>CP136892.1:38945000-39510000 GCA_034359265.1 Canna indica | reverse complement strand
CAGCCGCCTAAGGCCGTCACTCATAGTTGATGGCGCGCACGGGGCGCGAAATGAAAAAACTTAGTAGCAACGACTTAGCGGAGGTCCCAGGGCCGTCGGTGATATAAATAAGTCATTAGTCACGGCTAAATGTGGCCGTCGCTTATTAATTGATGGCACAAACACGGCATGAAAATAAATAACATGTCAGCAATAGCTTAGATTGGGCTACGTTGGCCGTCATTGATGTTGTAATTAACCATTCACAGTTTATCGATGGCTGTGGGCCGTCGGTGAAAATTTCTTTTATTTGCGTTCGTGCCCGACCCTTCCTTTTGTCCCGCTCTTTTCTCTCTCCGTTGCCGATCGTGTTGTCGCCACCGCCGATCGTGTCCTCGCCACCGACTTTGTGCACCATCGACATCGCCTTCTCACCGTCGACTTCGCCACCGAGCTGTCGTCACCGAAGACGCCGCCTTCTCCAATCTCGTCGAGCCCCAATCTCCAAGTCGCCGCCCCAATCTCCTAGCCACCTTTTCCCTCGCCAATGACCACTACTAGAATAGTGGCTTTCACCGACGGGGCTCACCCACGACCACCAAACCGTTGGAAACATCCACGGTTTTTCGACGCCCACACAAGCTGCGGCTAATGTGACCCCATAAGCCACTGCTCTCATACGACTGCCTTAGACCGTCGCTCATAGCCGATGGCAAGCACAGCGTGCGAAATGAAAAAAAATCATCAACCATGGCTTAGAGTGGGCAAGGTAGGCCGCCAGTGATAAAATGATGGCGCACACTCGACGTGAAAATAAAACCTAATCACCAACGGCCTAGAGAGGGACGCGTGGGCCGTCGGAGATATAGTAAATAATAATCCACGGTTTATCGATGACTATTTAGCCGTCGGTGAAAAATCTTTTATTTGTGTTCGCGTCTGACCCTTCCTCTTCTACTTCTCTTCTTCTCTCCTAGCTGGTGTCGCCGCTGTCGCGCCTCGCCACCGCGCCAGTTCCAACCCTCCGCCGACCGCCACCCTTCTTCTTGGTGAGGTATTTTCCTCCACCCCCACCGCCAAGGTCCGACCCCCTTTTAATTTCCTCCACCCCAAGAGTCGCCACTAGTGTCGGTGTCCGGCGTGGACGCCGACACTGGCCAACGACGCTAGCCTGTAGACGTCGGCTTCGGATTTGGGGCCGAATCCCTCGGCCCCAACAACATGAACAGTAGCCAACAGCTACACTGACGACTACTGTTTGATTAGGGGTTTAACCCATAATCTAACTAGGTTTAAATTTTTTTTAAGATAAATTTATTATGTGTTGAATCTAGATTAATTTTTGGTTAATTGTAGATTTATTATGTGTTAATTGTAGATTTTATATGTTAATTGTAGATTAATTAAGTTTTTTTACTGTTATTTTAAATTTAGGTTAGTTTTAGGGTTAGTTAATCAATGGTAGAATAAATGTTAGTGTGCCGAGGGAGAGTCGCGTAAATCGGTTAGTGTATGCGGTACAAGGTAAGTAGATGTATTAATTATCCCTTATAATTGATTTATAGTTCAATATATCATAATATAGAATTGTACTATATTTGGTGCAGGTTTGAGCAGAAGGACGTCCCAAGCATGATATCGGGGACGATCTGAAAGTTTATGGACGGGGCGTGGCCTACATGGTCTCACGTGCCCCGCGAGCATATGGATTTACTATGGCGAGAGTTCTCGGTAAGTATATTTTAAATTAATGTTAATGTTAAATATCGATCGGTAATAATAATTCTTTTTTCCAGGTTCATTATACATGACCGGAGGACCAGACTCCTTTTGTAGAGAGTACATGGGAGCGCGTTGCCTGCGCTTGCTACAACGGGCTGCTGCTTCAACACGCCCGTAAGACCGTGATGAGACAGTTGGGGGCCACATAAATTGGGGAGGCTTGGGGACACGCCCCCGAGTATATTCCATGACCTGTGTGGGACTAGCTTGTTGAGCGATGGGAAACGCCTGAGTGGCAGGAGGTCTCTCGGACAGCGTCGAGAAATCGCTTATCCGAGGGAGGGATAGCAAGGGGACGCGCCACACTGGTGGCTCCATATCTTTTGCGGTGCATGAGCGTCGTATGGTATGTATAATTTCCTTACTTTTAATTGAAATATTATATATTGTGTATAATGACACTAATATATTTGTTTTCTAATGTAAGACATGAGTTGTGGAGGATGGAACCATCCAACGTCCCTCGCCCATGCAGGTGTTTGAGCACACTCACCGTTGGCGCGAGGAGTGGGGGACTACGTCGATAGTAGGGCCTCAATCATCATGGTAAGTATTTATGTATTATTTAAAATATAAACACGTGTAGGAGACCTACACAAGGACCGTGATCGAGCGCGGAAGTAGGCCAGATGAGTTTGACGCGGGTGCATGGTTGAGGCCACAAGTGGCTGGGAGCACGATCGTGTTTAAAGCTTTGTACACAGCGGCGAGGCACGCGCCGTGTTAGGGCCACTTGGGGCACCGACCCCTACCGTTGCTGGTGAGCGGCCCTCGACATCGTGGGCGTAGGACCAGAGCTGGATAGTGGCCTTAGAGTCCGAGCTAACACAGTAGAGAGCGACGATAGAGGAGCAGAGAAAGTCAATGGAGGAGCAGAGACATGCGATGGAGGAGTAGAGACGCACGAATGACGAGTTGAGATAGGCGATGCAGAACATGCAGACCCTTCTCACTCAGATTGCATCTCACTCGGGCCTTCTACCGATGATGTCACAGTAGACGTCCTCCTCGACCCAGTCGACGCTCTCGACCCAGTTGCTGTTGAGTCCACCGCCTTCATCGCCTCCACCGTAGCCGTGAGATTTTGGTTTATTGTATTTTGATTATATTTTGATACTTTTTAGCCTCTGTTTGAGGCAAGAATACTTGATATATGTTTATACTTTACCTTTCATATTTTGATACTTGTTTGCCTCTGGTTTGAGGCTTATAGTTGTATATATATGATATTTTGATACTTGTTTCCTCCCATTTAAGGCTTATATTGATGATATTTATGTAAAACTTGTATGATTGGTTGAAAATCTATGTGTATGAGGTTTTGTGGTTTTAATCTGTGATTGAAAATGTATGGTTGTAATATGTGATTGATGATATTTAAGAATTTTCAAAATTTTAATTTTTTTTAGTTAGAGGATATAACTTCAGCCACGGCTTACCCATGGATGCCCGTCACTACGCCGTGCCTAAAAGCGTATCGTAAATGGCTAATGGCTTGGGTAGCACCAAATATCACGGTTGCTAATAATATCACCGACGGCTAACAGCCGCGGCTAATGTGTTTAAATCAGCGACAGCCGCCGAGGGTTGTCACTTATGTGTTTAAGTTAGTGACAACGCGCGCGACTATCGCTGATGATTACATGTGACGGTAGAGGTCGGCCGTCACAACTTATCTGAGACGTGCACATCAGTGACGGCCTTTTGCCATGGCTCTCGCCGTCCGTGATAGTTTTCACCGACGATTTAGCCACGACATTAGCCGTCAGTGACAATAACAATTCTAGTACTGGACCACCCCGATCTCCTCCCCTCTGTGCCTCGTCGCTGCCCTAGCTCGCGTGTGGTATTCTCCGGTGCCCCCCCTTTTGATCTCCATCGCCACCATTGTCGGTGTTTACATGCCGAACACCAACCCTGGAGAATGGCGCCATCGTGTAGACGCCGACACCGGATTTGGGGCCAAATCCCTCGGCCCCAACCTGATGGAATAGTAGCCCCCGGTAGTAGCTGTCGGCTACTGTTTGATTAGGGGTTTAACCCCTAATCTTTGATTAGGATTTAACCACTAATTTTTTTTATTTTTTAGGTTTATTATTTGTTAATTGTAGATTCAATTGTTAACTTTAGATTAATTTTAGATTAATTGCTACTTTAGATTAATTTTAGATTAATTGCTAATTATAGGTTAGTTTTAGATTAATTGTTAATGAAGTTTTTTTCTTGTTAGATTAAATTTAGGTTATCTTTAATGTTCGTCCACTTTGGACTCACGCTTCAGAATCGTCCACTTTAGACTCACGCCGGAATCGTCCATTCTAGACTCGCGCCGGAATCGTCAACTTTGGATTCGCGCCGGAATCATCCACTTTGTACTCGCGCCAGAATCGTTCACTGTGGACTCGCACCAGCATCCACAAATTTCAAAAATAATCATGACAAGTTGATACGTTTCACGTACACATCGATGAGTCAAGTTAAAAACTTAAAGAAATACTAAGTGCAATATAAATAACATGAATCCCGAATGGAATAGGACCATGCCACCTAAACACAATACCTAAAGATATTGCCAACTTTTTGACAAAACATATCGGGTATGTCGGGCAATCAAAGTTGGATGTACTGACGAATTCATCATCGAACTATAACAGACGAATTTCGAGTAGGCGTAACTTCTTAAATTTCGTCTACTTGAATAAAAAATTCATTAGTGGTGATAAAATTCGATGTCCATGCCGAAAATGTTCAAACATAAGATATTTGGACTGGGAAACTGTCACGAGGAGTCACGTCAAGTCAGGACGTCGAGCAATTATGTTGTCCAAACTCATGGTGAATCTTCTAGTGTCGTTATTTCTTCTTCCAATTCACCTAGCTAATCCTTACATAACAATGATTCTAGATAGTCTTGGCGGACAATTCTATCTAAATGATAATGTTGAGTCAGTTATTGCGACGACAATGTCACCAAAAACACAGTTGAAGTCACTAAAGAACAACCTGCGATACAGATTGAATTGCCGAATAAGGAGGCTGCAGAATTTTTTGAGATGTTGAAAGCTATCGATGAACCTTTGTATGAGAATTGTCCTAAATATACAAGATTTTTGGCAATGACGTAACTCCTGAACATCAAGTCCGATTGTAATATCAGCGGTATGCTACCTCCAGATAAAAAGTTTGAGCCAATTTTTTATAAGACAAAAGAGTTGATAAGGAAATTAGTGCTTGGGTACAAAAAGATACACGCATGCCCAAATAACAGCATTTTATATTATAAAGAAAATACACAGTTGGAGCAATGTCCGGTATGTGAACATCCTCGTTATAAAGAGAAGAAATCGGTTTGATAGAAAATATCCTCTTTAAGGTGCTTCGGTATTTTCCACTGACAACGAGTCTAATGCCCAAAATTCTAATAATAATATTTTATCCTTAAGTAGGAGATTGTAGGCTTGAGTTAGCGCGGACTGGCCGAGAGCTTTGGGATTAAATCCGGATAAGCAAATTAATGTAGATAAATATAGAAAAAAATTATTTATTATATTTCTATGATTTATCATGCTAAGATGATTGAGGGTTTTGAGTCGAGTCTAGTGGTTCAATCGGAACTCGAATCGGAATTAGAATAGATTAGATATGGAACTTATAAGTCGATTAGCTTAAGGAGGGGCAAATTGGTCATTTGGGGCCGAACCAGGCCCCATAAAAATGAACCTGGGGCGTGCAGCCAGGGGTTTAGTCGTACGCCACCCGAGGCATAGAGAGAGGAGAGAGAGGGCAACACCAAGAGGGGAAGATCCAATCTGGAGCCGGAATTTCGCGAGTTCGCCAACATCGATTGTAGGAAGATCCTTAGCACCTTCTTCCTTTACGTCTTCTCCAAAAAGGTGAGTGGATTTAGCCCTTTTTCCCCAAAATCTTCATTAATTCCATCACCCCTATGTCATGGGGTTTTTGTCGATTTTTGATGCGTTTATCTGGTATCGAATTAGATAATCAGATTGAGGATTTTATTGTGATCATTGGGAATCTAGCAGATTGTTTTTTGGATGATTTGGCCGCTCCTCTCTTTGCTATACCGCCCCTTTTTTTCCTTGGTTTCTTGATGAAATCTTTAGTAATCTTGTTGATAGTTACGTTATCTTGATGCTTGGTTGGTGTCTTGATGAAAGAAGAAAGATTCTATGGATTTAGGGTATGTCGCCCCCTTTTAGGAAGTTCCTTAAGAACGCTAGGGTGGCCGGCCATGTCAAGGATATTTTTAGAGGACCTAGATGCAATTTCACACCTAGGTAATACACTCTTAGGGTATCTTAAATTATATCTAATTGTGGTAGAAATTATGGAGACCTATAATTAGGAAATTAAGGATCCTAGGGACACCTAGAGACATTGGAACCTTAGGATGACATGTTGATGAGTTGACTCTAATGGAACTTAAGGGGGCCGAACCCTCCTTGCCATTAGGGCATTCGAGTAAGGGAGGGAGGACGACCCTAGGGTACATGGCTAGGGTAACAAAGGTGGGTTTAAATTTCATAGGGTCGCTAAACGGTATTACCTAGTTCTAGGTTCACTTATGCTTGTTATTTTCTTTACTTACATGCTTATGTTGTTTGCTTGTCGTGCTATGCACATTGATTGTGTTTAGCCGGTTCGGCATGTTCCTACACTATTGGATGCACTATATTTCCTTTATTTATGACATGTTGAATAATTATGAATTGTGAGCTTCATTATGATATATATGTGGCTATAATGTGTGGCATGAGGATGTGGAGGCTGAGGTATGTTCTTAACATATCTCTGATTTATCTGTTGAGTAGCGCATCTTTCATTATATATATACCTACGTGTGTGATGTGCTTGTTGCATTTCCCGAAAGCCTCACTGGTGAGGGGAGGGTATGCCCCAAAGAGATAGCGTTGGTCTTATTCCGAAAGTCTGGCTGGTGAGGGGAGATCATATCCCAAAAAGACAGTTTGGAGACCTGACCGGTGAGGGGAACGTATACCTCAAAGAGATAGATCGAAAGAGCCAGTGTCGGTGAGGTGAGAGCATGCCCCAAAGAGATGGTATGGAGCTGGGTGGTAGTTTGGCGACCACACCGTCTACCTACCCTACGTGGCTATGTGAGACCGATGGGTCCGGTGAGTATTCATGTGATTGAGATATTGCATTCATCATACCTTGATTTATGTGGTTATTTATCTATATGTTGATGATGATATGGATGATTGAGGACTGATCTACTCACTAAGTTATAGTTCGACTTACCCCTCATTGTTGTTGTTTCTCAATACCTGAGAGAGATCAGAGAGGTATCGGGGTGCAGTAGCATGGCTGGTGGCGGTAGGGCAGTGAGTCTCGTGACATGTCGTGGTTGAGGGGGATACCTGAGTTGTTTGATTTTCTTTTGAGTTGTTGAGTCATGTAGACTCAAATTATTTGTTTTTCGCATTTTCCTACATATCGGTGTCTTAGTTTGTTGATTTAAGTTTCCTTTTGAGTAACTTGAACATTTGATATTTATTGAATTGTTGGTTTGGTTTGGAATTAAATGTCTATTCTAAGACTTTTGAAATGTCAAAAATTGTTCAGGTTATCTATTGTATTTATGGTTTGAGTTGGGTTAGGCTTCGGGGTACGTGGCATACCCTGGCCGGTCATACAGGATTTGGGGTGTGACACCAAGGCTTCAAGAGTTATTCATGTCGAAAAAGATTGCCCCATATATGAGTTGGCATGCAAGAAGTCGTGATGATACAATAATGACTCATCCATCCTACAGTGAAGCGTGGAAATATTTGGATAGATGCTATCCTTCATTTGATAGGAATACTAGAAATATCAGATTGGGATTCTGCACGGATAGTTTTAATCCGTTTGGTAATTCGGCAACTCTGTATTCATTATGGCCAGTGTTCCTAACAGTTTATAATTTGCCGCCGCCAATGTGTATGAAAGATGAATTTATCCATCTTTTGATGAAAGATGTGTATTAAAGGAACAAAGAACTTAGATTACCCAATGGATATGCCTCATACTTATCTCGATGTGTGAACGTCAATGAATGCAAAATATCGGGGATGAAGAGCCACAATTGTCATGTATTCATGCAGAGATTGCTTCCGGTCGCGTTTCGTGATCATCTACATGATAAGATTTGGGGTCCGTGGACAGAATTAAGTATGATTTTTAGAAACATTTGTGCAAATGTCCTTTGAGTCGAAGATATGTCTACACTTGAAAATAATATTGTTGAAAACATATGCAAGCTAGAGCAGTTTTTCCCTCATGTATTTTTTGACACGTTGGAGCATCTACCGATACACATGGCATACGACGCACGAGTTGGTGGCCCCGTTCAATACCCGTGGATGTACTTATTTGAAAGATACATGAGTCTTTTGGAAGAAAAAAGTAAAGAACACCGCGGCAGTTGAAGGTTCCATATTCAAGAAATTTTAACATTCTGCTCATTTTGTTTTGAATCAATCATCAAGACAAGTGTCACGCCCCGACTCAGGGTACGCATGACCGGCCAGGGAACGAGTCAGTACCCCGAAGCCTACCCTATGCATTGACCAACAACTCACAATAAGATAATTGGAACATATCAAGTAATAACCAAACAACAATACCAACTTTATGAAATGTTCGTGATCAGTTTGATTACACCAAGTTCTAAAACATCACAAGTTTCGAATAAACATCCGAAGGTTTTTTTTTTCAAATAAAACATTTCAAAGTTTTACAAAAAATAACACAGTGCATACATCAGGCTCTAATAGACACGACTTCGACTAACAACTGCCAGCTATGAGATCTGCACCCACGCCTGCTCTCCTGCACGTGATGCCACCAAGCCGTACCTCACTGGTCGGGCTCTGCAAAACAACAATAAAGGAAAACCGTGAGTTCACGAGGAACTCAGTGAGTGGTTCTTTCGAACCTCCACTTAAAACCTCGGCAATCACATATATAAGGAATTCATATAAAATCACATTCGATAAATAATCAGTGTGCCAGTACGGATGAGTGGATGAACCGACCTCTCGGGTCCATATCCCCGATGAAAGCTCGGCCAACAATGGCCTAAAGTACATATAGAAGGTCCAGTTCTTCCTTCTACTTAACCCGACCAGTCGGCCTACTCAAACCAGCCCCTACGGGCTCCTCAATTAGAAATTTTTTTTGCTTCGGATTTGTCAACTAAGATGGCCACAAGCTTCAGAGATCCTCCGGGTTAGGGATAGCTAGTCCCACGCACTCAGGTCTACCTTAAGTGTGGCCCACTGACGAAATATCAAGACCCTCCGCCACTCGGATCTAACACCTAGCGGGACCGCTGGTGCAATCTCAAGACCCTATAAACCGCTGAGTCGTGTGGTAGCCATTCGGCTAATGACACTTCTCAGTAGACCATCAACCACAACCAACATCAGGTTGTGCAAGTATATTGTGTTTTGCTTTCCGGGCATTTCCCATATCCGATCCTTTACCCTAGGTTCACATTGTTTCCTTAAAGGAAGAGCCTAGTAAGTATATCTTGTATCTAGGTTAAATGTCACCACTAGTCACCTAACCCATTCTCCCTAGATTGAGCGAACTTGCCGACTATGAAGGCACTCGGCCTACCATTGTCACATCACTTACCAAATTAATCATGGGTAGCAACATCATGAAGAAACCGAATTAAAGAGGTAAATAATTCAGTGATTAACCCAATAAGGAAAATATACTAAGCATAGCAACAATTAAACATGATACGAGGAATTCAATGAAACTTTTCTTTGAATACATATACCATAACCATCATATCCATATAAGCATTAGCAAGAACATTTCCAAAATGTGATGATGTAGATCTATCACTAAACAATTCATACGACAAGCGAGAAATTTTGTAACATGAATATGGATTAGCATCGAACGGGAAGGTATGAACAACTACTCAAAATCATTCGGTTTCCCCTTGTACCCTTGCTCGGCCGAAGCTTGAGCAAGGTAACCCTTGCTCGGCAAAACCCTATAGATGGGAAGGGGCTGAAATTTCATCCATAATTAATATGCATTGGTCTACGGATCTAATATTTAACAAGAAAACACAACTCGAAACCATGCATTTTAACTCAAGCAGTCCACATTCCCCACTCATACCACTGCTCGGCCGACTCAAGCATGATAAAGCCTTGTTCGGCCGAGTTCTCAAATTGAAGGGGCATGGCTGCAACAAGAACACAAAATAAATGCATCGATCTAACATATCATGAACACCATAGCGATCTACGGGCTGCGAAATGAGCGAGGAAATTTTGGAGAAAATTTTGGAGAAAATTTTGGCATGACCTTTCCCCTATTTTCTCAACTCGGCAGCCCACAAAATGCGAGAAAACACGATCTAGTACATAAAATCACAGATACATACATCGATTTAAAACTCTACTTGAAGAAACACATCGATCGGCAAAACTCGCGAAGAAAATCAAATTTCAAATCTCTTAGGGCCGGCCACTCGCCTTCCTTCAAAAGCTACCGTAACCACTCACCTCGATTTGATCTAAAGACAAGATCGAAGAAGACGAACTCCGAGATCCCAGCGTCGACGTGAGCTCGGCACCGATCTCCCTCTCCTCCTTGGGCTGTGTGCAGCTCCTCCCTTGAGTCGCACGGCTACCAAGATGAGGGGTTTTATTCCCCTCATCACTTGACCCTTTTACCCCTACGCAATGACTTAAACCCCTCTCATACGACTCCACCTAACCCGGTCCGAGTCCCGACTCGATCCGCGGACTAAACTCAACCCAAACTTGAGTCAACAATATGATCATCCACTCAACCACTAACACTTCAATAAGACTTAAATAAATTTTTTACCTGCTATACGAGGCGAGCACGCGACTCGACCCGGCTATCTCCCGACTCGATGGGCTGCATCACGAGAAATTTTATATTAGGAAACTCCGTGTATTACAACCTTCCCCCCTTAATGGAAATTCATCCTCGAATTTTGCTGGGTTACAAGGACTTACCGTCTCTTCAAACAAGGAAGGGTAGAGCTCTCTCATGTCCCGCTCTACCTCCCAAGTGGCCTCTTGCCCGGAGTGGTGCTCCCACCTAAGTTTTACCAAGGGAATCTCCTTGGACCTCAGCTTCTTGATCCGCCGGTCAAGTCTCTCCACTAGCCTCTCCTCATACGAGACTACCGTGTCCACCTCAACCACAGTCGGCTCGATCAAATGAGATTCATGCTTCACATACCTCAGGAGCATTGACACATGGAAAACTTGGTGAACTCTGCTCAGACTAGGAGGCAAGGCCAGTTCAGAAGCCACCGCGCCTCTTCGCTTGAGGATAGGGAAAGCCCCAATGAACCTAGGGCTCAACTTTCCTTTCTTCCAAAATTGGAGTACCCCTTTCATAGGAGAAATATTTAGGAATACCAAGTCGCCCTCAGCGAACTCCATCTTTTTGGCTTTCTTATCATCATACATTTTCTGGCGACTCTGAGCTACCAACAACCTTTCTTTTATCAGCTGCACCTTCTTCACCACCTCCTTAACCAAGTCCAATCCAACCAGGAGAGTCTCTCTAGTCTCAAACCAGCCCACAAGAGACCTACATCGCCGCTCGTACAATGCCTCAATGGGAGCCATGCCAATGCTACTATGATAGCTATTGTTGTAGGTGAACTCAGTCGGCGGTAGGTGTTTCTCCCAACTGCCTGCTAGGTCCAGAACGCAGGCCCTCAACATATCTTCCAAGGTTTGGATGGTTCTCTCAGACCGTCCGTCTGTTTGCGGATGGA
The DNA here is from genome assembly GCA_034359265.1 of Canna indica. Taxonomy (NCBI): domain Eukaryota; kingdom Viridiplantae; phylum Streptophyta; class Magnoliopsida; order Zingiberales; family Cannaceae; genus Canna; species Canna indica. The sequence goes on along the minus strand of CP136892.1, from coordinate 39,498,422 downwards.
AGGCTGTGTTGAAACGCACTTTAGTGCCCAAGGGTTCTTGGAAAGACGGCCAAAACCGGACTGTGAACTGGATACCCCGATCTGATATGATCATCACTGCGGTACCGTGGTAAGCCACAATCATGTCTAGAAATAGTCGGGTGTACTGCTTCACAGAAAAGGTAGTCTTCACTGGAATGAAGTACGTGGTCTTGGTTAACCGGTCCACTACCACCCAAATGGAGTCAAAGCCGTCTTTTGACTTAGGCAACCCGGTCACCAAGTCCATGGAGATTTTCTCCCACTTCCACTCGAGCACTTCGAGGTTCTGCAGTAGCCCCGCGGGCTTCAGATGTTCGGCCTTTACCTGCTGGCAGACCAGGCATTTGGATACAAATTCTGCTACCTCTCTTTTCATGCCTTCCACCAGTAATGCTGCCTTAGATCTCGATACATTTTGGGGGCCCTCGAGTGCATCGTATAAGTGGAACGATGACCCCACTCCAGCACTTGTCTGCGCATCTCTGCCATATCTAGCACCACAATTCGATCCTTGAACCTCAGCACACCCTCTGAGTCAAATCTGAATCCATTCTTTGTGTCGCCTCTCTACACTAAGTCCTTCGTCAGCGCACAAAAGGCGTCCTCTCCCTACGTGGCATGCAACATACCCACTAGTGTGGATTCTACCCGCAAGTGTGCCACCAAGGCACCTGAAGCTAACACTGTCAAGGTTGTACCCCCATCCAGGCACAGTGGCAGCTCTCAAGCTAAAGGCCTCCGCTTGGTTTCCAGATGATCCAAACTGCCCATGGATTTTTTGCTGAGAGCGTCTGCCACCACATTGGCTTTCCCCGGGTGGTACATAATGGTGCAGTTATAATCTTTTAGGAGCTCCAATCACCTCCTCTACCTGAGGTTCAACTCCTTTTGGGTAAGCAAGTACTGAAGGCTCTTGTGATCCGTATAGATCTCGCAAGTCTCCCCGTACATATAGTGCCGCCAGAGCTTCAAGGCAAAAACTACCGCCGCTAGCTCTAGGTCGTGTGTCGGGTAGTTCTTTTCATAAACCTTCAATTGGTGAGACGCATATGCTATGACCCTGCCAAACTGCATCAGAACGCAGCCTAGGCCAATCGGAGTGGCATCATAGTAAACCACAAACCCTCCTGAGCCAGAAGGTACGACCAATACGGGTGCCGACGTCAAGCATTCCTTCAGCTTCTGAAAGTTCGCCTCACACTTGTCGTCCCAATCAAATTTGACCTTTTAATGGGTCAACTAAGTCAAAGGGGCTGCAATCCTGGAGAAGTTCTCTATGAACTTTCGATAGTACCCGACCAACCCAAGAAAACTACGAACCTCGGTCACACTAGTTGGCCACCTCTAGTTCTGAACCGCTTCCACCTTCGCAGGGTCTACCCTTATCCCTTCTCTAGACACAACATGGCCCAGGAACCCCACACTTTCCAACCAGAATTCACACTTGAAGAACTTAGCAAACAATTAGTGTTCTCTGAGGGTTTCCAGCACCATCCTCAAATGCTCGGAGTGCTTCTCCTCACTCTTGGAGTACACTAAGATGTCGTCAATGAAGATGATCACAAAACTATCCAGGCACTCCATAAATACCATGTTCATTAGGTCCATGAAGGCAGCAAGTGCATTGGTCAGGCCAAAAGATATCACTAGGAACTCATAGTGTCCATAGCGAGTCCTGAAGGCAGTCTTAGGCACATCGCAGTCCCGGATTCGCAACTGATGGTATCCGGGTCTTAAGTCTATATTAAAAAACCATCATGCCCCCTGAACCTCGGTCACACTAGTTGGCCACCTCTAGTTCTGAACCGCTTCCACCTTCGCAGGGTCTACCCTTATCCCTTCTCTAGACACAACATGGCCCAGGAACCCCACACTTTCCAACCAGAATTCACACTTGAAGAACTTAGCAAACAATTAGTGTTCTCTGAGGGTTTCCAGCACCATCCTCAAATGCTCGGAGTGCTTCTCCTCACTCTTGGAGTACACTAAGATGTCGTCAATGAAGATGATCACAAAACTATCCAAGCACTCCATAAATACCATGTTCATTAGGTCCATGAAGGCAGCAAGTGCATTGGTCAGGCCAAAAGATATCACTAGGAACTCATAGTGTCCATAGCGAGTCCTGAAGGCAGTCTTAGGCACATCGCAGTCCCGGATTCGCAACTGATGGTATCCGGGTCTTAAGTCTATATTAAAAAACCATCATGCCCTCTGCAGTTGGTCAAACAAATCGTCTATCCTCGGCGATGGGTAACGATTCTTGACTGTCACTTTATTCAACTGCCTATAGTTGATGCACATGCACATCTACCCATCCTTCTTCTTCATGAAGAGAACCGAAGCACCCCACGGTGAGACGCTCGGCCGGATGAAGCCCAGATCCAGCATCTCCTGAAGTTGTACTTTTAGCTCCCTGAGTTCGGCCGATGCCATCCAATAGGGTGGGATGGAGATCGGCTTTACCTCGGGTTGCAAATCAATGAAGAAATCCACTTCCCTCCTGGGCTGCAATCCCGGCAGCTCATCGAGAAATACATCGAGGAACTCGCAGACTACCTGAGTACCATTGATGTCCCCTGCCACAAATACAAAGGCCAGAAAGGACTGGCAGCCCCCCTGAAGAAGTTTACGAGCCTTAAGGGCTGAGATGACCCCAATTGGCTCGCTCCTTCCCTCCCCTTGGAAGGTGAACTGTGGCAACCCGGGCTTGCTGAACATGATTGTATTAGCCCTACAATCCAGCAACGCAAAGCGCTCCAACCAATTCATGCCAAGAATGACATCGAGCTCAAGCGTGGGCAGAAGTGTCAAATCCGCCCTCAACGCATGGCCACAGATGAGCAATTCACAGCCTTGAAAAATTGATTTGGCTAAGATTGCCTTGCCCGTACGCGTTGACACTAAAAATGGCCCATCGAGCAAAGAAGGTGCCATAGGTAACCAAACAGGAAACTTGGCAAATATAAATGAGTGCGTAGAACCCGAATCAAACAGAACATATGCAGCAGATGAACATACTAAAATAGTACCTGTCGTTAGTGCTCTAGATGCCTCTGCCCCATCGCGGTTCATGGCATAAACTTGGGCAGACAGTTTCTCAGAGTGGCTAGGCTATGGTCCTCTGCTCTACATCTGACCCTTCTGTGTCACTGACCCTACTGACATCGGCGCTTTTCCCTTTGACGGCTCAGTTCTCTGACCACATCTGTCCGGGCAATCCTTCCTAAAGTGTCGTACCTGCCCACATCTGAAAAATGTTTCCGTGCGGCCATAATATGCACCCCAGTGTTTTCGGTTACAACGACCACACTGCGGCATGTCCGATCTCTGTGTAGCACCCCCTAACTCTGCCAGTCTCGCCGCCCCTGACCCCGAGACTCCGAGGCCCCCACTACTGTTGTGCCCATGGTTGTGCTGGTGATCTGCGGCTGTCACAGTTCCCTCCGAATGCCACGGCTGACCTCCAGACCCTTGAGACTGAAACTTTTTCTTGGGTGGCCCATCTTTTCTCTCAAATGACACCAGTGCTTCCTTCCGGAGGGCCTCATCCACTACCCGTGCAAATGTGGAGTCCTCGGTGTAGTGGATAAGCCAGCCTATTTGAGGTCTTAGATCCTCCATGAACCTCTTCACCTTGGCGGTCTCGGTAGCCACTAAAGTTGGGTGGTACCTAGAGAGCCGGGTGAAGTTCATTTCATACTCAGCTACTGTTATCCCCCCAGTTTGGCGCAGTAGCTCAAAATCTCGTGCCCGCTTATCATGGACACTCATCGATAAATATTGCTCCTCAATAGCTACCTTAAATTCTTCCCGGGTGGGAGGTGGTGTGTGTGCTGCCCTACGGGCCCCTCCAGGTGTGCAGCCAATATTTGGTAGGTCCTCTTAGCTGCAGGACTACCATGCGCGCCGCCGCCTCTGAGGAACATCCCATCTCTAAACACAGTTCATGACAGTCCCCCAGAAACTCGGTGACTTCCACCTGCGGGTTTGTACTGGTTAATACTGGCGGCCTGAACTTGACGAAATCGGCGTACGTAGGTGCTCCTGGGTCCCTAACTTGCGGTTCTACCTGCTCAGCCACCTCCGGTACCACAGGGGCTGCGGGGTAACGGTTGGGGCAGCTGCTGCTGCATCTACTGTCTCAACTCCTGCTCCCTGCAGAGCGCTTCTGTCATTTGAGCTACCTGTGCCTGAAGTTGCACAACTGCCGAATCCTAGCCCTCCACCTCAGACTGCTCTCTGTCACGGCCCCGGTCCGGACCTCGGCCTCGACGTTCGGTCGAATTACTCCCACTGCCACTCAGAGCAGCACCTCAGGCCTCCATCACAGTAGCATAAAATAATAAGATCACCATTAATATTAACCAACTCATTAATTTAAAATTCAAGCTACTAACCGCATGGTGCGCTGAGTGCAGTCGTGGTTATCTAATCTCATAGCATACTATACCACACGTTGACATGCTAGCATATGTCTCGTGCGGTACCCATTTCCTAGTCGTAGTCAAGACCTAACCTGACGCTCTGATACCAACTTTGTCATGCCCCGACTCAGCGTACGCGTGACCGGCCAGGGTATGAGTTAGAACCCCGAAGCCTACCCTATGCACTGACCAACAACTCACAATAAGATAACCGAAACATATCAAGTAATAACCAAACAACAATACCAACTTTATGAAATGTTCGAAATCAGTTTGATTACACCAAGTCTAAAACATTACAAGTTTCGAATAAACATCCGAAGGTTTTTTTTTTCCAAATAAAGCATTTCAAAGTTTTACAGAAAATAACACAGTGCATACATCAAACTCTAATAAACACGACTACGACTAACAACTGTCAGCTATGAGATCTTCACCCACGCCTGCTCTCTTGCTCGCCATGCCACCAATCCGTACCTCACTGGTCGGGCTTTGCAGAACAACAATAATGGAAAATCATGAGTTTACGAGGAACTCAGTGAGTGGTTCTTACGAACCTCCACTTAAAACCTCGACAATCACATATATAGTGAATTAATATAAAATCACATTCCATAAATAATCAGTGTGCTAATACGGATGAGTATATGAACCTGCCTCTCGGGCCCATATCCATGATGAAAGCTCACCCAACAATGGCCATGAGTATATATATAAGGTACGATTCTCCCTTCTACTTAACCCGGCCGGTCGGCCTACTCAAGACAGCCCCTATGGGCTCCTCAATTAGATTTTTTTTTTTTTTGCTTCGGATACGTCAACTAGGATGGCCACTAGTTTTAGAGATTATCCGGGTTAGGGATAGCTAGTCCCACCCACTCGGGTCTACTGTCAGCGTGGCCCACTAACGAAATCTCAAGACCCTCCGCCACTCGGGTCTAACACTTAGCGGGCCCGCTGGTGCAATCTCAAGACCATATAAACAGCTAAGTCGTGTGGTAGCCATTTGACTAATGACACTTCTCAATAGACCATCAACCACAACCAAAACCAGGTTGTGCAAGTATATTGCGTTTTGCTTTCCGGGCATTTCCCATATCCGACCCTTTACCCCAGGGTCACATTGTTTCCTTAAAGGAATAGCCTAGTAAGTATATCTTGTATCTAGTTAAATGTCACCACTAGTCACCTAAACCATTCTCCCTAGATTGAGCGAACTTGCCGACTATGAAGGCACTCGGCCTACCATTGTCACGTCACTTACCAAATTAATCATGGGTAGCAACATCATGAAGAAACTGAATTAAAGAGGTAAATAATTTAGTGATTAAACCAATAAGGAACATATACTAAGCATAGCAACAATTAAACATGATATGAGGAATTAAATGAAACCTTTCTTTGAATACATATACCATAACCATCATATCCATATAAGCATTAGCAAGAAAATTTCCAAAATGTGATGATGTAGATCTAGCACTAAACAATTCATATGACAAGCGAGAAATTTTGTAACATGAATATGAATTAGCATCGAACGGGAAGGTATGAACAACTACTCAAAACCATTCGATTTCCTCCTGTACCCTTGCTCGGCCGAACCCTATAGATGGGAAGGGGCTAAAATTTCATCCATAATTTATATGCATTGGTCTACGGATCTAATATTTTACAAGAAAAGACAACTCAGAACCATGCATTTTAACTCAAGCAGTCCACATTCCCCACTCATACCACTGCTCGGCCGACTCAAGCAGGGTAAACCCTTGTTCGGCCGAGTTCTCAAATTAAAGGGGCATGGTTGCAACAAGAACACAAAATAAATCCATCGATCTAACATATCATGAACACCAAAGCGATCTACGGGCTGCAAAACGAGCGAGGAAATTTTGGGGAAAATTTTGGCACGACCTTTCCCCTATTTTCTCAACTCGACAGCCCACAAATTGCGAGAAAACACGATCTAATACATAAAATCACAGATACATACATCGATTTAAAACTCTACTTTAAGAAACACATCAATCGGCAAGAACTCGCGAAGAAAATCAAATTTCAAATCTCTTAGGGCCGGCCACTCGCCTCCCTTCAAAAGCTACACTAACAACTCACCTCGATTTGATCTAAAGACAAGATCGAAGAAGACGAACTATGACGTACCGGCGTCGACGCGATCTCAGCACCGATCTCCCTCTCCTCCTTGGGCTGCGTGCGGCTCCTCCCTTGAGTCGTACAGCTGCCAAGATGAGGGGTTTTATTCCCCTCATCACTTGACCCTTTTACCCCTACGCAATGACTTAAACCCCTCTCATACGACTCCACCTAACCCGGTCCGAGTCCCGACTCAATCCGTGGACTAAACTCAATCCAAACTTGAGTCAACAATATGATCATCCACTCAACCACTAACACTTCAATAAGACTTAAATGATTTTTTTACCTACTATACGAGGTGAGCACGCGACTTGACCCGGCTAGCTCCCGACTCGATGGGTTGCATCACGAGAATTTTTATATTAGGAAACTCTGTGTATTACAACAAGGCTTAATCGTCTTCCACGCAACGATGACGGGGGAGCTTGGCCATCAAACAGGGGATCTCAACCATCAGACGGTTGTTTAAATATCCTTTGTTACCCTAGTCATTCTCCGGGTTCTCGTCCGTCCCGATTCTTAAATGGCGAAGATTGCCATTTGGCCCACTTGTACATTTTAATAAACTATCCAGAGATTGAAAAGTTCATTGAAATATTTGACGTCGAGATGGAGACAAAATACTCAATTTACAACGATGAGGAATTATAGAGATTACACAATCATGAGTTCCCTAATTGGTTTCGAACTTACAATATAGAACACAGAGGCGAAATAGATAACCAAATATTTGAGTTTGCTAGCGGACCGACATAACTTGTACAGTGTTATAATGGTAATTTTGTTAATGGATATAAATTTCACACACTTGAATATTCATCTACGAAGAAGACTACGAATGTCGGGTTCTGTGTCGAAGGGACAACGTATGCTGAATGTGATGTTGACTTTTATGGACTGTTGGAAGAAGTCATTGAATTGTAATTTTTTGGATGGAAATTAGTTTCCCTTTTTAAATGTCATTGGTTCTATACAAGCAATAGGGGCATGAGAGTTCATCCAAAGTATAAACTTGTCGAGATCAATTACAAATCGAAATTGGCTTCAAATGAACCATTTATATTGGCATTTCAAGCTGAAAGAGTATATTATATGCAATATTCATCTCGAAAGAAAGATAAGGCAGATTAGCGGTAGTCTGTAAGACTAAAGCCAGAGAAAAAATTAACCCGGTAACTAGAGAGAATGAGCCGACAGATGACTTCTATCAATAAGAGGATCATTCTGAAGTCGTGCGAGTTAGTCCAATACTCGAGGTTGATGACACAGAGTTAGTCCAATTGGAAGTAGAATATGTTGATGACAACGATAATGAAGTTGAGGAAGAAGGATAGAATGATGATGAGGGAGAAGAAGAAGAATTTGAAAATTCTGATACAGAAGAACAAGAAGAAAAGTATTACACAGATGATGATAGTGACGATGACGAATAAGTGTAAATGTGAAGTATATATTAGATTATTAAATATATATATTAATATATTATATATAATCTAATTATATTAGTATTTGAAAGCTATGGTTCGAGAAGTGTGTGCCTGAGGAGGCATTCCTCACAGGACAAGCCCCGACGATTAGCATCCGCCACCCCTGTATCCACCGACCCTTCGCCTTCAACCACCATCCCCCCACCTCCGACCACCATTCCCCTACCTGATCCGTCCACCATTCTCCCACTTGATCTGGCCACCATCCCCGCACCTCCGACCACCATCCCTTCAGTAGATCCAAGCTCGTCCACATCGAGACGTTGGCCACGATGGCCTAACAGAATTCGCCCTCCACCACCCAAGGGAGAATCGCGCAGATTAGTTAGTGTGTGCAGAAGAAGGTAAGTAGATGCATTAATTATTGCTTATAATTTATTGATAATTCAATATATCATAATATAGAATTGTACTATATTTTTGGTGTAGGTTTGAGTAGGAGGGCATCCCACACACGATAGTGGGGTCGATCTGAAAGTTTATTTACGGGGCGTGGCCTACATGGTCTCACGTGCCCCGTAAGCATAAGAATTTATTATGGCGAGAGTTCTCGGTAACTATATTTATCAAATTAATATTAATGCTAAATATCGATCGGTAATAAATAAATTTATTTTTTTATAGGCTAATTATACATGGCCAGAGGACCAAACTCCTTATGTAGTGGCTACATGGGAGTGCGTTGTCCGCGCTCTCTACAATGGGCTACTTCAGCAGGCCCGTAAAATCGTGATGACACAACTGGGAGCCACACAGATTATGCAGACTCCGGGACATTCTCCCGAGTGGATTCTTGGACCTGTGTGGGACTAGCTCGTTGTGTGGTGGGACACGCTTGAGTGGCAGGAGGTCTCCCGAACAGTGTCGAGAAACCACATTTCTGGGAGGGATGACACAGGGGCACGCCACACTGGTCGCTTTGGGTGTTTTGCGGTGCCTGAGTGTCGTACGGTATGTATAATTTCTTTATTTTAAATTAAATTATATATTATGGATAATGATACTAATGTATTTATTTTCTAATGTAAAATGCGTGTGGCGGAGGATGACACCATCGAACGCCCCTTGCTGATGCAGGTGTTTGAGCGCACTCACCGTCGGCAACAAGGAGCAGGAGACTACGTCGATAGCAAGGCCTCGATCATCATGGTAAGTATTTATGCCTATTTGATTTACGTAATTTTTATTTATAGTTTATATATTTGTAGTATTCCAAATATAAACGCATGTAGGAGACATACACGAGGACCGTGATCGAGCATGGAGGCACGCCGCAAGACTTTGACACGGAAGCGTGGGCCGAGGCTACAGGTGGTTAGGAGCACGATCGTATTTATGGCTTTGTAGATAGCAGCCATGCACGAGCCATGTTAGGGCCATTTGGGGCACCGACCCCTCCCATTGCAGGTGAGTGACCCTCGATTTCCTGGACGTAGGACCAGAGCCAGATAGCGGCCTAAGAGTCCGAGCTTGAACAATAGAGAGAGACGATGGAGGAGCAATGGCAGGCGATGGAGGAGCAGAGATAGATGAATGACGAATTGAACATGCAGAACATGCAGGCACTCCTCACTCAGATTGCATCTCACTCGGGTATTCATATACCGATGATGTCCCAACCGTCGTCGTCCTCGACCCAGTCGACTTTCACAACCCAATCACTATCGCCTCCACTGCCTCCACCGCAGCCGTGAGATTTTGGTTTACTGTATTTTGATTATATTTTAATACTTGTTAGCTTCCGTTTGAGGCTTAGATACTTGATAGATGTTCATATACTTTACATTTAATATTTTGATACTTGTTTGCCTCCATTTGAGGCTTATAGTTGTTTATATACTTGATAGTTGTATATATACTTGTAGTTTTGATCTTTGATACTTGTCTGCCTCCGTTCGAGACTTAGATTGATGATATTTAAGTAAAACTTGTACGGTTGGTTGTAAATGTAAGTGTATAATATTTTGAGGTTGTAAATTGTGATTGTAAATAGATTGTATTGTATCAATATTATTGTATACAGGAGTTTTCAAAATTTTAATCTTTTTCAATCACAGGATATTGTTGGCCTAAGGTTTTCTACCTTGGTCTTAATCTCGGTTTTGATGATAACAAATATGAAACTAATGTTTCATTGAGAAATATTTCAGGTTCCAAGTCGGAGAGCGCTCCACGTCCCCGATCGGAAAAATCAAAGAAATCGAAGAAATCGGCAAGGACGCTCGTCGACGCTCGGGATTCTTCGGGAAGTTAGAGTTTAGTTTTAGGGTGTCTAGTTTATGTTGTAAATCCTTATGATGATTCATAAGAACCCAAAAACCAAATCCAAATCCCAAAATGTGAAAACCCAGAAACCGCCCTGAAATTCACTAAGCCTTGGGAACTCCTTGGAGGGCTATATGACCTAGACATTTTTTTGACACAAAAAATGGCGGTAATTGATCCTTGGCTTAAAATTAGATAATGATGTATTTTTAAGGATTTTTTGGAAGCCTTTAGCCTACCCATATTTGACCCAAGAAATTAGAAAATTTTCGTTTTTCAAAAATTTGTACTAGACCCCAAAAACTAGATTTTGATTCTTGAGGATTTTAATTTTTTAGATATTTTTATTGAATCCAAATGGGGGGTAATCCTTATATAACGTTTATGTTTTAAAGTTATTAATTTATGTTAGACTTAGTAAAGACGGAACCAGAAACGAGCAAACGAGCAAAAAAATCAGCAAACTGGGCTGATTTTTCCAGTTTCGGTCGATCGGTCGGTCCACCGAATAGGGTTGAAAATTGGAAGTAGCCAATTCGGTCGACCGAATATGGCAAAAAATTTACAGTAGCCAATTCTGTCAACCGCTCGATCGATCGAAGTATGCTAAAAAGCGACAGTAATACCTTCGGTCGCTCGGTCGGTCTACCGAAGATCGATCGGCAATCGACCAGAAGGTGAAAAATGACTAGTTTTCATGCCGTTGAGCGGTGCTTCACCCGAGCCTTCTTCTTGGCTCTATAAATACCTATGCCTAAGCCTTCCTTTGATACTTTTGATTACTCCTACACTTCATTGAGCTATCCTTGATCATTTCCAAGCTTTCATTGAGCCATTACTTGGAGAAATCCTATTTTGATCTCTCATTCCTTGAGTTTGCCTTCAAGCTTGATTGGATTCATCATCAAGGCATCAAGAGGAGCTAGGATTCATTGTGTTGATGCTAAGTATTTGTGTTGTTGTATTTTTGCTCCATTACTTGTATATTTTCTTGTTTATTTCATTGGATTTGAGCGTGTGAAGACCTAGGTTGTTAGGTCTTGAAATTGGGTGGTTGCCTTTGTGTTTGAGGCTTAATTCCACCGGTGCAAACTTAGTTTACTAGGATTAGTTGAGTTGACCCTTAGGTTGAGGTGGGAGAGTGCTCTTGGTAGAAAGGTGGGATACTTCTGATTGTGAAAGTGCCTTTGGTTTGAGAGCGAAGACTTTCCGGTGTATAGGCCTTGTTGTAAGGGAAACAAGATTTATCTAGTATAAATCTTAGTTTGGAAATCCTAAGCGGGGTGCTTAGGTAGTGGAGTAGGCATTGGGGCCGAACCACTATAAACAATTGTGTTAGCATTGTTCTCTTTGTGTATTCACTATTTATCTTTATTACTTGCTTCTGCATTTAGTCGTTGAATTATAAATTGCCTAAGTAGTTTAAAAAAATGATTAAAATTGAATTATGCAAATAGATTTAGTTAACACACTATTCATCCCACTATAGTGTGGCAATTTCACCCAACATTTGGTATCAAAGCGGGTCGTAGATTGAGATTTCACCATCTCCTCTACATCGTCTCTCGATCCGAAAAATGACACTAGAGAGTATAGCATTTGCACCACCGAGGTTTGATGTGAAATTTTTTGGTGTTTGAAAGAGAAGGATGTATACTTTTCTTAAAACACAAAGTTTTGATCTATGGTGCATGCTAAAGAATGAATATGTTGAGCCCACCATTGACATTAATGATTGGACTCAAGATCAACTTAGATTGTTTGAATTGAATGCTAAAACAACACACTTTCTCTATTGCTCATTCTCAAATGATATACTTGAAAAAGTTATTCATTGTTCATCTGCATTCGATATTTGGGCTTGTTTAAACATGATTTACGATTATGCAAAAATCGAGGAGCTTATTACTTTCAATGAAAGATGTGATGACAATTGTCATACCTCTAGTCCTAATGAAGTTTTTGATGCCCAAAGCTCATCTAGTCAAAGGAACATCAAAAATCAGAAAAGAAAACTTAGGTGCTTCATTTGCCAAGAGAAGGGACACAAGAAGAAGAATTGTCCACTCTTGAAGAAGAAATCCAAAAAGAAGAATTATGCTTCATCATCCACATCCAAATCAAGTGAAGCCACTTCTAAACATGACGATGAAGCTACATCGAACTTTTGCCTCATGGGTCTTCGGAATGAGGTATATTTACGATATTCTAGGCATGATCAAAATAGTCATACTAGTTGCTCAAAATCCCTTGACATGTCCTATGAAGAATTAGTAGATGAATGTCAAAATATGTGTGTCATGATTTTGAAAAGTAGTAAAGAAATCAAGAAAATTAAAAATGATAACTCTAGGCTTACTAAGGATTTTTTTTATTATCAAAGATAGTTATTCATATTAAAAGATTCCACAAAGGAAAATTACATAATACGAGGATTCCAATGGAACCAATAGCATCAAAGATACAGTGGAATTTCCCAAAAAAATAATAGAATCAAAAAATTACAAATGTCGCTTAAAAAGATTGATGAAAGATTTGCTTGAAGATGTCCAAACTCCTGGGCAAGAGAGTGAGCAACAGCCCATATATCATGATGGGTGGTATTAACATCTTCAAAAAATTTGGCATTCCTAGCAAACCAAATTCGCCATAATAGGAAAGCTATCAGTGCCATGTGCTCTACCTAATGTTGGCTAGTCTTCAACTTCTGATACAGCCCAAGCCACCACTGCCAAAAGTAATCCGAGGATAGGCACCAGACGTGAGAGATCAATTGAATCCTCTGCCAAATCTAGTTCACATGAGGGCAAGACAAAAAACAATGGTGAATGGTCTCTACCGCCCCATCACATCTAGGACAAGAGTCCAATACCTGAGGAAACCTCTCCCTTAGCCTATGGCGCACTGGTACACCATCATGCATGAGTTTTCAAATAAAAGTTTTTATTTTAGAAGGCACTTTAAAGGGCCCGTTTGTTTCATTAAAAAACGGGGGACTGGACTGGATTTTGGCTCTTGTCCCTCGTTTGTTTTGCAAAAAGTGGAAGGGACTGGATTTTAATTCCTGTTCAGGACAGGATTTTGGATCCTTTTGGTGTACTGAGAAAATTCTCGGTACATCAAAACAGGGCTAAGGACATTGATGCAAAAAGACCTCAATGCCCTCAAATAAACACGCCTCAACCCTAGCCAGCATCTATCACCCCTCGCACACTCGCCTCTCACACAAACAGACCTCTCGCCTGCTGCTCTCGCCTCTCACCCGGCTGCCGCACTCTTGTTCACCGTCGTCTTCGCGCAGTCTCTCGCCCAGGTATGCCATTCTATCTCCCTCCTCTCTCTCTCTCTCTCTCTCTCTCTCTGATCTCTTTGTCGCCTTGAAGTAGTCTCGCACAGTCTCTCGCCCGTCGTCTTAAAGCAAATTTGTTGCTACTTTTTGTCGATTTCTGTCGATGCTTGTTGATTTATGTATCGCCCGCTGCTTGTTGATGCTTTTTGTCGCCTCTCGCAAAGTGATTTATGTCGATTTGGATCCATTGTACTTGGTGAAGGATGTGAGTGGGAAATACCTCCCTCCGTTCAAGTGTTTGACCTCTGATCAGGAGAAGGATGTGGACAAGTTGATCACCAGATTGGTTGCTTGTGATGAAGCGCACATTGCACTGATGGAACTGATGAAATGGAGGACGCAAGGTTTAGACCCACTGTATGCACAGGAAGTTCAGGTCAAGTAGCAAGATCCGGTGACTGGGAAGATGAGGATTGCCAACCCACAGAGTAGCAGACTAGTGTGCGAAACATGCCTGTATGATTTCAAGTCCCTTGGGAAAGTAGTTGTGAGGCTCATCTTCCTGCATGTCATAGCTTGTGGCTTCAACCACGATCCTTCCCTTATGTAGTGGATGTGTAGCACCAGCAGCCGCTCGAGAGCGAGTATCAATCGGTTTCACAAATTGATCTTCGTGGCAGCTCATGCAAAGCTAGAAAGGAAGGATTTTTCAAGCGAGGAAGAAAAGGATTCAACATTGTTCATGAACGAGGAAGATGATGATCTAAATGAAGCAGCATTTGCTGAAGCCTCTTCTGTGTAAAATTTAAATCTCTTTATTTTGTGCCTTTGATTCCCTGCATGGCCATATGATTCCCGAGGACCATTAAGCCTGCAGGAAGAGAGTTGGAGTCTTCTTGTTTGTAAGATTATTAACGATGACATGAAAAGAATAGGAAGTTCTGTAACAATTTGCTTTTGAGAAATGATTTATCTGCATATGAAGTTGGATTTTATTCTTTTTCCTGCCTTCTTTATTGGTTTAATCCTTTTCCATACCTATTTGTTATCTTTTTTTCAAAGAGACAATGTTTTTCATTTTCTATAATTTGGTCTTTAGAACTTCTGTAATTATTTGTGGAGCCAAAATCTTCACTTGCATATTCCAAATGTTGATATGCATAATGTCAATTCATGTTACTATTGAATTAACATAGACTTAAATGATTAGAGAAATGTGAGCTTATTTTTGACTTCTTGTATGTACTTTAGATAGCTTTCTTTTGCATATTACAATCAGTTGAGCACCAAGGCTTGTTACACCATCTAAAAATGTTGTGATTCCATAGAACATCTTACAGAACAGAGATGAGCATTCAGTTGTTGAACTCTAAAATTTTCAAGTGATTAGATATGTTGCATTTAATTTGCTACAAAACAAACCTCTCTGCTTGCTAGTTGTGAATGTCTGCTTGTTTGCTGTCTGTCAACAGTTGCTAGTTGTGAACTCTGAAAATTTAAGACTTTTATGTTTAAAATTAAATTTAAGCATTAAAAATTTACAAGGGTGTTTTGGTCATATTGTCTTGTATAGAACTTTGTTTTAGCGAACCAAACGCAGGACGGGACTGGATATCATGTTCTGTTCTTGACGAACCAAACACGGTATAACTGCTGTCTTAGGACACTTGGTGTTCTGTCCATGTCCTTGTCTGGTGTCCTGTGACGAGCAGTTTGCAAACCAAACGAGCCCTAAGTCCCCAAATTGATCTCGAAAGATCTTTAATATGCAGATTGGAATGACACACACTTGCAGAGGAATGAAAATGTTGAAAGGCTAATTTATACCATGATTTAACTGAATAGAAACCATTCCTTTCCAAAGTCCAAGTGACTTTATCATCATGAAGGGAGGGTATAGTTTGAAAATAGCCTCAGATATAGGAGTAGAAAAAGAGCGTCTGACCAAGACTTCCTTCCATGTTCTATCCTCATTTAAAACCTGGCGTACCAAAATAAGGGTCGAATCTAGGCAAGCCGCTTGAGGAATGGTGAATGGATAAGAATCAGAAACCCATGGGTCAGACTGTATGCGCACTGAGGAGCTAGAACCAATTTGCCATTTCATTCCCTTTTCTATTACCCTCCGCCTTTCTAATATACTTCGCCAAGCCCAGGAAGGATTGCTACCTACAGTAGCCTCCATGAAAGAAACATGTCGAAATTACTTATGCATAAAAACTTTATGCAGCAAAGAGTGACAACATGTAAGAATCCTCCAAGCCTGCTTAGCAAGCATGGCTAAGTTAAAAGCTTTCAAGTCTTTAAATCCCATCCCTCCTTTCGTTTTATTTCTACATAAGATATCCAGTGCATCTTTCTCTCCGATTCTTTCTGACCTCACCAAAAATTCATTATTGACTTTTAAAGACCATCAATCAAAGAGTCAGGAAGTTTAAAGCAACCTAGGGTGTAGATAGGAATGTCTGACCCAACTGCTGTAATAAGTACCTCCCGCCCCCCTTAGAAAGAAAATATCATTTCCAGTGCAACAACTTCTGAGAGACATTTTCCTTGATAAAATTAAAAGCAGCTGTTTTAGATCTCCCAACCATAGACGGTAATCCAGGATATTTATCTTGTGCCCCCACATTAGGAACTTGAAGAAGTGCAACCAACTGCTCTCTAACATGTAGGGGAGTGTTCTTACTGGAAAAAATAGTAGATTTATCTAAATTCACCCTTTGTCCACTGTAGCTGCCATAAGTGTGTAGAATGTTAATCAAATTTCGACATTGAGATTTCGAAGCATGACATAATAATATGGAGTCATCAGCAAATAGAAGATGAGTTATTGATGGACAGATTCTACTGAGCTTGACCCCACGAATCCTGTTAAGATGTTCTTCAGTGTAAAGAAGATGGGTAAGCCCCTCAGCACAAAAGAGAAAAAGATAAGGTGACAGAGGATCTCCCTGTCGGAGTCCTCTAGAGGGCCTAAACTACCCAAAAGGTTGTCCGTCAACAATAGATGAGTATGAAACTGTAGAGATACACTCCTTTATCCAGTTCAACCAGCTATCACAAAAACCCAACTGTTTCATAATATGCAGCACAAAACTCCATTCAACCCTGTCATAAGCCTTGCTCATGTCTAATTTGAAAGCCAAGTCAGGAGGACCATGTCTCTTGTTCTTAAGGAAGTGCATACACTCATGGGCTACCAAGATGTTGTCACTTATCAGCCGCCCTTTGATAAAAGCGCTCTGGTTAGAACTGATAAGGTGATTCATATATTTCTATAATCGATGCACCAACACTTTAGAAATAATCTTATAAAACACTGTGCATAGACTGATCGATCTCACTTGTGCCATTGAAGTCGCATTTTAACCTTTGGTATGAGGCAAATATGAGTATGATTGAAGCTCTTTAGCAACCTACCTCCAGAAAAGAAGCTCTGAACTGCTCTACTAACATCCTTCCCCACAATCTCCCAGTAGCATTGATAAAATTTGGCAGTGAATCCATCATCACTAGGGGCAGCACATGGGACTAATGAAAACACTGCGCCCTTGACTTCCCTCTCAGAGACAGGTTGTGTAAGCTTCCTATTCATAGTATTAGAAACTTTTGTCCTCATAGAGGCAAAGCTGCTAGTGGGGTCCACAGGAGAACTGGAGGTGAAAGGTCCTGAAAATAATCCTGAGCATGCAGACCAATACTCTCAGAAGTGGTGCCCCGGCCCCCAGTATCATCCTGAAGTCGCCAAATTTTGTTATGCCTATTGCAGATCTGAAACTTAGAGTGAAAGAATTTGGTATTCCGATCACCCCAGTTAAGCAATTTGACCCTTGATTTTTCTTTCTAGTAACGTTCGTCCATGTCATAGGCATCCACTAACTGGTGCTCAACCTGCAGGATTTCTTCTCTATCTGCATTGGCCAGATCTGCCTTGAGTAAGGATAAGCGGCCTTGTAACCTACCAATCTCTTCACGAGAATTATGAGAGCTATTCCTCTGCCATGTGACCAAAGCATGTCTACAACTTTTCAGCTTAGAGAACAGGCGATACATAGGAGAGCCAGTAACCTTCGTATCCCAAATAGAAGTAATTAAGGTCTTGACCTCCTCACTACTGCACCATCTTTCTTGGAATTTGAATCTTCTATGTTTAACAGAGGTAGCCGGGTTGGAAATCAGAAGGAGAGGGCAATGATCTGATCCGTCGTCATCAAGATGTTGAATGAGTGCCATGGGATAAAGATGTTGCCATGGCCCAGAAGAGAGACCATGATCCACCACTACTCTTGTTGTTCCAGGTAAACATGGGTCCAATATAACCCAAATCAACAAGACCAGCCATGTTAATGATGTCAATGAAACCCGCCACTGAAGCGGGGGATTTTTGATGCCCTCCTTGTTTTTCATCTGGGGAAGAAATAGAATTAAAGTCTCCAATCACCAAAGAGTAAGGATCCGAACAAGAAGCAAGAGCAAGGCCCGCTCATATTGTAAATTCCTGATCCGCTCATCATTATGAAAGTGGACAGCTAGAACATCCCAGTTTATTTGATGCACATGATCCTTCCATTTAAAATAAATAAAAAAATCATCATGCTCAAGGATAGAAACATCTACATTAGTTGTCCAACCCACAACTAAACCACCAGCAGTGCCTCGAGGATTGACACAGAAAAGATTTGGCATTCAACATTTCTTGACTACATCAGAAACAAAACCATTGCTATTCTTTGTTTCACAAAAAAACATGACATATGGGGAATAGGATTTATAGATCCTTTTCAAATTATGAATTGTCAGGGGATTCCCCATACCTCGATAATTTTAAGACAACAGCTTCATGGTTGTTAGAAAATAGCCTTGAACCTAACTCCACCCCAAAAGTTAGCTCTAAAGGGGAGGATTGCCCAATCTATTTAAAGGCCAGCTAGACCACAACCTCAAGCAATGTGGGACTTTAACACACCCCCGTCACGCCTAGGATCCACATCTGGAGCATGAAGTTCTGCAGGTGGCCCACAATCAACAATTGGTCTGGCTCTGATACCATGTTAGAAAATCAGCCTTGGACCTAACTCCACCCCAAAAGCTAGCTCAAAAGCTAGCTCAAAGGGGGAGGATTGCCCAATCTATTTAAAGGTCATCTAGACCACAACCTCAAGCAACATGGGACTTTAACACACCCCCTCACGCCCAGAATCCACATCTGGAGCGTGAAGTTCTGCAGGTGGCCCACAATCAACAATTGGTCTGGCTCTGATACCATACCATGTTAGAAAATAGCCTTGGGCCACCTGCAGAACTTCACGCTCCAGATGTGGATTCTGGGCGTGAGGGGGGTGTGTTAAAGTCCCACATTGAGCTAACTTTTGGGATGAAGTTAGGTCCAAAACTATTTTCTATCAATGATACCCTGGGTACCATTTGAAGGCCGGTACCCGAGCCTATGGCAGAAGAAGACAAATTAGTAGCATGTTCCGTTCCTTGTTCATCACCTGCCTCCTCTCTCATCAATCGCTTTGCACTGCAAGCCAAGTGTTTAAAATATTTTCGCTTTCCCAATATTTGTACATCTGTCACCTTCTTACACTCAGCCGAATGTAGCCTGCCATCATGAGCACAAGAACCCCAATCAACCTGTTTCAAATCTTGTACCTTTGGTGAGACTTCTCTAGGCTGACTGATGTCAGTACTTGTAGTCATCTGCTTGCATTGAGTTGCTTTAGTGAGCAACAAAGGCCTTACTGCCACAGTTTCCTGTTGATGGACACTTGATTGAGTAACATTAGAGGTAGCACCTTCATTAGGTATTGCCTTTTGTTTCAAAGCTGTCAACACAACATTAATCTCCCCACTATTCCAAGTCAAAGGAATGGTTTCATGCAATTCCGTAGGCTGCCCCAATAAAGCATAAGTACTTGGGTTAGCACAGCTGGCCTTCACATTGACATGGAGAGGACAATCTACACCATCACTTGGATGAGGAAGAGCACCCGATTTTAACCCAACAGATGTATCAGAAGTGACTCCCATATCACTATATCAGGTAAAAGCACTGCATGTAAGCTATCCTCAGATAATGTTTTATCCAGACAAGAAGACTCGGCCCGATTAATTCCAGAAAGATCATCAGAATGAGGTCTAGCAGTAGGCTTCAACTCATTAAAAATTTCAATATGGGAACCAGAAAAGCTAGTATGAACAGAACCTGAACAGTGCATCCTCGACTCCTTTATAATACCGCATGACTGAGGAGAAGCCGTCACTTGCATCATCTGGGTAGAGACCTCTTGTTGAGTACCAGAATGGTTATCAATATCTGTCATTCCTGAAGCCGTTTGGAAGCCCGCCACCCTTATTGAGGAATCCTTGCTCGATTCAATAAGAACATCACACGACTGAGAGGAATATTGGACAGAAGTCGACGGCCATGAAATATAAGGATCACCAACAGATGACTTCTGAGGGGCCGAATCTGAAGCAGAAGGAGTAATGGCAGGAGCAGGCATCTCTGAAAAAGCCACATCTTGATCCGACACCTGAGAAGAAACCCCCGATAACCCACCATCCAACATCCGCTGCCGCATCCCCAGTTTAAGGGAACCAGAAGGAGACATAGTAGAACCTGGAACCTTATGCTCCATAGCCTGAGAAGAAGAACCAGAACCCTTCTCGTTTATTGACAGAGAATGAAAACTACGCAGCAGGCTAACCGGAGTCTGCTTCAGTCTTTCAGATAGGCGTATAGAATCACTCGAGGAAAACTGGGAACCAGAAGTCGTTGCCAAACGCTTCCCTATTTGGTCTGCTCGAAGCCATGGACCACCCTTCTCCTGAGTTGCAGTACCCTTTGAAGAGTCCTCTAAGTATTGCCGACATAGTCTCAGTTCATGCCCCAGGTGACAGCAGTAGAAACAAATAGTGCCGATTCGTTCATATCTCAATTTTACCATGACCGGATTCCGAACCCCGGCCAACTTCAAGGAGTCCCGCAGCGGTTTGGTAACATCCAGGATTACTTTAACCTTTACAATCCTAGATTCCATGCCATTCACAGAAGCATAGACGACCTCCATCACTTCCCCCACCCGAGAGCAAATCTTGCGTCCAAGATCCAAAGTTTTAAAGTGTTCAGGAAGGCCCCATATCTGAATCCAGATTGGAACATGAGTGAAGTCTTCAGTATTCATGTTCATATCCATTCTCCACCGTTTAAGGGTGAGAATATAGTTTTTGAACAGCCAAGGGCCTCCATTTTCAACACGAACAACATCCAATTCACAGTCAAAGAAAAAATGAAAGAGATTATCACCCAAAGAAATCACCCGAAACCCCTCAGGTTGAACCCAGATCGACCTCAGTGCCGATTCCATTGTCCCGGCGCTGAAAGGGCGGTCAGAAAGCAGGTGACCCACCACACTTTTAGAACAAGCAGAAACACCTTCTTTAATATCATCTTCTTCAACAACTATTTCATCCTCCACATACTGCTCCGCATCCATGAGAACAACAATTAAAGGAGCGGGCTGCAGTCAAACAGCCGCACAATTCAGCAAAAAACCACTCGAAATCGTCAATAGAGACACTCAATGGGCTTCAACGCTAGAACCCTAGCAGAGAGCGCGACAAACCCTAAATTGCAGTCAAAACGGCTTACTAAGGATTTGCATGCTCTAAAGTTAGAAAATAAAAATTTAACGGCAAATTTAAGTTCCTCAAGTGTTGATTGCCATGATAATAGTATTGATGTTTTGAAAAGTAGTAATTCGCAATTGATAATTGAAATTGAGGACTTAAAAAGTGAGAATATTGATTTGAAAAATAAAAATGATGATTTGAAAATTGAATTAAAAAATATGAAAATAAAAAATGAAAATAGTATGATGAAATCTCAAATGCAAACCTTACATAAATCAATTAATGATTTGAAAAATGAGGTTATTTTCTTAAGTAGGAAAACTAGTAGTTTATCACATGCTTCATGTTTTAGAAACCCTAGGAAGAAAAATGTTTCATCTAAGAATGTTCATGCTCATCATGCTTCTCATGCCAAACATTCTAACATTAGACCTCATGTTCATATGAATGGTAAAAAGAAATAAATTCTTAGACATTGCTTTTGTTGTGACATATATGGCCATGCTATTTATGATTGTGCATTCAAGAAAAATCCAAGTGTAACTAGGACATTTTGGATTCCTAGGCCATCTAACCCCCAAGGACCCAAAGCCATTTGGGTACCAAAAGTGTCATGCTCTTTTGTAGGGGGAGCCACTACACAAGGGTAATGGCAAGTGAAGAGTTGAAGTTGACCAAGAAATTGAAGGAAAGATCCTTACATGGTTGCAACTTCAAAGTCTTCACCTAGACTAGATGCCTTAGGTTTAAGAATTGGCATCAAAATCACTTGGTATCATCACCTTTTCTCTACTTGTTTGTTTGAAGTTAGTGTTTATGATACATGCTTAAAATTGATTGATTTTCCCCGCTCTTAATATATTTCAAATGATTTTTGATTTTTTAATTTTCGGACTCTTCGGAGACCTATGTAGCCTATAACGGGCTAATGCGACCTTGCGGTTCTAAATCGTAGGCTCATTGTGCCCTTTCGGTTTTCAACCAATAGGAAGGGTTGGAGATCATGTTTTCATTTATATTTCACTTGTGATCTCTTAAAATTCGTTTTGATATCACTCGATTTCATTTTGAAACGAATTTGAAACTATTTAGCAAAGTAGATTTTGATATTGATAATTGATCCCTCTCTTTGCTACTTAGTTTGATAACTTGCTAGTAAATATATTCTCATTATCCTACTAATGAATATTGCTTGCAAGTTATGATAAAATGGAAGGCCTTAGAAATTGAAAAGAAAAAGACAAGTTTGGCAAATTTCCAAGAATGAGGTATAAGTTTGATTTTGCAAAAATCTTAGTATAATACTTGAATACTTGTGATATAATGATGTCTCTATACTCATGATTGTTTTTGCATGATAAATATATGAAATTTCATGAGTAGGTAAAATTTTGATAACTTAGACAATTTTATGATATCTTGATTGAATGAAATTTTCTCTAGGTTGAAATTCATATTAGAGACCTCATCTTGAGTTAGTGGTTGGCAAACATGTTTAGATACACATATCACATGAGAGGTATTTAAACTTGAAAATTCATGAGTAGATGAACAAGGTGATAACTAGATCACTTTAGGGGACTTAAGCTTGGAAAAGTTTGACCCTAGTCAACAAATCGACTTGGACACTTCATTTTAAGTCCAAACTTCATAAACATGTTTAGGAATAGGTATGACATATTTCCATACATTTAAAGTGAAAAATTCAAATGGATATGGATAAAATGATATAGAGGCCATTCTATGATAACCTCTTTTGAATCAAGTTGACCCAAGTCAACAAATTGATTGAAAGGTCTCGTTTTTAATCCATATTTGAGGAACATATTTAGATTTACTCATGTTAGGTGTCCATAGGTTTAAGTTTGAAAAACCATGAGTAAATGATATGATTGACACTTAGCAAGTTTCATGATAACTATCTTAGTTTTGAATGAAACCATACTAGATTGATATCTTGACTTAAGGACATAATTTTTATTTCAAACTTGACATACACTCTTTACATGACCATTATGTGGTGTCATAAAAGTTTGAATAAAAATTGAACACTTTTTGAAAATAACTGAAAATTACGGAAATGTCGTTGAAAATTGAGCATTTTCAGTTATTTATAGAAAAATATAGAAAAATAATTTTTAGATGATTCTTGAAACAGCACTTTCACCGAAAAATCTAGTTTGTTGTGTAAAAATTTCAAAAATTTGATCAAGAATATGATTTATAAGGGAATTTTGAAGTTGAATTTCGGAAACACAAAGTATCACTTACTTGAAAAATATATTTTTCCGATACTTTGATTTTTCTTCAAAAACTTCAAATGAAAACTCATGTATACCATTTTGATTCCATTTCTGATATCATTCACCCCATTGCTTGAGTAAAATTATTTCGAGGAATGATTTTGATAACTTGAATGATAGCTAGAAATATTCATATTTTCATTGAAATCAATATATGATGAAAAATAAACTTAGATAATTCATTTTGAGCTCAAACTTGATACACACATCTTAAATGATCATTCAACGATGTCTGGAAAGTTTGAAGCAAAATTGACAACTTTTGAAAAGTACTTGAAATTTACAAAAATGCCCCTAGACTTTCGAGAATTTTATGTATTTTTATGAAACTGATTTTTAAACCTGTAGATTTCTTGAAAAATATAGTTTGTCCCGCTAAAGTTTCAAAAATTTTCGTCAAGAATATGATTTTATATGGACTTAAAAGTTTGATTTTTGTAAACTTGAAGTATACTTTGACCTAAGTCAACAAAGTGACTTAGAAACCTGATTTTCAGCCCAAACTTGTCTCATATACTTAGATTCACTCATGTTAGATGTCTATGTGCCTAAGTTTGATAAAACATGAGTAGATAGCAAAATTTGATAGTTAGCCATTTTTATGTTTTCATGCTTATTTTGAATGAAACTATGCTATATTAAAATTTAGATCAAATGACATTAGATTCACCTCAAACTTGATATACATACTTTAAATGACCATATCTTGGTATTTTGAAAGTTTGAATGAAATCTAAAAATGTCATGAAAAAGGTATGATATTTTTGAAAATATCGATACTTAAGTTACTACATGATTCTAGGTTTTGGATTTCATTTATCATTTCACGATATCATGTATGACTTAGTCTCTTATTCGATGTTTGACTTTCATCCCTTGACTTGAGACTTTCGTAGTTTTGAAAAATCTTTTATAGTTTCAACTTTGAGTTTTGATTGACTTATCTTGCCCATTTTGAGTGATGCCAAAATGGGGAGAAAAATATAGGTAAAGGGGAAGAAAATATAGGAAAACCATGCATATAGATAGAGGGAGTTCTATTACATAGATATGCATTTTGATAGGGGGAGAAATCTCATATTTGATATCATCTATGCTTAATTTTAGATATTTTCTTAAGTATGTTTGTCATCATCAAAAAAGGGGCGATTATTGGCCTAAGGTTTTCTACCTTCGTCTTAATCTTGGTTTTGATGATAACAAACATGGAACAAATGTTTCATTGAAAAATCTTTCAGGTTCCAAGTCGGTTAGCGCTCGACGTCCCCGATCGAAAAAATCGAAGAAATCAGAGAAATCGGCAAGGACGCTCGTCGACGATCGGGATTCTTCGGGAAGTTAGAGTTTAGGTTTAGGGTATCTAGTTTAAGTTGTAAATCCTCATGATGATGTATAAGAACCCAAAAACCAAACCCGAATCCCAAAACATGAAAACTTGAAAATCGCCCTGAAATTCACTAAGCCTAGAAAGATCCTTGGAGGGCTATATGAGCTAGATATTTTCTTGACACAAAATATGGCGGTAATTGTTCCTTGGGTTAAAATTAGATAACGACGTACTTTTAAGGATTTTTTGGAAGCCTTTAGCCTACCTATATTTGACCCAAGAAATTAGGAAATTCCGTTTACCGAAAATTTGTATTAGATCCCAAAAACTAGATTTTGATTCTTAAGGATTTTAATATTTTAGATATTTTTATTGAATCCAAATGGGGGTTAATCCTTATATAACATTTATATTTTAAAGTTATTAATTTATGTTATATAAGTAGACTTAGCGAAGACGGAACCAGAAACGAGCAAACGAGCAAAAAAATCAACAAACTGGGCTGACTTTTCTAGTTTCGGTCCACCGGTCGATCGATCGAATAGGGTTGAAAATTTGCAGTAGCCAATTCGGTCAACCGAATATGGTGGAAAATTGGTAGTACCCTATTCGGTCGATCGCTCGGTAGACTGAAGTATGCCAGAAAGCGGTAGTAATGCCTTCGGTCGCTCGACGGTCACTCGGTCGGTCGACCGATGATCGATCGGTAATTGACCGGAAGGCGAAAAATAGCTAGTTTTAGTGCTGTTGAGCGGTGCTTCACCCGAGCCTTCATCTCGGCTCTATAAATACCTATGCCTAAGCCTTCCCTTGATACTTTTGATCACTCCTACACTTCATCGAGCCATCCTTGATCATTTCCAAGCTTTTATTGAGCCATTACTTGGAGAAATCCTAGTTTGATCTCTCATTCCTTGAGTTTGCCTTCAAGCTTGATTTGATTCATCATCAAGGCATGAAGAGGAGCTAGGATTCATTGTGTTGGAGCTAAGTGTTTGTGTTGTTGTATTTTTGCTCCATTACTTGTATATTTTCGTGTTTATTTCATTGGATTTGAGCTTGTGAAGACCTAGGTTGTTAGGTCTTAAAATTGGGTGGTTGCCTTTGTGTTTGAGGCTTAATTCCACTAGTGTAAACTTAGTTTACTAGGATTAGTTGAGTTGTCTATTAGGTTGAGATGGGAGAGTGCTCTTGGTAGGAAGGCTGGATACTTCCGGGTTCGGAAGTGCCTTCGGTTTGAGAGCGGAGACTTTCCGGTGTAAAGTCCTCGTTGTAAGGGAAACAAGATTAATCTAGTAAATCTTAGTTTGGAAATCCTAAGTGGGGTGCTTAGGTAGTGGAGTAGGCATTGGGGCCGAACCACTATAAACAATTGTGTTAGCATTGTTCTCTTTGTGTATTCATTGTTTATTTTCATTACTCGCTTCCGCATTTAGTCGTTGAATTATAAATTGCCTAAGTAGTTTAAGAAAATGATTAAAATCGAATTAGGCAAATAGATTTAGTTAACACACTATTCACCCCCCCTCTAGTGTGGCCATTTCACCAACAGATATAACTTCAGCCACGGCTTACCCACGGCTAACCGTCCCTAAGCCGTGGCTGAAAGCGTATAGTAAATGGCTGATGGTCTGGGCAGCACCAAATATCACAGTTACTAATAATATCACCGACAGCTTCGTGACAAGGTTGATAGTTTAATTTCAGCGACAGCTAGCCGCCCCGAGCCGTCATTGATGTGTTTAAATCAACGATAGTGTGTTGGTGAAATGGCCACACTATAGGGGGGGGATGAGTAGTGTGTTAACTAAATTCTTTTTGCCTATTTCCGATTTTAAAATATTTCTATGATTACTTAGGCAAATTGTAATTTATCAACTAAATACGGAAGCAATAGTAAAAGCATTTAAACACATGTGAAGATAGCAATGTTAACACAAAGATTTATAGTGGTTCGACCCCATTGCCTACTCCACTACCTAAGCACCATGCTTAGGATTTCACACCCAAATCCACTAAATTACGAGTAGCTTACAATCGAGGACTTTTACACCGGAAAGACCCTACACTCACCTCGAAGGCACTTCCACACCCGAAAGTATCCCGCCTTCCTACCGACTGAGCTTTCCCACCTCAATTCCTAAGACCTACTCCTAACTTAGTTTACACAAGTGGCTTTACACCTTCTATACCAAGGATACCATTCGATCACAAGACCAAACACTAGGTCATCTTACAAGGTCAAGAAAATCAATTCAAAATCAAAATAAAAACACCTTAATCACAAGAAGAGAGCAAAGATGACTTATCACAATAAGGACACCTCTTCTTCTTGAGCCTAGCAAGCTTGAATACCCCTTTAATGAAGAACACTTTTGGATGAGGGATCAAAGGCTAGGTTTTATGGATTTGATCATGGAAGAGCTTAGGAGATGCTTAGGATCACTCTTTAAGGCTTGGAAGCATCAATAATGGGCTAGGAATGAGTTTGGGATGGTATTTATAACCCTCTAAACACCAAGGCTCGTCAAAGGGCATTTTTCTATACGTTGGGGTCGCTTGCCGGTCGATTGTCGGTCGATCGATCGAGCGACCGTAGGCATTCTTGTTGGCCTAAGGTTTTCTACCATGGTCTTAATCTCGATTTTGATGATAACAAACATGGAACTAATGTTTTATTAAGAAATATTTTCAGGTCCCATATCGCTTAGTGCTCGATGTCCCCGACCAGAAATATCGAAGAAATTAGAAAATCGGAAGGACGTTGGTCGATGCGCTCAGATTTCGTCAAGAAGATAGAGTTTAGGTTTAGGGTGTTTAGATAAATTGTAAAATCCTCAGTATGATGCTAAGACCCTTAAAGAACCAAACCTGTAATCCGAAACCCGAACAAAAGAAAGAAACCGACTGAAATTCAATGTAGAGTATAGGTACAATACGTAGGGTACTAGTACTCTACGACTGGTCGATTGATCGGTCGACCAAAATGAGACAAGAAATTGCAGAAGAAATCGATCGCTCGGTTGACCGCTAGGTCAGTCGGTCGATTGATGATCGATCGGACTACGGAAAATGACTCTATTTCGAGTTGTTGTGTGTTGTTTTGGCTCTCTACCTTAATGGCTTATAAATACAAGATATTGAGTGCCTTCCATGGTGATCTAAGCTTCCATTGAGCCATCTTTGATCTTTTCTAAAGCTTTTTTTGAGCCATCTCTTTGCAAACCCTAGTTTCCATGATAAAACCTTGATCTAGCATTTAAACCTTCAAGATTCATCTTCTCAAGGCATCAAGAGGACTAGGGAGTTTCTTTTGGAGCAAAGTATAGTTTGATTTGTTTATTGCTCCAATTGCTATTGTATTTTCTTGGTTATTTTCATTGTATATCAAGTGTGTACCCCTAGATTGCTAGGTTTGATTGAGTTGGTGGTTGCCTTTGTGTTAAGACCTAAATTCACCGGTGTAAATGTAGTTTACTAGGATTAGTTGAGTTGACCTTAGGTTGAGGTGGGAGAGTGCTCTCGGTAGGAAGACGAGATACTTCCGGGTGTGAAAGTGCCTTCGGTTTGAGAGAGGAGACTTTCCGATGTAAATTCCTCATTGTATGGTAACTAATTAATCTAGTTAAAGTAGTTTGAAAATCCTAAGCAGGGTGCTTAGGTAGTGGAGTTGGCATTGGGGTCGAACCACTATAATTCACCGTATTTGCATTGTTTATATTTGTGTTTAACTAATTGCTTATCTTGGTTGTTTTTGATTACTCATTTATTCGCTTCCGCATTTATCTTATTGAATTAAGCATTAACCTAAAGTAATCAAGAATACATTTAAAACCGGAATTAGGTGAAAAGATTAGCAAACACACTATTCACCCTCCATCTAGTGTGGACATTTCGCCAACATTTCGTATCAGAGCGGGTCGTGGATTGAGATTTCACCATCTTGTCTACATCTTGCCTTGACCCGAAAAATGACACTAGTGAGTGTAGTGTCTATACCACTTACGTTCGATGAGTCTAACTTTGGTCTTTGAAAGAGTAGAATGTATACTTTCCTAAAGACTCAATGTTTAGGTGTATTTGACATAGTAAAGACAAAATATATTGAACCTAAGGAAAACATGAATGCATGGACACAATAACAAGTTAAATTGTTTGAATTAAATGCTAAATCAACGCATCTCTATATTGCACATTTTTAAATGATATACTTGGAAAGGTTATGCATTGTTCTTCCGCATTTGATATTTGGGCAACATTAAACATGCTATATGATTTTGCAAAAATCGAAGAGATTACTATTTATGTTGAAGGTGGTGATGACAATGGTCATTCATCCACTACTAACGTCTCTTGTGATGCCCATACCATTTCCGATCAAAGAAGCATGCTTAAAAGTAGGAAAAGAAAAGTCAAGTGCTTCATTTTCCAAGAGAAGGGACATATCAAGAATAATCGTCCCTTGATGAGAAAGAAATCCAAGAAGGAGAAGAAGGTCTCCAGTTTCACTTCGGAATTAAGTGGAGCTTCCTCATCTGATGACAATGAAGCCACCTCACAATTGTGCCTCATGGGTCTTAACGATGAACGGTAAAGTCTTCCGCTTCTTGTCATAATAGTGATTCTATCAATTCAAGCTCATTTAACATGTCTTATGATGACCTAGGTTGATGAATGTAGAAAAATGTATGAATTTCTCATGAAAAGGAACAAGGAAATAAAGAAAATTAAAAAGGAGAATTCTAAGCTTACTAGTCACTTGCCTTAGAAGTTGAAAATAAAAAATTGAACACTAGTATGATTGATACATGCCATGATGATTTGAACCTTGAAATTAAGGACTTAAAACATAGAAATGAAAAATTAGAGATTGAAAATGATGGATTATTAAATAAGAATTCCAAAATTAGAAATGAAAATGAGAACTTGAAAAATAGTTTAAAACTGAATGGTAATGATTCTTCAAATGATTTTAAAATGGAAAATGAGAGTTTGAAAAATGAAAATTATTTGTTGAGATCTCAATCTCATGCATTGCATAAGTCCATTAATGACTTGAAAAATGAGGTTGTTTTCTTGAGTAAGAAAACACATAATTTATCCAATGTTTCATCCTTTAGAAATTCTAGGAAGAAAAATGTTTTACTTAAGAATGCATAGGGTGTTTATGAGTATTCTAATATTAAATCTCATGTCCATAATGAAAAGAAGAAATTTAATGGACATTGTTATTGTTGTGGTGTTTATGAGCATGCCATCTATGATTGTGCTTTTAAAATGAACCCAAGTGTTGTGAATACACTTTGGGTACCTAAGCCCACTAACCCCCTAGGACCCACAGGCATTTGGGTACCAAAGGTTTCTTGTTCCCTTGTAGGGGGAGCAACCAAACAAGGGTGAGTTGATGATGGTTGATGGGAGTTGCATGAGGACTTAAAGCTTTACCAACTCTAAGTTGCAACTTCACATCTTATGGATGCCTTCGGTATGAAGAATCAGCATCTAGTTAACTTATCATCTCCCATGTTTATTTTATCTCATTAAATTTGGAGTTCGTGATACATGATTGATTCTAATTGGTTTTATCCTCTCTCGATATATTTCTTGAAAAATGATTTTTGTTTTTGATTTTCGGTCTCCTCGAAGACCTTTGTGGCCTAGGCCTAACATTTAATGGATATAATTAAATCGTAGGCTAATTGTGGCATTTCGGTTTTCAACCAATAGGAAGGGTTGGAGATCATGTTTTCATTTATATTTCACTTGTGATCTCTTTAAATTCGTTTTGATATCGCTCAATTTCATTTTGAAACGAATTTGAAACTATTTAGCAAAGTAGACTTTGATATCGATAATTGATCCATCTCTTTGCTACTTAGTTTGATAACTTGCTAGTAGTTACATTTTCATTATTCTACTAATGAATATTGCTTGCAAGTTATAATAAAAGGGAAGGTTTTAGAAATTGGAAAGAAAAAGATAGGTTTGGCAAAATTTCCAAGAATGAGGTGTGATTTTGGTTTTACAAAAATCTTAGTTTAATACTCAATATTCATATTTTAATAATGTCTCTATACTCATGATTGAATTTGCATGATAACTTCTTGAAATCTCATGAGTAGGATGAATTTTAGTACTTAGTCAAATTTCATTGAATATAACTTGGTCTAGGTTATGATTTGCACCTAGAGACCTCGTTTTTAAGTCTACACCCAATAAACATATCCAGATACACACTTGACATGATTCTAGGTATTTAAACTTGAAAATTCATGTGTAGATGAACAAAGTCATAACTAGATCACTTTAGAGGACTTAAGCTTGGAAAAATTTGACCCAAGTCAACAAATCGACTTGGACACTTCAATTTAAGTCCAAACATCATAAAGATGTTTAGGAATAGGTATGACATGTTTCCATGCATTTAGAATGAAAAATTTCATGATAACCTCATTTTAACCAAGTTGACCCAAGTCAACAAATTGACTTAAAGGTCTCATTTTCAATCCATATTTGAGGAACATGTTTATATTTACTCATGTTAGGTGTCCATATGTTTAAATTTGAAAAACCATGACTAAATGATAAGATTGACACTTAGCAAGTTTCATGATAACTAGCTTAGTTTTGAAAGAAATCATGCTAGGTTGATATCATGACTAAAACAACGATCTACTTTAGCAACAATTAAGAAATTCAATCTACGAGTAGAAGGGGAAGGTATAACTTATACCGCGGTTGGATAGGGTGCTCCTATTCTCGTATCAAGATGAACACACGCACGTACTCCAATAATAGTCCACACTAGGTGCCTAACAACAAAGGGGCAGCGAACAACCGGACTTATCGTGGCTCGATGGAGACGCCTTCACAAACTCCGAAACCTCAAGAGCTAGGCTGACCCTTCCACCAAGAACTGGCCTCCACAATGAGAGAAAGAAGAGATGGGAAAACAACGGAACGAGGAGGTAGATCAAAGAATACCTCGCTGTCCTTTTTCGGAATCCTCAAAGTGGATGAAGTAGGAAGTAGATGGCCGGCCACCAATGGAGAGGAGGAAGAACGAATTCACCAACCCCTCCCATGGGGTGTTCTGCCACAATTTATAGAGAGGGAGCGGCAACAAAGATAGACCCGGCCCCCTAAAAACTCTCTCACCCTGAATTTCAAAATTTCGGGGTTTGCCTTCAAAAATAATTTATATTTTTAATGGTTCATAATTAATTTGAAATTAATTAAATCCAATAAAATATAAACTTTAATTTATCTCCATAAATTAAGAGCCTATAAACAAGAATCATAATTATCGAAAAGAACCAATTCCCTAAACAATTGGAAAGAGGTTTATCTAAATAATTCTATTTCTTATTAACTAATAGAATTATGATTTATCCTCATAAATCATATATCTATTAATTTTATGATTTATCTCCATAAATCAAATTCTTATTAATTAAGATTTATCCAAATAAATTAATTCATAATTAATCGGTTAGGCTTATGGTTAGAAACTAATTTTCTCACCATGTATATTTTATTCAAAATCAAATTATATTTGATTCATAATTAAATGTATTTCTGGTCAAGTAGTTAATTAAATATTTAATTCATAATTAAATTTAGTCAACTATATTATCATGTGTCAATCCTCACAATTTTGGGATGCCCTACAAATTAGGGTTACCGAGGAACTCCTTCCTCGCGCATTCGTTCCTATAGGAAATAACTTTCCTATCATGTCCGTAAATGAGATCCGTGATCGAGTTGCAGCATGTCCATGCTAGTAGGCATATAGGGCCGCATTCGGACTTTATCTCATAAGGTTCCTTACGAGATTAGCCTGTTGTGTGTGACCCGTTGTGCCCACACTATGCCAGCAGTGAGTTGTACATATCAGAGAGTTGGATCCAATAGAATGACTTCTATTTGAATCTTACAAGCCACCACTAAACACCTTTAGTGTGGTCGTGAGAGACTCAACTTACAAGTCAAGGTTGACGTCTATAGGGATAGTATGAGGTTTAATCTATAGGGATCGAACGCCCTTCGGTGATTAGTTACCGTGCAACTAAGTCCCTCTATTACAATGTCTCGAATACAGCTAGGGTACGAAAAAAGTGTCAAATCCTATAGGGATCGAATGTCCTTCAGTGATTAGTATTGATTCATATGTATTCTGCCTGCCAATTCGTCGTCTTAATAATGACATGTCAAAAAACCTTTTTCCGACATTCATGTTGGTGAAATGGCAACACTAGAGGGCGGGGGGGTGAATAGTGTGTTTACTAATATTTTGGCTTATTTTGATTTTAATCATTTACTTGATTACTTAGATAATTCACAAATCGAGTAGTAAGCGGAAGCAAGATATAAATGATAAGCAATAAGGAAGGCAAGGAAAATAATGCTTACACAATGCGATTTATTGTGCTTCGGCCCCAATGCCTATTCCACTACATTAGCACCCCACTTAGGATTTCCAAACTAGATTTACTAGATTATATCGTTTCCTTTACAAAGAGGACTTTACATCGAAAAGTCACCGCTCTCAAACCGAAGGCACTTCCACACCCGGAAGTATCCCACCTCCTACCAAGAGCACTCTCCCACCTCAACCTAAGGGAGAACTCAACTAATCCTAGTAAACTAAGTTTACAATGGTGAATTTAAGCCTTAAGACCAAGGCAACCACCTACTCAATTAAATCTAGCAACCTAGGTTTACACAAGCTTTAATACAATGAAATAAACACCAAAATACAACAACTAATGGAGTAATAAATCAAACAACAAATACTTAGCTCCAAAAGAAATTCCCTAGTCCTCTAGATGCCTCATGATGATGAATCGATGAAGCTTGAAGGCTAAATCAAGGAGTGGAGATCAAAACTAGGGTTCTTGCAAAGATGGCTCAAAGAAAACTTAAGGAATCATCAAGAATGGATCAATGAAGGTCAAAATAATGGAGGAAGGCACTCAAGGGCTGATATATATAAGCCCCAAGAAGGGAGAGCCAAAATAGCTCTCCCAACGGGCTGATTTCTGCTCGTTGTCGATGCCCTGCCCGTTGGCGACGCCCGATCGCTTGCCGATCGATCGTCGATCGACCGACCGAGCGACCGAAGGCATTCTGCCCATTCTGGGCATTGTTCGATCGACTGAAATGCCCTTCACTTTCTGTCAGTTGACCGAATCTGGGCAGGGCTAAATTCTTGTGTATTTTTCTAGGCATGGCTGATTTCTGGGTTCCGTCTTCGCTAAGTCTACTTATAAAATATAAATATTATATAAGGATTACCCTCCAGTTGGATTCAATAAAAATATCTAAAAAATCAAAATCCTCAAGAATCAAACTCTGACTTTTGGGATATAATACAAATTTCCGAAAGAAGAAAATTTTCTAATCTTCCGGGTCAAATATGGGTGTAGGCTAAAGGCTTCCAAAAAATCCTTAAAAATATCTCGTTATCTAGTTTTTACCTAAGGAACAATTAATGGCATTTTTTATGCCAAGAAAATATCTAAGTTATATAGCCCTCCAAGGAGCTCCCTAGGCTTAGTGAATTTCAGGATTGTTTCCGATTTTCCAGTTTTTCAGGGTTTGGGGTTCGGGTTTGGTTTTTGGGTTCTTATGCATCATCATGAGGATTTACAACACGTGCTAGAAACCCTACACCTAAACTCAAACTTCCCAAAGAATCTCGAGCATCGACGAGCGTCGTTGCCGATTTCTTCGATTTCTCCGATTTATTCGATCGAGGACGTCGTGCGCTAACCGATATGGAATCTACTCTACATGAAATTATTAGTTCCATGTTTGTTATCATCAAAACCAATATTAAGACCAAGGTTGAAAACCTTAGCCCAACAATTCATATCTACTCTGCTAGAGATTCCTGAGTCGACACTTGTAGGGACACATATGACATTATCTTCTCTTACTAGGAGTAATTGATTTCATATTGGTTGCATACTTCCATGGGTGCTTTCCCATGCCCAGAGGTTTTCGACACATGACACTAAAGGCCACGTAAGGATAAGTCCAAAGCAATGGGTCGACACTCACAAGGTAACCATGACAACCTCAGATCCAAGGACTACTTGCACCTACTATCACCCGACGAACATCCTTTCAACAATCATGTAGGGATTCCATTATGTGTTCCTCGTATAGGTCCGTTCATTGAACTTATTTCCAAATGAGCACTTGCACTTGTATATTAAATGACGGCTCATAGGTAACCATGAGATTATCTACCCCTTATCATATAAGACATGTACCGAGTGCACCAATCTATCCAAAATCACCAATCCCCTAATTGGTGATCCTACGAATGGGAACATTTAGAACTAGGGCATCTGCATTCCTAAGTCTCACTAGCATGACCTCATCATCGCCTTGAAATCAATTGCCCGGGTTCATCACAATCTAATATATACAAAATATAGAAGTAACATATGATGAAAAATTATCTCATATTATTCATTAACCAAAAATAGTTCCCTATACATCAGCATGTGGTTGGCTCAATGACACTATTTCTTTCACTCAACCCATTTTGGGTAACAATACTAGCGAGATTAGCGGGCAACATGTTCATCTCCACCTGTAATATATACATACACGACACACTCAGGTAACACTAATTGCCAATTTTTCTAACCTCCACCTTGGAGTCACCCTAACTTGGGTGTCAAAGTATCTTTTGCAGGTCCCCTCCCCCCGTCGGCGTTGAACCAGACAATACACCAAACCGAAAGACCCTGACTCTTAGGTAGGAACAAACCTCAAGGCCTCGGGCTCTCGAGACAATGCCTCACAATGTCTCGACGCTCCAATACCGCCCCATCCCCCTCTTGGAGATCCTTATCAACGAATAGGTGATTTGGAAGGTAAAATTCGACAGCTGAGAGCCCGAGCTAGGACGCCAACGCGATCTCGTGAATAGCCTCTGGGTAACTACGATTGCTACCCATAACCTCGAGACAACACCCAGCCAGGAAAAAGGAGGTTTGATCCGTTCCCCTGCAGCGAAGCCCACGACACTTCTCGATCGGAGGAAATAGAGAGCTCATAATCCAGAAGGCCGAAGTTGTCCCCTCGCCTTGATGCGAGGCCCTTCGCCGACCACATCATGACAACCCTCCTTCCACCGAGAAGTGAGTTGCCCAACATTCTGACGCCATACACCGGCATGGGCGACCCCGCCCTACACTTGACAGGGTTTCAGACTACAATGCTCTATAACAGAGTGACTGACTCCACACTCTGCCGAGCCTTTCTGGCGTTCTTAGGGAACAATGCCCTTCTATGGTTCATCTCTCTCCTACCTGGCTCCATTCACTCTTTCAAAGACCTCTCCCGCATCTTCCTCAGTCATTTCACTACATCACGAGTATACCAAAAAATGACAGCCACCCTCCGCTACATCAAACAAGGGCAACATGAGCCCCTTGTTGGCGAAATTGCCTACACTAGAGGGGGGCTGAATAATGTGTTAACTAAATCGTTTTTCCTAAATTTGGTTTTAATTTTTTCTTAAACTACTTAGGTAATTCACAATTCAATGACTAAATGCGGAAGCGAGTAATCAAGATAAGCAATGCGATATACAAACAAAACAATGCTAACATAATTATTTATAGTGGTTCGGCCCCAATGCCTACTCCACTACCTAAGCACCGCACTTAGGATTTCACACCCAAATCCACTAAATTGCGAGTAGCTTATAATCGAGGATTTTACACTAGAAAGACCCTACACTCACCTTGAAGGCACTCCCACATCCGAAAATATCCACATTCACACCGAGTGAGCTTTCCCACCTCAATCCCTAAGGACTGCTCCTAACTTAGTTTACACAAGTGGCTTTACTACACCAAGGTAACCACTTACTCACAAGATCACACACTAGATCTTTTACACACAGAAGTAAATCAAAGTAAAACAAATCAAAAAAAATATCTATCACAAGAAGAAAGTGAAGAGGACTTATCACAATGAGAACACCTCTTCTTCTTGAGCCTAGCACATTTGAAGAACCCTCCAATGAAGATGCACTTGAGAATGAGGGATCAAGATCTAGGTTTTAAGGATTTGATCAAGAAAGAGGTTAAGAGATGCTAGAGATGACTCTTTATGGCTTAGAAGCATCAACAACCTTAAGGGAATAAGTTTGGGATGGGTATTTATAACCCCACAAACACCTAGGCTCGTCAATGGGCATTTTTCTACCCATTGGTGATGCTCAGTCGCTTGCCGGTTGATCGTCGATCGACCGACCGAAGCCTTCTATGAGTTTTGGGCACAGTTCGATCGACCTAACCTAGGAAATAGAGTTTTTTTGCTGATTTTTCTTCGCGTTCTTCGTTTTTAGGTTTAGGTCTTCATCGTGCGTCAATTTGGAGATCCTTCTAGGTGTTTTACATGTTCTCTAGACTCATCCAAGGCGTCTTCGGTGCACTCGTCAAACTTATATAAGTTTCCATGCCGATTTCTCTGATTTTTCTGATTGGGGACATCGAGCGCTAACTTACTTGGAACATGAAAGTATTTCTCAATGAAACATTAGTTCTATGTTTGTTATCATCAAAACCGAGAATAAGACCAAGGTAGAAGACCATAGGCCAATGATACCATATGTGAACTCAAAATATCATACTTGAAGTGTCATTCGAAGATTGGACAAAAAATTAAAGTATCGGAAAAATGAACATTTGAGAAGAATGATACTTTAAAGTTTTAAAATCCAACTTCAGAAACCATATCAAGTCATTTTGTTACTGAAAATTTATGAAATTTTTATTGAAGAAACTAGATTTTTTACAGAACATGCAGTTTCAAGAATCATCCAAAAATCAACTTTTTGCATTTTTCTAAAAATAACTGAAATCTAGTGGCATTTTCATAAATATTAGTTATTTTCAAAAGTTTTCAATTTTTATTCAAACTTTCCAGATATCAAGATATAATCATCTAAAGCATGTTTATCAAATTTGAAGTCAAAATAACATCATTTGGTCAAAATTTGTCCTTAGCCCGATTTCATTCAAAAACAAACAGGATAATACGAAATTGCTAAGTATCAAATTTAAACACATGAACACCTAACATAAGTAAATCTAAACATGTTTGTAAAGTTTGGACCTAAGATGAAGTTTCTAAGTCAATTTGTTGACTTAGGTCAATTCTACTCAACTTAATGTCTCCTAAAGTGAACTTGTTATCAATTTATCCATTTTCACATGATTTTTGAAATTTAATCACATGAAAGCAAATCATGGGAACTCAAACATGTTCATCAAGTTTCAATTTAAAATGAAGTCTCTAAGATGAAATTCTACCTAGGGCACATTCATTCAAACTAGATGACATGAAATAGCCTAGGTATCAAAATTTTATCTACTAATGAGATTTCAATCAATTATCATGCAAAGTCATTCATGAGTATAGAGATAATTTAATCAAGAAAATTGAGATGGCAAGAATATTGCCAAAATGAAACTCATGCCTCATTTCTTCAGAAATTTCACAATTTTTATTTTCTTTTCCAACTTTCTTTAGCCTTCCAAATTTATCACTTTCTCAACTTACAAGTAGGCTTCATTAGTATCATAAAGAAATCATATACCAACTAGAAAGCTAACTTACTAAATAACAAAGGTTCAATGCAAGGTTTCATTTAAAAATATCAACCTATGTTAGATAGTAAAGATTCATTTCAAAGGAAGTAAACATGATATAAAAATCAATCAAGAGATCTCAAAATATGAAAATTTTGACGGGTAAGATCTCTAAAC
The DNA here is from genome assembly GCA_034359265.1 of Canna indica. Taxonomy (NCBI): domain Eukaryota; kingdom Viridiplantae; phylum Streptophyta; class Magnoliopsida; order Zingiberales; family Cannaceae; genus Canna; species Canna indica. Next base: position 39,459,706 of record CP136892.1, on the reverse strand, counting down.
ATGTTTAACTAGTTTGGACTTTAAAAAGAAGGTATCTAATAATGAATATCAACCTAGTGCAAGTTTCATTAAATGAAATTTGCCTAAGTACTAAAATTCTATCTACTCATAAGAATTTAATGGTTTAACATGCAATTCTAATCATGAGCTTAGAGACATAATTTAAGCTTAAACATTGAGGTATAACACTACGATTTTGAAAGAATCGAAGTTATACCTTATTCATGATAATTTGCCAAACTTATCTATTTTTTCCTAATCATTAGCCTTCCTAAAATACTCATATAACTTGCAAGTAAGCTACAATAATATTTTATGAAAAATATAGCTACTTAGTAAGCTAACCAAACCAAAAAGCAAAGAGCAGCATTATGTATCATTATCAAAGTTCATTTTGCTAAATAGTTTGAAATCCATTTTCAATGAAATTAAGTGATACCAAAATGAATTTTAACAGATCACAAATGTAATATTAATGAAAAATTGATCTCCAATCCTTCTTATTGGTTGAAAACCGAAAGGCCACAAAGAGCCTACGATTTAGAACCGCAATGTCACATAAGTTCGTTATAGGCTACATAGGTCTCTGAAGAGACCGAAAATCAAAAATCAAAAATCATTTAAAATATATTAAGAGCGGGAAAATCAACCAAAATCATTCATGTATTAAAAAGATACAAAAATGCCTCCAACATTTTCTCACGTGTACTAAAATGCCCCTAAAGTTTTTTTTGGAACAAAAATACCCCTTACGTTATGGAATTGGGTACAAAAATGCCCCTAAAGGTAAACAATGTTAGTTGAGGAATAACAGAGCTGATGTGGCTGATGACTGGGACTAATAATGTGGATATGTGGCGCGCACGCAGGCCAAGACATTTTCTCACATGTACTAAAATGCCCCTGATGTGTTCTCACGGGTACTAAAATGCTCCTAACGTTTGTTTTGGAGCTAAAATACCCCTGAGGTTATTGAAAAAGGTACAAAAATGACACTAAGCTAACTTTTATTATGTGAGACATAATGGAGATGTCGTGGATGCTGACAAAGATGTTGACTTTACATATGATGCACATGTAGAGAACAACTTGCCACTCAAGCGACACGTAATAAATCAAAATCAAAATCAAAATCAAAATCGAAGTCGAAATCGAAAACCAAAAATTTAGAAAATAAAAACCGAAACTGAAACCATCAGATCGACAAATCAAAAATTTTGGTTCGGTTTTGGATCGATTTTTCAATTAACCGAATTTTTAATTTTTTTACTCACCCCTATGTTGCATCTTACGTGTCGCTTGTGTGGCAAGTTGCTCTCTGCATATGCGCCATGTGTAAAATCAAGATCTCTATCAGCATATCCACGACATCTCCATTAAATTTCACTTAACAGAAGTTAGCTTGGTGTCATTTTTGTACCATTTTCAATAAGCTCAGGGGTATTTTAGTTCCAAAACAAACGTTAGGGGCATTTTAGTACCTGTGAGAAGATGTTAGACGTATTTTAGTACCCGTGAGAAAATATAAGGGGAATTTTAGTACTTGTGAGAAAACATCTTGGCTTTGGTGCGCATCACATGTCCACGTCACCAGTCTCAATCATCAGCCACATCAACTCTGTTATCCCTCCATTAAAGGTCGTTTACCTATAGGGGCATTTTTGTACCTAATGCCATAACGTCAGGGGTATTTTTGATCCAAAAAAATCTTTAAAAGCATTTTAGTACCCGTGGGAAAATGTTAGCGGCATTTTTATATATTTTCCCTTCCAACTTTAATATAAACATTAGAGTGATAGGAATGATACCAAAGTACTTTTGATGCCAACCTTACTAAGGCATCAATATGACTTGAAGTTGCAACCTCATGAAGATTTTTCATTTGAATCCAAGGTCAACTTCAATATTTCATTTGTCATTCATCCTTGTGTAGTAGCTTTTCATACAAAAGAGCATGAAACTTATGGTACCCAAATAGCTTTGGGTCCTTGGGGGTGAGTTGGTCTAGGAATCCAAAGTGTCCTAACAATACTTGGATTGCTCTTCAATGCACAATCATGGATAGCATGGCCAAAAATTCCACAACAAAAGCATTGCCCATTAAATTGTTTCTTTTTATTCTTTTTATGAACATGAGGTTTAAAACTAGAATGCCTAACATGTGTATGAGTATAAGAATTCTTAGGTGCAACATTTCTATTTCTAAAATTCTTAGGAGAAGAACCATTAGAACTATGCAATGCTTGTAATTTAGTTTTCAACATGCAATTTTCATTTTTTAAATTGTCATTTTTAGTTCTCAAATCCTTAACTCCAATAATCAAACCATCATGGCATGGATCAAAAGAACTACTTTTTAACTTCTCATTTTCCAATTTGACATTCTGTAAATGAGGATTAAGACTCAAGTTTTCTTTCTTCAAATTTTTATTTTCTTTATCATTTTTAACAAGCAAGGCATATATGTTTTTATATTCATCCATTAATTCATCATAAAGCATGTCATTAGAACTAGATGAGTTAATACTACAATTATTGTTATCATTAGACTCATTGGCATTCATGATGCTATAGCTTCATGGACATGGTGAGAGGATGCTTCTTTTGATGAAGATGAGTATGTGGAAGCACTAGACATCCTTTTTGTCTTGTTCTTCACATGCCCTTTCTCATTGGATAGGTGACAAATCACCTTTCTTGAGCTTCAAGAACTTCATTAGAAATAGTGCCCTTGGGCCAATCACATGTTGATGTGTAGGGAACTATTTATTGGTTAATGAATAATACGACACAACTTTTCATCATATGTTGTGTCTATATTTTGTATATATTAGACTATGATGAACCCCATGAACCCGAGCAACTGATTCCAAGGACAGGATGATATCATGTCAGTGAGACTTGGAATCCAGATGCCCCTGTTCTAAGTGTTCCCAATCATAGGATCACCAATTAGGAGATTGATGATAACGTATAGACTGGTGTACTTAGTACATGTCTTATACGATAAGAGGTAGCTGATCGCACAGTTACCTATAAGTCATCATTAATGTACAAGTGCAGGTGCTCATTAGGGAATGAGTTCACTGAACGGACCTACACAAGGAATACAGAATGAAATCCTTACATGAGTGTCAATAGGATGTTTCTCAGGTGATAGTAGGTGGAAGCAGTCCTTGGAGCCAAGGTTGTCATGGTTACCTTGTGAGTGACGACCCATTGATTTGGTTCTATCCCTACGTGGCCCTCAGTATCATGTGCCGGGTATTACTAGGCATGAGGAAGCAATCATGAAGGTAGGTGAGCAACCAACATGGAATCAGTTAGTCCTAGTGAGAGGAGATAATGTCCTATGTGTCCCTGCAAGTGTCGACTCGGGAATCTCTGGCCAGAGTGGACATGAAAGTCAGGAAGATGTTTATGATGTTTCATTATTGAGACGACATCTTGGCGGGTGGAATACATGCAAATCGCTATTAGGGTTTGACACTTCTTTCGTACCCTAGCCGACTTTGGGACATTGTAACCGAGTGACTTAGTTGCATGGTAACTAATCACTGAAGGGTGTTCGATTGTAGATTGAACCCCACACTATATGAGTAGTCATGACACGTTGCTAGACCTCAATCTTGACTTGTGAGTGGAGACTCTCATGACCACACTAAAGGGGTTTAGTGGTGGCTCGTAAGATTCGAATAGAAGTCATTCTATCGGATCTGACTCTCTGTTATGCACAACTCACTGTTGGCTTAGTGTGGGGCCCAATGGGTCACACACAACGGGCTAATGTGAGACCCGGAAAAATTTTCTAATATAAAATCTATTTTGTTGCAGCTCGCCGGACCCGGGGTTATTCGAGTTGAGCCTCAAAATTACCTCGAGTAGAAGGTATGGCTCGACTAATGACGTATGAAATTAAATTGGGTAAATGACTCTTTCCTCTTATGCATTTATACCTTAATCGAGTTTAGATCGACTCGTGTTGCAGATAGAGTCGGAACCCAAGTCGAACTCGGATTGAGTCGAGTCAGTAGTAAGTGGCAAGTGCAAGTATGGCATGTTAGATGAGGGATTAAAATCCCTCATCCAAGCTGTCGTGCTACTCATCTAGGAGTCGCACAAGGTAGCACATAGGGAGAGAGGGAGAGGGAGCAAGGAGGAGAGATCTTGATCAATCCGGGTTTTGCATCGTCGCCGAAAGATTCGAGGTCCTCAACATCCGATCCTTCATCTTCCTCAAGCAAAGGTGAGTGGTTGGATTCGATGGATTGGGGGAGGCGGGTAGCCGAACCCCTAGGATTGCTAGGCTTGGTTTTCTCGCGAGTTTTCGACGATTCGTGGTTTCGGGATTGTTTATTCGTTGTTTTGCATTGATTATTGTCGGATCGTCATAATTTCTCGTCGATTCTTGAGTATTAGGGCTGCTGAACCAAGGGAAAAGGGGAAAGGTCATGCCAAAAAATTTCCCAATTCCCTTGACGGAAGTAGAGCCGTCGGATGATCTCAATTTTATGAATATTGTGTTCATAGTCGTTGATTTCAAGTGCTGATGGAACTCATCTTCCCTAAGGCCCATAGGTTCGACCGAGCAACCCCAAAGTTCCATGATCAAGGCTCAGCCGAGTATAGGGGGAGAGGCAAATTGGTCAATATGTAACAAGTGTTCTGTGAAATCCGACACTAGAAGGGGGGTTTAAATAGTGTTTGTCCCCTTATTTCTTATATTTTTCTTTTTTACTCAATTTTAACTTCACTTAGGTGCAAGTGTTTCTTGACAATAGATGTGATCAAATATTAATAATAATGAAAGGCAATCAAGAAAGCAATGCAGACAAGATTAATTATAGTGGTTCGGCCAATTGCCTACTCCACTACCTTGGCTCCTCACCAAGGATTTCTAACCACTACTTTATAGAGTTTGTGTTTCCCTTTAAATACAATGAGGACACTCTTCTCACCACTCTGAGAACCCCTCAATCCTATTCACCTAGGCAAAATATAATCCTATAAAGTTTTCCCTAAGTGTTTCCCTAGCACTCCTAGCAGCTATTACAAATGGAAAACAAGCTTGAAATAAACTTCAAATACAGTGGAAAGAGCTTAAGAATTTAAGGATGAACCAAAGCTCCTTTCCCAAGCCTTCAGGCCTCCAACTTGCAAGCAGATGACTCTTTGAGTTGCAGCAGAGTTGAGGGAAGCAAGCGCTCGAGGAATGTTGTCAATGAAGGCGAAGGGCGCGCAGCAAATCAATTCTTATGAAGGCTCAAATGACTTCTTTGATGCTCAATAAAATTTCTAAGAAACTTTGAAAAAGTTAGGTGTGGGCTATTTATAACCCCTCACCCGAACAGAATGTTCAATGGGCGAAAAAATAGCCGTTGATGTCGTACGGTCTCTTTGTCGGTCGATCATCGGTCGACCGACTGATCAACCACCAATGCGACCGCTGGCTTATGAGAGTGCTCAGTCGACCGATGGGTCGACCGATTGTGGCAAATCCATCGATCCCATATTTAGTCGACCAGTCGGTCGATCGAATCAGTGGAGCTAGGGTCGCGCGACTTGTGATCTTGAATCCGGTCGACCGATGAACATTCTGCCCATTTTTGGCTTCGATCGGTCGATCGACCGATCGACTGAACTGGCTGCCGCCAACGATACTTCCTTGTTCGGTCGATCGACCGGTCGACCGAATGCAGGCTGAGGATGATTTCTACTTGAAATTTTTACATGCCTTTTTTATGGATTTTGTTACCAAGTTCTAACTTGGATAACTATACAATTAGGTTCAGGATAAGATCATCATAGGGGTATATTACAAGATATCTATTTGATTTATGCCCGAACCTTTCTTCGATGTTTTCTTCTTCTGTTTCTTTGACGGTCTTTTCTTCCGATTCGTTTGAACCAACTTGGCATGCTTTTGGCAACCTCATCCTGAACTCAAAACTTCACATATGGATTAAATACTTATTTGTTACCATCAAAATAGAGATCGAGGCTTAAGAGAAACCCTTAAGCCCACAACAAGAATATAACGGTGACAATCAATTAGGGTTGGGGTTAATCCTCCTCTTCCCTTTCTACCCTAAGAGGTATGGCCGAGCAAGGTTCACCTTGCTCGAGGCTCGGCCAAGCCTAGGGGGAGGGAGAGAATGAGCTTTAGATGGTAAATTCCATAGTTAGAGTGCTCAAACAATAGAGACATGATGACACTTAGGAAAGACTCTAAATATAGCAAGCTATTTTATTGATGGATGTGATTATAGGAATGATAGCATAGTGACCATCCTTAGATCTTTCCTCCTTAAATTTTTGAAATGATGTGATATTTTTACCATGCTTATTAGTACATGCCTTGTTGAATTCATTGCTATCTTACCATGCTAGATAAGTTGTTTCATATTGAATTTAATTCTAAATGTAGTATATAAATGTTTATCATTGAATATCGTAGATATACACAGTAGTTGTGTGAATTATATTTACCTTTCTTTATTTTATATATGCTGTTCGGAAATGTTCATGGGTGGAATTCCAAGTTCGGTTCACAAAATTCTTCACCCAAGGTAGCGTATGACGCTAGATAACATGTAGAACATTGTAAGGTACATATTAGATATGGAAACTTAACTAGGAAATGACACAACTTCTAGGACTTCTTGTATTCAGTTTGGAAACCTAGAATTATTAGGTGTACACGTTTTCGGAGGGGTAACATTAAATTGTTGACCCTACAGGCCGGATTAGGGCCGGATACGGGCAACTGCCCGAAGTGTATATAAGGAAACCCTAGGACATTTTGATTGTGTGATGTGCTTGAGATGGTCTGCCGAGAAGCATGGGCGGTCGGAAATGACCAGTTATAGGTACCTCATATGCATAGGCACCTACTACTACAATGATTGGTGCAACACTTTCAACCGCTGGATAGAAACTAGATGTAGCAAAACTCCCAAGAAAACATTTTACAGGCAACATCAATTGGATTCACCTTTCTCCCTCTCGATGGTCGGGAACTCCTACTTTAAGAGGATAAAGGGGCTATAGACTTACAAGCATAAGCACTAGATGGGCTGCTTTCCCTAAGATTTGACCCCTATTTTTTCGACAGCATTCGCTCGCTACCTGGTGGAAGGAGGACGATTGAATAATGGATATGGATATGTTTAGGCTTGTAGTTCCACTCCAAGCGATTTGAGTACTCGTGCGGTACTGGGGTTTTAGTTTGAATTCCTAGGGGCACAGACCTTTCTTTGGGGCGAGCGAGCTTTTAGGGTACTTTCCATAAGCGAAAAAGGTTTCAAGGCAAATTGGAAAGGAAGAGTTTTTCAAGGAGGACGACATTTCCAGTGTTGTTATCTTACTTTTTACAGTCCAGCAAGCAAGAAGGAGTATCTCAAGCGAGCTGTCAAGGGAAACACCAGACTTTATTAGGCCTTCGCCCTTTCTCAACTCGGAGAAAGCCTGGCAATGTAGCAGATTCTCGGCATCTTATATAGATGTTCATACATGATTCAATAGCATCGGATTATGTAACAGTTGGCAAGTCTCATCATATCCCACTAGATAAGATGATGTCCAGCTAAGCTAAAAGCTGCCCTCCTTCTTCTTAGGAAAGGAAGCTTCCGATTCAACGAGAATTTTCAAACTTGAATAGTATTCCTCTTCATCTCTAGTGAGATTCTTTTGTGCTTCCATTCATGTTTCTGCGTCAACTTCGTGCCCAACCCAACATTCAATTCAACCTATGGTTGGTCGAGTGCTATCTTCCTTCTTCGATGAGAGATGAATCTCCGACTCTTACCAAATCCTCGAGCGAGGCGAAGAAGCATATCGCTTTGCTTTGAACGGACACCCCCTCCCCTCTTCAACCAACCTTAATTTGAGCATATCTTTGACTTGGAGATTCCCTTTCTTATGCTTAGCCCTGACCCTGTTCATAAACTGGGACTCCACCTTTTCGTATCAAAAGAAAGCTTCTCTTCTATCTTGGAAAAGTGATGATTTCGTATCTTCGAAAAGCCGTTCAAGTCAGAAATAGAGGTGGTTCATTTTTCTTTGTTCAATCGAGATTGGGTGGGTGTGAAGTCTACCGCAAATGAAAAAGCTATTGAAAATCATACATTGGATGGATGCCCGGGCATTGAGAAGGAAGGACGTGTTGGCCTGAGATTTTCTACCTTGGTCTTAATCTTGGTTTTGATGATAACAAACATGGAACTAATATTTCATTGAGAAATACTTTCAAGTTCCAAGTCGGTTAGCACACGATGTCCACGATCGAAAAAATTGGAGAAATCGGCAATGACGCTCGTTGACGCTCGAGATTCTTCGGGAAGTTAGAGTTTAGATTTATGGCATCCAGAATATGTTGTAAATCCTCATGATGATGCAAAGAACCCAAAATACCGAACCCGAACCCCAAAACATGAAAAATCAGAAAATTAGAAAATGACCCTGGAATTCACTAAGCCTATGGAGCTCCTTGGAGGGCTATATGACCTAGACATTTTCTTAGCAGCAAAAGTGCCGGTAATTGTTCCTTAGGTAAAAACTAGATAACGAGGTATTTTAAAGGAATTTTTGGAAGCCTTTAGTATACCCATATTTGACCCCGGAGATTATAATTTTTTTTTGTTTTTCAGAAATTTGTACTAGACCCCAAACGATAGATATTGATTCTTAAGGATTTTAATTTTTTAGATATTTTTATTGAATCCAAATGGGGAGTAATCCTTATATAACATTTATGTTTTAAAGTTATAAAGTTAATAAATGTTATATAAGTAGACCTAGTGAAGACAGAACCCAGAAACAAACAAACAAACAAAAAACTCAGCCAAACCAAGCAGTTCAGTTTGCCAAATTTGTCACACCCCAACTGAGGGTAGTGTGATCGGCCAGGGCCTACATCCTACCCTGCAGCCTACTGTCTACACTGACATAAAGAAAACCAGAACTTATCGATAAAAGAAATCTCATCACAAATTTATTAAAAGTTTGCAAAGTTCACAATTTTATGTTTTCAAACCAAATAAGAAAACCAACATCAGAACAACTGAACATCTCAAGTATCAAGTTTTACAAACTCTTTTCCAAATACAACTATCAGTGAAGAAAATAAAAACAATAACTAAACACTGGTCTATGACTTGTGGACGCCGCTAAGAGATATGGCACCACCTCCCGCCCACCAGTTGCACCATGTCGACAGGTCAAAGTCACTACTCATGCTCTGCAAAAACAAAGAACAAACTGTGAGTCCACTTGGGACTCAGTGAGTGATTCTAGTGAACCTCCACATAATCCTCAGTTATTCATGCATATCATATAAGGAAACATAATGAATATACAGGGAGGTAAGCTACTACTAATGTGACTACTAACCCCATGGGTCATTATGTATGAACGGAATATACAGGGAGGTAAGCTACTACTAGGTTGCTAGGTTTGATAGATTAGGTGGTTGCCTTTGTGTTTGAGGCTTAATTCCACCGGTGTAAACGTAGTTTACTAGGATTAGTTGAGTTTCCCCTTAGGGTTGAGGTAGAAGAGTGCTCTCGATAAGAAGGCGGAGACTTCCGGCTGTGGAAGTGTCTTAGGTTGAGAGCGAGACTCTTCGGGTCAAAGTCCGCGTTGTAAGGGAAACAAGATTAATCTAGTAAAGTTTAGCTTGGAAATACTAAGTGGGGTACAAGATTAATCTAGTAAAGTTTAGTTTGGAAATACTAAGCGGGGTGCTTAGGTAGTTGAGTAGGCATTGGGGCCAAACCACTATAAATAATTGTGTTTGCATTGCTTCTACTTGTGTTTACTTTATTATCGTATTTACTTTTCTTCCGCTTGTTACTCAACTTGTAATTTGCCTAAGTAACCAAAGAAAAGATTAAAACCGGATTTAGGAAAAAAAATTAGTAAAAACACTATTCACCCACCTCTAGTGTAGGCCATTTCACTAACAGGACACTTGAAGAGGGAAAGGCCATGGGGAGAGAGAGAATCTGTGATCCTTGGATCTCCGATGAGGAAATTGTATCCAAGCTCTGTGGCTAGTCTGCGCTCTTTGGACTTTTCAAACTTAGCGAACTGAAACATCTGAGTAGCTAAAGGAAGGAAAATAAACCGAGAGCCAGGAACCCTTCATCAGTGGCTGTGAATGACTGACTTTTTCAATCCTTCTGACCTTGGTTCCGTAGGAGCAAGTCACAAAGATTGAGAAATAGAACCATCTGATTTGATTCATTCTCAATAGCCATGAGATGATCATCTTAGGGTGATCCTTTTGTCAATGGATGCTCCTATTACACTCGTAGCCTCTGAAGGAGGAGAACCAATTAACTATGTAGCATCTACATTGATAATTCCAACATTGTATACGTCATTAGTCCGATCCTTTGTAGGAACTACCCGTAATAACGAACATACAAAATGGATCTGTTTATCATAAAGAGATTCATTGTTCCTGGCCCTGCTTCACTTTAATTGCTATTTGAACAAAAAGATCACAATTAAATTTTGGTAAAAGTTATGTCTTGGTCCGAGTGGGGAGAGCATTTCTATTCTGCATGTCTTTGGAGTTTTGAAAAATCCAAACATCTCAGAGATAGATATAGAGGTAGGAATTTATTGAACGAACCACACTCCTTCGCATACGTCAGGAGTCCATTGATGAAAAGGGGCTAGGAAAATAACAACTGTGACTTTACAATCCCACCTAGCTCAGCCTCACTGGCCACTCAAAACAACTATGCCTTTACAAAAGCTAAATGCAATGTGACAAACGTCTCCAGAAGCTCCCCAAACCAAATGAATCTTAAAAATAGGAAAATCAATCCTATCAAAGAGCTTAGTACGCAGTCTTTGCAGACTGCGACTAAGCTCGGGGGCTGTGAAGTGGATTAGAACTATTGGGCCCAGTTGGATTAGACCTGTTAGCAACGCACAACTCGTCCCGGGCCAAACCAAATGGCTTCGCCCAGGGGGCCTTCCCTACCCACGCCCCTGGACCAGATCCGAGCCAGAACAAACAACTCTACCTAGGGACCTGTCACGCCCCAACTTAGGGTACGCGTGACCGGGAAGGGTACGAGTCAGTACCCTAAAGACTACCCTCTGCAATGACTAACAACTCACTAAAACATAAACATGACACATCAAGTAATGACCAAAACATACGATAACAACTTTTATTAAAAGTTCAAAACCAGTTTGATCACACCAAGTTCTAAAACACCATAAGTTTCAAATAAACGTCCGAAAGTTTTTCCAAATAAACATTTCAAAGTTTTTACAAAAATAAACCCAGTGCATACATCAGACTCTAATAGACACGACTATGACTAGTTACTGCCAGCTATGAGATCTGCACCCACGTCTGCTCTGCTGCGCACCATGCCACCAAGCCGTACCTCATTGGTCAAGCTCTGCAAAACAACAATAAAGGAAAATCGTGAGTTCATGAGGAACTCAGTGAGCGGTTCTTTCGAACCTCCACTTAAAGCCTCGACAATCACATAAATAAGGAAGTCATCAAATCACTGCCGCCCATACAAGGCCTCGAAGGGAGCCATTCCAATGCTATTGTGATAGCTATTGTTGTAGGCTAACTCAATTAATGATAGGTGTTTCTCCCAACTGCCTGTTAGGTCCAAAACACAGACCCTCAACATATCTTCCAGAGTTTGGATGGTTCTCTCAGACTGTCCGTCTGTCTACGGATGGAAAGCCGTACTAAACCGTACTTAAGTGCCCAAGGCTTCCTGAAAGGATTGCCAAAATCGGACTACAAACTGGGTACCTTGATCTGATACGATCATCACTGGGGTACCATGAGAAGCCACAATCCGATCTCTGAATCATTGGACAATTCTCCTTGTCCACTTTTCTCCCATGATCCCTGAGTGATCCAAACACGCTGGCCCGACATGCACAAACTCAACAATGAAAATATACAAGCTTACTCAGGCGGGTGCGGTCTCCCATCAATAACTCGAGTGCATTCAAGGGTACACACCACACGACCCTTACCTTGGCCCCAAAATGCTCAACCATACTGACCCAAGACATCGTTTACCATAGAAATCATCAGGTTGAAAACATTTATATGCATACACTTACACCTATCCCAGAGCGGTTAAGGTGTCTCGCCAATGACCCCGAGTGCGCATATGGGCACGCCCGAACCCTCGGACCCTCTCACGGCTCTAACTTGCGATCGCGCCTTGCCAGCCCGGCCCACATATAAATGCAATAAAGTAAATCAATAAATCATTATTAAAGTGATAATAATATGCGAGGATCTAGTAATTCATCTTGCACGTGTTGCGCACCCTCTGGCCCACTCGGCCCAAACAAGACATCCTAAACCATCACAACTACAACTCGCAAATCGCTCACTAGGTTGGCCACCATAGTGGACTCCCCGCCCCAGGGTCGCTGAGCTAGGAAAGCCCTCTAGTCTCAGTGCCCTAGATACTCGGTTGGGAAAGGCCCTCCAACCAATGCCACTCAGGTCAATCACCGGTGTGGCTCATTGACAACTATCTCGACCCAATATCAACTCGCTGGGTCGGTCATTAGCTTCACATGCTAACACGCTTCCCAGCCCGACTATCACACACACATCCACAAGCACATCCTTTAAAAGGACGGAAATACACACTACAAAATAAGCAGGTTAGCTCAGGTGGGTACATCCATAATCACATTCCTCGGGAGCGTGCACAACCGCACCCCACTCGGCCACAACTAGGCCCCAAATTCTTATTTACTCGACGTACCACCCACCATTATACACTATGAAGCTTAGCTTCTGATTCTTATCCAAGAATTGTACATCTATGGGAGGTCGTCATGCAACGAAATTTTTAGCATTCTTCCGAACCATTTCAGCATGATGTACTTTCCTACCATTAACCATTCCATGTTCAAAATCTTTTCCGAACGCCCAAAAAATTCTTGAGTGTAGAACAATATAAGTGATATGATAATTTCATGCTTAGGTTTGATCTCAGCATAATACGGGGCAAAATTTCAGCCTACACGAATTGAATTTTTCAGCTCATAAAACATGAAATTCCAACGTACATAAACATGAAATTTTCAGTAGGAACTTCTCCATTTCAACACACCAATACATAGAAAGTTCAGCCTATGAAGAAAAATTCAGTATACATCCTCCTTGAATTCAACATGCTTAAAATGTAATTCCAGCATACCCTACAAATAATTTCAGCATGCTTATAATAAGATCTCATCATACTTACCATCAAATCAATCAAGCCACCCCGGGTCGGTCGTCAGTGTGGCGGTGCTGACGACCTTCCCGGCCCAAGGACCCATAGGTCCGATATCCAGGGACCCATCAGTCCTACAAGTCGGGTGCTGATCGCCTATGTCTCAACATTCTTCCCGCTTTTTGCCACCCGAGTCGGTCGTCGATGTGGCGGTCAACGAGCTTCCCGGTCCACAAGCACAACCAATCAACCATAATGTCAGCAGTAAGTATCTCAATGGCGACGTAATATCTCAAAAGGCGAGTGTATATGCCCTAGGACCAAGGGGTCCACATAATACTCATATATTATTCCAGGGCCATACATTGGCCCGTACTACAATACATGATATCACAGTCCACACAATTATAAAATAATTAAAATATATATCATGTAGCAAGGAAATGAGCAGCGGTAAAATAAGTAAATTATGTGTCCCTAGGATGTCATCTAAGGAAACATGATCTAGGTGTATCTAGGTTCTTAAGTGTTTTACTATTCTCGCCCTTACGTCTTGCAATCAAACTATGTAGCTAGTTATTTGGACAATGCAAGCATTAATAGGAACCACCTGAAATTATCAATTAGGTCCCGCAATAAGAAACAATCAACATTGAACTTTCAAATCTGAAACATAAGATCAACAACCACCCAAGAAATCATAGATACAAACACCAAGATGAGGCACAAAAAGGAATGCGGAGAGAGGAGGAAGGGTGGCAGCATTGAACAATGAATAAATTCCAAGTGAAGGCAAGATTCCATACTAGCAATATTGCCACGGCTGTGAGGAAGCAAAGATGGCTAATTTATGAATGATTTCGGTCCTCAATTCATGAGGAAATCATGTTAATTTCATGAAGAAAAACCATGGCACAAGGGGCCGGCGACAGCCCCATAAATCCGACGAAAAACATCTCAGCCGCACCATCAAATCCATGCTTACAACCGGAATTTAAAGAGATACCAAGGATTTCACTAATTGAATCAACAACCAGTCGATCAACAAGGTTTATGGCAAAAAAGCTATCAAGAATCGACGGCTGCTCGAGGTTAATGAACAAGGGGGATAGGGGGTTTCATTATTAACCTATTTTGCAGGAAAAGGAAAGGAATGAAGTTGTGGAAGGCTCCCAATGCTCGCCTCCGACGAACACGACTACTCCGGTCGTTGGTCGTCTCCATCCCCTCACGCGCCGCCGCTGCCTCTCACAAGGTCAAGTGTCGAACAATTTCTTCTTTTTTTCCAGCCGCACAGCCCTCTTAAATAAGTTCGGTTTTATTTTAAACCCTAATTTACTATTTTGCCCCTCTCTTACCACCCGGCTAATAAAATTCATTTATGAATCCATTCTAAGTCCGAATCGAATTCTGATCGAACCGCTGAGTTCGACTCGAAGTCTACTCTCATTATGTCATGCCAATTTACAGAAAAAAAATAATTATATATATATATTTAAATTAGAGACATACCGAATTTCGCCCTCGAGACTCTGCTAATTTGCATCATTTAAGTCCTCGCTTCCCTAATATGAAACCAAACAAATATAGCTGAAATTTTTTTGTTCATAACATGCTTAGATGTCGAAATGTTTGTTTCGGCTCTCGTTATTTTTCACTCGCTTTCGTCATTTTATCTGACGTCAATATGTTATTTTTTACTGTTGCTGGCGTCGAAATGCTTTCTTATTTTGATGTCGAAACATAAGTGGTTTGTTATAGTGACGATGGAATCAGATTCTCGGCAGCTTGTTTCCATACTTCAATGCGACATCCCTATTCCTCCAAAGCTAAAACATATAGCACATGATATTTTCATTTATGAAAATTTTAAGTAATTTCAATTTTTGTCATCAAATGTAATAAAATTTAGCATTGGATTATAAATAGAGCCCGCCGTCAATGGGAATCGTACATTTGTACGACTGTTAGACCATCGGATCTTGACCAACTCCTGTACCTAGGGCTGTCCACTGTTCGGTTCAAACCGAACCGAACCGAAATTTTCGGTTCGGTTCGGTTTCAACCATTGTAGGTTCGGTTCTTTGACCCGAACCGAACCGAAATTTGTATTTCGGTTCGGATTCGGTTTCCGGAATTCGGGAACCGACCCGAACAGAAAACCGAATTAATTAAAAAAATATATTTTTTTAATTTTTAACTGAATTAAGTAAATAAGTATTAAATAATTATTTTTAATTTTTAATTTTTAATCAAATTAATTAAAAATTCGGTTTTCGGGTTGAAAACCGAACCGAACCGAATTATTTCGGTTCGGGTTAAATCGGGTTAGGAAATGTTCGGTTCGGGTTCGGGTTCCGGTTTGGGTAAAGAAAAAATTTCGGTTTGGGCTTGTTCGGTTCGGTTCGGTTCGGTTCGAACCGAATGGACAGCCCTACCTGTACCAGGACATAGATGGTCCTAGCATTTAATTAATCTTTTTTATGTTTTGAGAAAAAAATACAAATTTCTAAATTGAAACTAATTAAGATCATGGTTTCTTCGCCGATCTGCAATCTTTTCGTTGGCACTCCATTTTTGTCATCGTAAGTTGCATCGTCACCAATAGACCTTACATTATTGCTTGAATGGTGTGAAGAGAATAGGTGAATTAATAGCATCACGTATGTCTCAAAACCCAATTGCTTCTCAATTTTTTGCATATTGATCGACAAGTGTCGTACACACTACACACTACATCATGCCAAAAATCTAGCTAGCTCGCTAATTATTTGCAAATTATGCATGTGACTTTTATTCATTAATTAATTAACTTAGAGATTACTCCAACTATATATTCATTTAAGTAATGCAGTTCAACAAAGTTAAATTTTGGGATTTGAGCTGCTAGGATAAATGTTAAGTTGAATAGGAAGAGCTCAAAATCACGAAGAGGAGAAAGATGGAAAATAAATATGATTCATTATTATTATTTGAATTCAAAATACAGATATCGAGTTATTTATACTACTATATACAGAAAGAACAAAAGTATAAAAAAAAACCCTGCAAGCATTACTTATTTCAATTTCCTACATCAGTGTTGAACTATTACCATATATCAAGTGCTATCTTCTCCAATAGTTAATTACCAAACATGTATAATAAGTACAATTAATCAATGTTGTTTTCACAACGTAATCGTCCCATGCCAGTTACTTAAAAGTAGGACTAACAAAAATTGACACAATATAACTAAATGATACGAGACCACACAAAGTTAATTAAGTAGTCACATTTATATGTTGTGTAATTTGGTTTTGTGTCAAATCGAGTCAACACATTTATGATCCGACAAAATTCATTCATGTCGTGTCCTGTTTTACATTGGATCAACCTCATTTTGTGATTATTTATATATGAAGACATCATTTGCCTTAATCCAAACTCTAAATACAAACTTAAAATAACTCAAATATTATTATTATTCACAGTTTAGTTATTTTTATTCATTTTTTTAATTCAGTTTTTTACAAGTTGAACATGAAATAAAACTACATTTTAAAAATAATTTTATTGTGAAAACATTTAAATTCTACAAATTATTGGATAATCAAGTCAAATTTATCAAATGAAATCTTGTTATTCGATAAACATATTAACATGTGAATATTATATCGAGTAAATAGCCAAAAAAATACAAACTTTATCTTCCCTAAGAATCCCTAGCGTCGACGAGCGTCCTTGCCGATTTCTCCAATTTTTTCGATCGCAAACGTCGTGCGCTAACCTACTTGGAACCTAAAAATATTTCTCGATGAAAATATTAGTTCCATATTTGTTATCATCAAAACCAAGATTAAGACCAAGCTAGGTTGAAAATATTAGGCCAATAGAGGGTCTTGAGCGCCACCGCCATCTCTGCGTCTTGCCAAGCTGGCGTGAGAGCGAAAAGACGCAAGAGCAGACATAGGCGCGGGAGTAGCACGTCAGGCTCAAGATCTCACAGATGTGCTTCTCGTCGACAGGATGCTCTTCGTGTCGCGTCGCCTTGAGGATGGGGACGTCCAACTCGGACAATGTCGCGTTGTTGCTAACCTTCGCCAACCAAATGCTCGTCTTGTCCTTCACTGCCCCTAGCGCCTTTCTAATCGTGCTCGGCAGCATGATTGTAACTATCCTACAGTCAACTTTAGGCTAGCAACTTGAAGATGACAGACAAACTACCTATTTACCTATCCTCGATTCAAAACAAATGAGCGTCAGGGATGGGCAAATTGGTAATTTTATTTTAAACCTCACTCGACCGGTGTAATAACTTTCCACGTCTTTTTTGTTAAAATGGTACATCAGCCAAATACGTCAAAATTTATGGGGTATGCTAAATGGCGCAGCAGAATCTAAGTTCGTGTATTTCCATTCTAACGAAAAAAGTTTGTGTTAAAACTAAGAAAATGGATGAAGTTCGTGTTTTTCTTTTGTATTTACTCTATTATATTCATATTTCTTGTATGTTTAGTTAATTGTATTATTAGTTGTGTTTTTTTTTAACAAACCATACTTGTATTCAATTCAAGAGTGATGAAGGGAATACAAGAGGTGGGGGAGGTGAGGAAATAAAAGTGAAAAAATAAAAAAAATACACACGAAATTAAGCCAACAAACTAAAATACGACGAGGCTTCCGTAGCAAGCTCCTTAGAGGATCGGACCTTGTTCTCAAAGATCCTCAGATTTCGTTGGTACAAAATTTAGACCTCCAGAGCATTATCAAACGGAACATTTTCATTTTAACCTTGATCCCACTAGGTTGAAGGTCCTCCCAAGGCCTGCGGTCAATGGGAAAAAGGGACGAATGTGAAAGTCTTAAGAACGTCCTCCACCCGTGAGTAGTAAAAGAGCAATCTTTGAATAAATGTGAATGTGACTCATTGTGACAGTTGTTGAGCGGACAGGAAGCCGAAACTTGCACATTGCGGGCGAGGATTCTGTCTTTCATTGGGAGCCTGTTCATCTCAATTAGCCAGTTATTTAGATAAACGGCCGGAGGAAAATCCTTTTGCCATAAGAAATCCACCCAAGGGGCAAGACCCCACCGTAGTTCTGGATCCAATACAAGGAGCTAGTCGAGAAGACCCCGTCGTGATTCTATTTCCAACAACACAAATCAGTACCGATCCCGTGCAAGAAAGGGGCAATGTCCTCCTCCAACTTGTTGATAAGAGAGGTGGGAACGAGATACTTGAACAGTAAGGACTAGCCGAAGACTACACCGGAGGAAGTCCTGACCTTGTCTTCCTCAATAGAAATGTTCTAGTCAACAACGTCGTAGAAAAGGTTTTGGTGTCGACTATTCAGTCTTTCGCCGTAAAGCCAGGGGTCAAGCCAAAAACGATAGGAACAAACCTCACCCGGCCTAAACGAAAGGGAGTCCTTAAGAGGTCAAGTAGTTTGTAGATGCCTTTCCAAATAGGAGAGAGACCAAGGTGGTTCGCCGGGCTAAGCAGTCTCAATCTGGAATAAAGAGCCAAGAGAATCTCTCTCCACTGTAGAAGCTTCCACATCAACCTACCCAGTCTAGCAAGGTTATGCGACTGCAAATCAAGGATCCCTAGTTCTCCCTCTGAAAGGCTACGTGTGAGCGCATTCCATCCCACCAAACATTTCCCCTGTATACTACCTTCTTGTCTTCCCGTCCAGAAGAAAGTTCTTCTTCATTTGTCAATCATTTTAGTGACGGTAAGACCTGGGAAAAATTCCTAATATAAAAATCTATTTTTGGTGCAGCACGCCGGACCCGGGGATAGTCGAGTCGAGCCTCAGGATCGACTCGAGTGAAAAGGTATGACTCGACTAACGATGCATGTAATTTTATTGGGTAATTGACTTTACTTTTATGCAATCATACCATAAATCAAGTCTAAATCGACTCATGTTGTGGGTTGAGTCAGAACCCAAGTTGAGTTCGGGTTTAGTCGAGTTTTGAGTATGAGTCAGGTGAGTCAAGGCTAGATGAGGGATTAAAACCCCTCATCCTTGTGCCGTGCGACTCATCCTTTGAGTCGCACAAAGCAGCCTAGGGAGAGAGGGAGAAGATCAAGGAGAAGGGGGGACTTGGATCGATCCGGGATTTCGCGTCGTCGCCGGAAGATTTAAAGTCGTTGTCATCCGATCTTTCGTTCTCCGCAATCTAGGTGAGTGGTTAGAATTTGAAAGCTTGGGGGCGGCAGGTAGCCGTACCCCAAGATGTGATAGGATGAGTTTTCCCGCGATCTTTTCGACGGATCTTGGTTTCATCGATGTGTATTCACTATTTTGTACGAGTTCTAATCGGATCATCTTGTTTCTTCACCGATTTCTTAAGTACTAGGGCTGTCGAGTCATGGGAAAAGGGGAAAGGTCATGCCAAAATTTTCCCCAATTCCCTTGATGGAAAGAAAGCCCTTGGACGATCTAATGTTCATGAAGGATGTAGTCTTAATCATCAATTTTACGTGTTATGAAGCCTGTCTTCCCTAGACACCTTTGATGTGGCCGAATGAACCCTACACCTCATGAAGAGGGTTCGGCCAAGGGTAAGGGAAGGGGTAAAATAGTCCCCTTGATATTAAGTTATATCTGAATCGAAGAATTAGAGGCATAGTTAGAGTCCCCTTCCCCTTTTCTACCTTAAGGGCCATGGCCGAGCAAGGTTTTCCTTTCTCATGGCTCGGCCAAGACTAAGGTGGGGGAAAGAGGGTAGCTTTAGATGGAAACTTTCATGGTTATAAGGTTCCACAATAGAGGTATGACGATACTTAGGAAGAACACCAATCATAGCAAGTAAATTAGATCTTTAATGTTGCAATCGTTTACCATGTTTAGTATTTCCTATATTTTTGAATTCATTGATACCTTGCGATGCTAGATAATTGTTTCTTATTGAGCTTAATTCCTAAGGTAGTGTAAAGTTGTTATGCATGAATATTGTGATTATATATAGTAGATGTTGTAACATTTGAATATGTTTCTTTAGATTATACATGCTGTCCAAAAATATTCATGGGCGGAATTCCAAAGTCGATACAAGGAATTCCTCACCCAAGGTAGTGTGGAAGGTTAGATAACATGTAAGGCGTCGCGAGACGTTCATCGTACTTATATGGAAACTTAGCTAGGAGTTGATATCACTTCTAGGACTTCTTGTAAACATATGGAAACCTATAACTCTTAGGTGTACACATTTTGAAAGGGCGGCATAAATTGTTGACCCTATAGCCCGGATTAGGGCCAGATACGGGCAATGGCCCAAAGTGTATATATGGAAACCCTAGGACATTGATTGTGTGATGTGCTTGAGATGGACCGCCGAGGAGCGTGGAGGTCGGAATGACCAATGCTCAGCTTGGCCAGTGTTGGGTCTTGAGTTGCGCCAGCGGGCCCGCTAGGTGCTAGACCCTAGTTGGGTGTGACTAGCTATCCTTACCCCAAACGGTGTCCGAAGACTAGTGGACCATCCTAGTCGATGGCTCGGGATTGTTTGCTTACATCTTGAGATGATGTGGCCGATGGCCAGTATGATACTACCTGATATGGTAGGGACGGCTGTAGCCGAGATATTTATTCCATAAGTAGGCCCAAGGGCCGAATGCCGGAGGCTTGATAGGCCGAGATGGCAAGTTATCACATGTTTAGTTTGTACAGATTGATCCATTGGGGTTGGTAGTCACATTAGAAGTAGTTTACATCATTGTACATTCATTTTGTTGCCTTATATGATATGCATGCATAATTGAGGCTTAGGTGGAGGTTCGCTAGAGCCACTCACTGAGTCCCAAGTGGACTCATAGTTTATTCTTTATTTTTGCAGAGCATTAGTAGTGACTTTGGCTTGTCGACATAGTGCAGTTGGTGGGCGGGAGGCGGTGCCATATCTCGTAGCGGCGTCCATGAGTCTTAGACCAGTGTCTAGTAGTTGCTTTTAGTTTATGCACTGACAGTTGTATTTAAAAGAGTTATAAAACTTGTTACTTGAAACGTTCAGTTATTTTGATGTTGGTGTTCTTACTTGTTTTGGAAAACATAAAATTGTGTGTTTGAAAACTTTTAATAAAGTGTGTTGAGATTTCTTTTATCGATACAATTTGATTTTCCTTATGTCAGTGTATTCAGTAGGCTACAGGGCAAGATGTAGGCCCTGGCCGATCACACTACCCTCAGTTAGGGTGTGACAAAGTTGGTATCAGAGCACTAGGTTATGTCTTATCTATGACTCAGTGTTGGGTACCGTATGAGGCATATGCTTGCGTGCCGACATACGGTATAGTTTTGCTACGAGATTGGGCGACCACTCTTGCACTCAGCGCACCATGCGGTTAGTAAATTTTAAAAGCTTATGTTAAAAATTTATTATGTTATAGGAAACTTTTTCTTTTCTGTGATAGTGTAATGGAGGCTCCCAATGCTGCACTAAGCGACAGTGGTAGTGAATTGGGTAATGAAACATAGAGCCAAGAGGTTAGACCCAAGAGAGGGTCGAGTTGGGGAGTGTAGACGCGTACCCCGGTTGTCGGTAGAAAATATTCTTTATGTACTTGTGCGTACTGTACATGGATATTGATTATGTTTGTGCTTGTGGATGAGCGATGGCCGAGCTGACAAGCGTACCGACTTGGCAAGTTGGTCCCGACTCAGCGAGTTGATTTTGGGTCTTGATACTGCATGAGTGAGCCATGTTGATGTTAGACCCAAGGAGAACCACACTAACCTTAGACCCGAGTGGATTTGGTTGGGTGGGACATTCCCAACCAGAGAGGGCCCAAGTAGAAGGCTCGCTAGATAGATTCTAGCGGCCGACTTGTATGATTGCTAGGTTTGGGTCGGTTTGGGTCGCATGAATGTATTATTTTCTGTGGGGCAGGCATGGGCCGAGTGATTTTGGCATTCATGAGCATGGCATGTATTAATGAGTGTTCGTGATAAGAGGGCACGGGACTTTGAGATGCTGCGCAAGTCTAGTGGCATGTTAGTGTCGGAGGATGAGATGGAATTTCATCGATTTTCTAAATATCATCAGACCTCAATGGCATCTGAGACTACCAGGGTCAAGAGGTATGTTGGGGGGATTTAGGCCTTAGATACGCAGGCTCATCCACTACACCAAGGATTCCACTCTTGCACAGGTGGTGGATGAGGCCCTTCAGAAGGAAGCCTTGGTGTCGTTCGAGAGGAATGACAAGCCGACAAAGAAGAAATTTCGGTCGTAGGGATCTGGGGGTTGACCGTGGCATTCAAAGTGAGTCGCAAGCTAGCCATTTAGAGAGACCGTCTGCCAGGGTGTTTGCTATGAACCGTGATGGGGCAGAGGCATCTAAGGTAGTGGTAACATGTACTATTCTAGTATGTTCATCTGCTGCTTATGTTCTATTTGATTTGGGTGCCACACACTCGTTTGTGTCTGCCATATTTGCTGCGAAATTGCCGATGGCACCCTCTTTGCTCGACGGGCCATTGACAGTATCAACACCTACAGGAGATGCAATCTTAGGAAATTCAATATATCAAGGCTGTGAGGTGCTCATCTGCGGCCATGTGTTGAGTGCGGATTTGACACTCCTACCCACTCTTGAACTTGATGTCATCCTTGGCATGGACAGGTTGGCAGAGCACTTTGCAATGTTGGATTGTAGAGCTAAACGGTGATGTTTAGTAAGCCTGGACTGCCGTAGTTCACCTTCCAAGGGGAGGGAGGGAGCAAGCCGATAGGGGTAATCTCAGCCCTAAAGGCTCGTAAGTTGCTTCGGGGCGGCTGCCAATCCTTCTTGGCCTTCGTATCTTTGGCCGAGGAGGAAAGGGGTGAGGCAAGGAATGTCAGCAGCACCCCAGTGGTCTGTGAATTCCCTGATGTGTTTCCCGAGGAATTGTCGTGATTACCGCCCAGAAGGGAAGTTGATTTTTGCATTGACCTGCCGCTCGTGGTGAAACTAATTTCTATTCTTCCTTATAGGACAGCACCGGCCGAACTCAGGGAGTTAAAGTTGCAATTGCAGGAAATGCTAGACCTGGGTTTCATCCGGCCGAGCGTGAAGGTGCAATTGCAGAAAATGCTAGACCTAGGTTTCATCCAGCCAAGCGTGTCACCCTAGGGTGCCCCGATTCTCTTCGTGAAGAAGAAGGATGGGTCGATGTGCATGTGCATTGACTATAGGCAGTTGAACAAGTTGACCATCAAGAATCGCTACCCACTACCGAGGATAGACGATCTGTTTGACCAGCTTTAGGCGGTACAATGGTTTTCAAAGATAGATCTAAGCTCCGGATACCATCAGCTGAGAATCTAGGACTGCGATGTGCCGAAGACGACCTTTAGGACTCGCTACGATCACTCTAAGTTCCTAGTGATGTCCTTTAGCCTAACCAATGCACCTGCTGCCTTCATGGACTTAATGAACAAGATATTTAAGTAGTACCTGGATAGCTTTGTGATCGTCTTCATTAACGACATTCTGGTTTACTCCAAGAGTGAGGAAGAGCACTCTAAGCACCTGAGAGTGGTCCTGGAAACCCTCAGAGAGCACCGCTTGTTTGCAAAATTTTCCAAGTGTGAATTTTCGTTGAAAAGTGTAGGGTTCTTAGGGCCATGTAGGGTCCAAGAAAGGGATAAGGGTAGATCCTGCCAAGATAGAAGTGGTGCAGAGCTGGAAGCGGCCGACTAGTGTGACTGAGATCTGCAGTTTTCTTGGTTTGGCCGCGTACTACCGGAAGTTTGTGGAGAACTTCTCCAAAATTACACTCCCTTTGACTCGATTGAGCCAAAAGAAGGTCAGGTTCGTTTGGGATGACAAATGCGAGGCGAGCTTTCAGAAGCTCGATCAAGGCATGTTTGACATCTGCACCCGTGTTGGCTGTACCTTCTGGCTCATGAGGGTTTGTAGTCTTCTGTGATGCCTCTGGGGTTGGCCTGGGCTGCGTCCTGATGTGGTATGATAGAGTCATCGCTTATGCGTCCCACCAGCTGAAAGTTCATGAGAAGAACTATCTGACGTATGACGTAGAACTAGCGGTAGTGGTCTTTACACTGAAGCTTTGGCAGCACTACCTGTACGGGGAGACTTGCGAAATCTACACAGATCACAAGAGCCTCCAGTACTTGCTTACCCAAAAGGAGCTGAACCTCAGGCAGAGGAGGTGGCTAGAGCTCCTAAAGGATTATGATTGCACCATTATGTATCATCCTGGGAAAGCAAATATGGTAGCAGATGCTCTGAGCAGAAAGTTCATGGGTAGTTTAGCTCATTTAGAAGTTAAGCAGATGTCTCCAGCTCGAGCGTTGGCTTTGTGCCTAGATGAGGGTGCAACCTTATCAGTGTCAGCTTCAGGTGCCCGGATGGCACACCTGTGGGTACAGTCCACGCTGGTGGACATACTGCGAGCCGCGCAGGGGGGGATGCCTTTTGTGCACTGACCAAGGATCTGGTGCAAAGAGGCGATGCAGAGAACAGTTTTAGAATGGACTCAGACGGTGTACTGAGGTTCAAAGATCGGATAGTAGTACCAGATATAGCTGAGGTGTGCAGGCAAGTCCTGAAACTGGGTCATCATTCCACTTACACGATGCATCTAGGGGCCACCAAGATGTACCGGGATTTAAGATAGTATTATTAATGGAAAGGTATGAAAAGAGAGGTAGCAGAGTTTGTCTCCAAATGTCTGGTATGCCAGCAGGTGAAGGACGAACACCTTAAGCCTTCGGGGCTTCTGCAAAACCTCGAGGTGCCCGAGTGGAAATGCGAGAAAATCACCATGGATCTAGTGATCGGATTGCCTAAGTCAAAAGGCGGTTTTGATTCCATTTGGGTGGTAGTGGACCGATTAACCAAGACTGCACACTTCATACTTGTGAAAACTACCTTCTCTGCAGAGCAGTACGCCCGACTGTTCTTGGATAGGATTATGGCATATCATGGTACCCCGGTGATGATTATATCCGACCGCAGTACCCAGTTCACAGCCCGGTTTTGGCAGTCCTTCCATGAAGCCTTGAGTACCCAGGTGCGTTTCAGTGGAGCTTTCCATCCGCAAACTGACGGGCAGTCAGAGAGGACTATCCAAACTTTGGAGGACATACTGAGAGCATGCGTCCTGGATATGGCCGACGGCTGGGAGAGGCACCTACCGCTGATAGAGTTCGCATACAACAATAGCTATCACAGTAGCATTGGCATGACTCATTTTGAGGCTTTGTATGGGCGGCGGTGTAGGTCTCCGGTGGGCTGGTTTGAGGCCGGGGAATCATTTATGGTGGGCCCTGATCTGGTTGAGGAAGCAGTAGAGAAGGTAAAGGCTATAAAGGAAAGATTGCTGGAGGCCCAGAGTCGACAGAAAATATATGCCGACAAGAAGGCTAGGGAATTAGAATTTGCCGAGGGTGACTTAGTCTTTTTGAAGGTCTCTCCTATGAAAGGGGTGATCCGATTTGGGATGAAGGGGAAGCTGAGCCCTACATACATTGGGCCTTTTCCCATTCTCAAGCGGAGGGGCGAGGTGGCCTATGAGCTGGCATTACCTCCTAGCCTAAGCAGAGTACACCCGGTCTTCCATGTATTCATGTTGCGAAAATATATAAAAGATGATTCGCATGTGATCGAGCCCTCTTCCATCGAGGTAGATTCAGCCATCTCATTCGAGGAAAGGCCTGTAGAGATTCTTGACCGCCAAATCAGGAAGATAAGGTCCAAAGAAATTCCTCTAGTAAAGGTCAGATGGGACCACCATTCCGGGCAAGAGGCCACTTGGGAGGTAGAGCAGGACATGAGAGAGCACTACCCTTCCTTTTTCGAGGAGCCGGTAAGTCCTTGTTATTCAAGTAAATTCGAGGACGAATTTCCCTTAACGGGGAAAGGTTGTAAGACCAAGGAAAATTTCCTAATATAAAAAATCTATTTTTGGTGCAGCACGCGCGGACCCGGGGATAGTCGAGTCGAGCCTCAGGATCACCTTAAGTGAAAAGGTATGACTCGACTAATGATGCATGTAATTTTATTGGGTGATTGACTTTCCTTTTATGCAATCATACCTTAAATCAAGTTTAAATCGACTCATGTTGTGGGTTGTGTCGGAACCCAAGTTGAGTTCGGGTTTAGTCGAGTTTTGAGTATGAGTCAGGTGAGTCAAGAGCCTACATGGAAGGCTAGATAAGGGATTAAAACCCCTCATCCTTGTGCCTTGTGACTCATACTTTAAGTCACACAAGGCAGCCTAAGGAGACAGGGAGAAGAGCAAGGAGAAGTGGGGACTTAGATCGATCGGAGATTTCACGTTGTCGCCGGAAGATTTAAAGTCGTCATCATTCGATCTTTCATTCTCCGCAATCTAGGCGAGTGGTTAGAATTTGAAAGCTTCGGGGCGACGGGTAGCCGAACCCCTAGATGTGATAGGATGAGTGTTCTCATGATCTTTTCAACGGATCTTGGTTTCATCGAATTGTATTCACTGTTTTGTACGAGTTTTTGTCGGATCATCTTGTTTCGTCGCCGATTTCTTAAGTACTAGGGCTGCCGAGTCATGGGAAAAGGGGAAAGGTCATGCCAAAATTTTCCCCAATTCCCTTGACGGAAAGAAAGCCCTTGGACGATCTCATGTTCATGAACGATGTAGTCTTAATAGTCAATTTTACGTGTTATGAAGCATGTCTTCCCTAGAAACCTTTGATATGGTCGAATGAACCCTGTACCTCATGAAGTGGGTTCGGCCAAGGGTAAGGGAAGGGGTAAAATAGTCCCCTTGATATTAAGTTATATCGGAATCGAAGAATTAGAGGCATAGTTAGAGTCCCTTTCCCCTTTTCTACCTTAAGGGCCATGGCCGAGCAAGGTTTTCCTTGCTCATGGCTCGACCATGACTAGGGAGGGGGAAAGAGGGTAGCTTTAGGTGGAAACTTTCATGGTTATAAGGTTCAACAATAGAGGTATGACGATACTTAGGAAGAACACCAATCATAGCAAGTACATTGATTGATTATAAGATTGTAGGAATGCTAGCTTTATGACCATCCTTAGCATTAGATCTTTAATGTTGCAATCGTTTACCATGTTTAGTATTTCCTACATTTTTGAATTCATTGCTACCTTGCCATGCTAGATAATTATTTCTTATTGAGCTTAATTCCTAAGGTAGTGTAAAGTTGTTATGCATGAATATTGTGGTTATATATAGTAGATGTTGTAACATTTGAATATGTTTCTTTAGATTATACATGTTGTCCAAAAATGTTCATGGGCGGAATTCCTAAGTCGATACAAGGAATTCCTCACCCAAGGTAGTGTGTAAGGTTAGATAACATGTAAGGCGTCGCGAGACGTTCATCGTACTTATATGGAAACTTAGCTAGGAGATGATATCACTTCTAGGACTTCTTGTAAACATATGGAAACCTATAACTCTTAGGTGTACACATTTTAAAAGGGCGGCATAAATTATTGACCCTGTAGCCCGGATTAGGGCCAAATACGGGCAATGGCCCGAAGTGTATATATGGAAACCCTAGGACATTGATTGTGTGATGTGCTTGAGATGGACCGCCAAGGAGCGTGGAGGTCGGAATGACCAATGCTCAGCTCGGCCAGTGTTGGGTCT
Organism: Canna indica; assembly: GCA_034359265.1. Classification (NCBI taxonomy): domain Eukaryota; kingdom Viridiplantae; phylum Streptophyta; class Magnoliopsida; order Zingiberales; family Cannaceae; genus Canna; species Canna indica. The sequence continues at coordinate 39,431,877 of CP136892.1, read as the reverse complement.
TGAGGTGCATCGGCGGGCCCGCTAGGTGCTAGACCCCAGTTGGGTGTGACTAGCTATCCTTACCCCAAACGGTGTCCGAAGACTAGTGGACCATTCTTGTCGACGGCCCGGGATTGTTCGCTTACATCTTGAGATGATGTGGCCGATGGCCAGTATGATACTACCTGATATGGTAGGGACGGCTGTAACCGAGATATTTATTCCATAAGTAGGCCCAAGGGCCGGATGCCGGAGGCTTGATAGGCCGAGATGGCAGGTTATCACATGTTAAGTTTGTACAAATTGACCCATTGGGGTTGGTAGTCGCATTAGAAGTAGTTTACCTCCTTGTACATTCATTTTGTTGCCTTATATGATATGCATGCATAACTGAGGCTTAGGTGGAGGTTCGCTAGAGCCACTCACCGAGTCCCAAGTGGACTCATAGTTTATTATTTATTTTTGTAGAGCATGAGAAGTGACTTTGGCATGTCGACATGGTGCAGCTGATGGGCGGGAGGCGGTGTCATATCTCGTAGCGGCGTCCATGAGTCTTAGACCAGTGTCTAGTATTTGCTTTTAGTTTCTGCACTGACAGTTGTATTTAGAAGAGTTATAAAACTTGTTACTTGAAACGTTCAGTTATTTTGATGTTGGTGTTCTTACTTGTTTTGGAAAACATAAAATTGTAACTTTGAAAAATTTTAATAAAGTGTGTTGAGATTTCTTTTATCGATACGATTTGGTTTTCCTTATGTCAGTGTAGATAGTAGGCTACAGGGCAGGATGTAGGCCCTGACCGGTTAAACTACCCTCAGTTGGGGTGTGACAGTGACCCAAACTGGGGCCCTGAATATGGCGAAGAAGTACGAGACCTAAGTACTTGTGAGTACGCTATTCAAGAGCACGAGCCGACCCTCTCTAGAAAGTAGTGGTCCTTGCCAATAGGCCAGTGAACGATCTACCTTGGTGATCACTTTTGTCCAATCAATTTTCGTAGGGTTGTTAGACCTCGGAGGCAAACCCAAATAATCAAAAGGGAAAGAGCCTATAGGGCATCCCAAAATTGTGGCCGCAGATTCCACCTTTGAAATGTCCCCACCAATATGCAGGACCTTAGACTTTTGAGCATTGAGCTTTAATCCAGTACACAAACCAAAACACTTAAGCAGCAGACCAAAAGTATTGATAGAGACCCAGAGGCTCTACTGAAGAGAAATAAATCATCGGCAAAAAGAATATGCATCACCCCACCCTCAATTTGTTCTGCTAGTGCCCTCTCAAGAAGGTCGGAGGCGGCCGTCCTAGAAATCATTCTAGAAAGAACATCGGTGACCAAAATGGAGAGCAGTGGAGAGAGCAGGTTGCCTTGTCTAAATCCCCTTCTCTGTTCGAAAGGTCTATCCTCGCTCCAGTTAATGATAATGGAAGAATCGGTGACAAAGAAGACTCTGAATCCAAAAAATCCATCTAGAGGGAAAGCCTCTAGCTCTGATCATCTCAATAATGAATTGCCAATTCACCGAATCAAAAGCCATCTCAAAGTCAACTTTAATAAGACAGACATCGGCGTCATTTCTACAAGATCCCCAAATAATCTCGGATGCCGTCATAAAATAGTCAAGGGTGCTGCGATCCCTGGTGAAGGCTCAATATTTGTTGTCAATCAAATCTGAGATGAAAACCACAAGCCCATTCGCAAGTAACTTAGAGAAGATCTTTATGATGTTGTTCTCCAGGTTAATCGGACGAAAATTGGCCACCTGATTGGCTCTGATCTTCTTAGGGATAAGAATAATATTTGCCTTATTAATGCGGGACATGATATCAAGAGTGGCCTGAAGTTCAAGAAGAATATCCAACACATGATTTCCAATGCAAGGCCATAAAATTTTCTAGAAGTCCATTGTGATGTTGTAATAGTGTTTTATGTTGTAAACATGTTTAGACTTTTATCACCTACCAAAAAAAATTGCTAACCCTAATTAATGAACTAATAAATATATGACAGTGAAATCAATTTTATGGATCTCTCACACTATATATATATGTAATATAGAATTTTGAAGGACATATATATCCACAAGTCACTGCATGCACGTTAAATCATAAAATTGTTCTAAATAACTTAATCTTTTGAAATAAGGAATCACCCAATCAAATTTTAGACGTGGACAATTAGCAATATTTTAATTAGAAGAAGATTAACTCATTCATTGCACGTAATTAAGCCATGTGGCTCATCTCGATTACACTTTAGAATTGAATTCAAGCATATCAATATCCACAGAAGTCATCCTTATCGATCCGACCGCTGAGCCCAACCTGGATGCATCCTTCATGGCAGGCTGGCGCGCAAGCTTCCCTTGTGGCCTGTAGATCGGTCATGCATCGATTGATCATGCAGTCGCAATAGCAAGAGTTGTCCACATTGGCATATAAACTGTCACTAAAAGCGACAACGACATCGACCGCGAGGAATATCATGCAGAAAACTGCAGCAACGAAGACTTTGTTGCTTGCCATCTCACTCGAAGAATAATGAAGAGAAAAAAGAAGAGTAAATAAGAGAGATGTCGTGGTTGTTCCTTAAACTTGGTCGTTGTAGGGCATATAGGGTGACACTTGATTCTTTTATAGGTAGAAATATGAGAGTTAATTAGTTGAATTGGGCAATGGTTAAAATTAGCCATGCAAAATATAGAATTTTGTGGTGATGGTCATGTGAGTCTCCTCATGTGTCGGAAAACCATCCGTCTTTTCTCCTTAAATGTAGTCCTTAAACTAGATCTAATTTGAATTGATATAGATTAATTTGTGAGTGTTTATGATGATTATTCGGACTATGGATTGGATTTAGTGGGAGGAAATCAAAATCAAGGACAACAATGATCATTAATATTATAATTGACAAGATAATTATATCTTTCAAAAGATAATTCACTAAAAATTTTAAGGCGTATTTGTTTGCGAAAATATTTTTCGACTTTATGTTTTGCGAAAATCGAAACGAATTTTCGAGTTTCGAAATTTTGGTTTCAATTTTTTTGTTTGGCGAAAATGTGTTTGTTTGGCACGTTGAAATTTCATATTTTGCGAAATGAAACGAGCAAAAACTATTTGTTTTGTGTTGATTTCAGTGGCTATTTTCTGGACGAAAACTAAAACTACGTTTTTTTTTATTAAAAACAGACTCAATTTCAATTTTAGAATTTATATTATTTTGTTTAGAACATTATTAAATTAATTATTATTAAGTACTACTAACCTTATTTATTATAATTATTTCAGTTAAAAATATTTTAACTAATAAACAATAATAATTTTATTTCCATCTTATTAACTAATTTTTATTAACTATTATTTTAAAAAATACTTGAAGTTAAAAAAATTTATCAAAATTATTTATTAATTACTCGAATAATATATGGTATGTATATATATAGGATAAGTCATAAACATGTTGAGTATATAGGGTAAGTCATAAATAAATTGAGTATAAGATATATCATAAATATGTTGAGTTCAAAAAATATATTTGATTGATAGCAATGAAGTTGAGTATAGGGTGGCTCCATATATTTTGAGACAAGTATCCAAAATTTGCATATATGTAATTATGCATACATGTGTTATCTTTTTTGGTTATACACTAACGAATGGTTATCGTACGTGTGATTTTTGAGAACTTATTTTAGTATCAATTTTTTATATTTGGCATACATTATTCACATCGAACTCTATTTAATTACAAATAATACATTGAAACTGAAAAAATGTACAGAAATTGTGTATTATTTTATCCACACAGAAATATTGAATTCAAACAGAATATATCCATTATCTCACTCTCAGTTTTAATTACATAGAATATATCCATTATCACAACAGCTACCCCACAATAGTTCAAAGTTATCAAATTTACAAAAGCAGTAGTTACAGATGCCGCATTATCAAAATTACAGCTAGAATAACAAAAGCAACCACTTATATAGAAGCAACATCTAAGATGCTGCATTATCAAATTTACAACAGGAATAACAAAAGGAACAGTTGGTAAAAGCAGCAGTTAGAGCACCAGCACTTCATAGTATCAATTTGATCGCCTAGTTACAACAGCAGTTACACCAACAGCTTGTACAGAAGTAGTAGTTACAACAGCAATTAGTGTGGATGTGGGACAATGAAGAAAATGCGTATCACCATCTATGTAAACTTTTCATTCATTTCTTGAGCTGTTCGTCATTCAATGACATAACAAGTGGTCGAGCATCTGGATGCTCAACCAAGTAAGTCATTGTCTTAAACAAGTGAGCTTCAGGTAGCCCTTCCACACTAGTAATAAGGCCAACATAATTTGGGACGCTTTATGGATCCGGGGGTGATGTGTACACTGAAGGCCAACATAAGCTTTTTCTTCTCCTTATCTAGAGTTGATCTCATCAAGGATTTACCTCTTTTCTTGTCGTGTGAGGAAATAGATGGACGTCTATCTATCTCCTCAACACTATCAACATCGTCATCTTCCTCCACTAAGGGCTCCTTCCCACGTACATTTGGATCCAAATATTCCTTCTCTAGCATACGCTCTTCATCTGAATTCAATGAGGGTTATGTTGATGATCGGGTCATCCCATCAGTTGCGGAATGATTTTGAAATATCAATTCCATCAAATTATAGTGTGGTGGTTGCCCGTTCTTAAAGGATTTGAAATAACTTTTTATCGTTCCTTTTTGCATACGAAAAAAATATTCTAAAATCAACTAACTTAACCCCATTGATTAAATACAAAAATACATACAAAAATATAAAAAGTTGTTTGTGAGCTCACTACAAGAAATTTGACTTTTAGTGACAAAATTTGGTGGGGGGCGCGCATCGATCCTCACTAAATCAACCTATTTATGGGGGTCGCTAGTCGACCCTCATGAAAACCCGTCAGTAAAAGAATACTTTTGTGAGGGTCGAATATGACTCTCACTAAAAATATATATGGCAACAAAATGAATGTACAAGGAGGTAAAATACTTCTAATGCGACTACCGACCCCCAATGGGTCAATATGTAAAACTGAATATGATAACTTGCCATCTCGGCCTATCAAGCCTCCGGCCCTTGGGCCAACTTATGGAATAAATATCTCGGCTACAACCGTCCCTACCATATCAAGTAGTATCATACTGGCCATCGGCCACATCATCTCAAGATGTAATCAAACAATCCCGGGTCGTCGACTAGGATGGTCCACTAGTCTTCGGACACCATCTGGGGTAAGGATAGCTAGTCCCACCCAACTGGGGTCTGGCACCTAGCGGGTCCACTGGCGCACCTCAAGACCCAACACTGGCCGAGCTGAGCATTGGTTGTTCCCGACCTCCACGCTCCTTGGCGGACCATCTCAAGCACACCACACAATCAATATCCTAGGGTTTCGTATATACACTCCGAGCCATTGCCCATACTATTATATAAGGATTACCCCCCATTTGGATTCAATAAAAATATCTAAAAAATCAAAATCCTTAAGAATCAAAATCTAGTTTTTGGGGCCTAGTACAAATTTTCCGAAAACGGAAATTTCCTAACTTTTCGAGTCAAGTATAGGTAGGCTAAAGGCTTCCAAAAATTCCTAAAAAATACCTTGTTATCTAATTTTAACCCAAGGAATAATTACCATCATTTTTTACGTCAAGATAATGTCTAGGTCATATAGCCCTCCAAGGAGCTCCCAAGGGTATTTCAGGATGGTTTCCGGGTTTTCATGTTTTGGGATTCAGGGATGGTTTTTGGGTTCTTATGCATCATCATGAGAATTTTACAATATAATCTAGACACCCTAAACCTAGACTCTATCTTGCCGACGAATCCGAGCGCGTCGACCAATGTCCTTTTGATTTTCCGATTTCTTCGATATTTTCGATCGAGGACGTCGAATGCTAACCGATATGGAACCTAAAAGTATTTGTCAATTAAATCATTAGTTCCATATTTATTATCATCAAAATTGAGATTAAGACCAAGGTTAAAAACCTTAAGCCAATAGGTTGGACATTTTAGAAAAGATTGTCCAGATAGAGGTAGCCAGAGGACCGAGCAGTCAAGGGGAAAAGCCCCGATGCCAATTGGGTCAGTGGCTCAGAAGGGTTCGATATAGAGGAGGGGGCTGCAAGTTAGCCACTCAGGGAGACCGTCTGCCCGAATTTACGCCATTTACCACGATGGGGCAGAGGCATCCAAGGTAGTGGTGACAGCAGGTACTGTTTTAGTCAGTTCTTCTGCAACTTATGTCCTGTTAGATCCGGGTGCTCCGCACTCATTTGTATCAGCCAAATTTGCTGCCGTATTACCTATCACACCTTCCGTTCTTGTTATGCCATATGTGGTGTCAACGCCTACGGGCGACTCATTAATAGCAAAATCAATCTTCCGTGACTACGAAGTTCTAGTTGGTGGTCATGGGTTGAAGGCAGAATTGACACTTTTGCCTATGCTTGAAATTGACGTCACCCTCGGCAAGGATTAGCTAGCGGAGCACTTCATGTCAGTTAATTGTAGGACTAAGACTGTCACGTTTAGTAAGCTGGGTTACCGCAATTCACCTTCCGTGGGGAAGGAAAGGTTGAGCCCATGGGTGTCATTTCAGCCCTTAAGGCTGGTTAATTGCTGTTAAGCGGCTGCTAGTCCTTCTTGTCATTCGTATCTATGCCCAAGGAAAAGGGGGGCATGGCTCAAGAGGTTAGTAGAACTCCGGTGATATGTGAGTTCCCTGATGTCTTCCAAGAAGAATTGCCCGGATTTCCGCCTGAGAGAGAAATCAAATAGGCGGTCTTGGGTACGTCATGGTCTCGGATTCTCAACTGATGCTATCCAGACCTCAAATCAATCCTTGGTCTGAAATCCGGGTAATGTCATTTGGGTTGACGAATGCCCCTGCGGCCTTTATGGACCTCATGAACAGAGTGTTCAAAGAATATCTGGATAGGTTTGTGATCGTCTTTATTGACGATATCCTAGTGTATTCCAAGAGAAAGGAGGAACACTCCGAGCATTTGGAAATGGTCCTGGGAATCCTCAGAAAACATCAGTTGTACGCCAAATTCACCAATTGTGAGTTTTGACTAGAAAGTGTGGGATTCCTAGGGCATATAGTGTCCAAGGAAGGAATTAGTTTGGACCCTGCCAAGATAGAGGGAGTAAAGGACTGGAAGCGGTCGACCAATGTGACCAAAGTCCGCAGTTTCTTGGGGTTAGCCGGGTATTACAGAAAGTTTATAGAAAATTCTCAAAAATTGCAGCTCCTCTGACTCGGTTAACCCAGAAGAAAGTCAAATTTGAGTGGGACGGGAAGTATGAGGAGAGATACTTGAAGCTCAAAGAATGCCTAACGTCAGCACCAATTTTGGCCGTACCTTTTGGCTCGGAAGGATTTGTGGTATACTGTGATGCCTCTCGGGTTGGCCTGGGCTGTGTCCTGATGCAGTATGGCAGGGTTATTGCATATGTGTCTCGTCAGTTGAAAGTGCATGAAAAGAATTATCCAGCCCATGATTTGGAACTGGCGGCGATAGTGGTTGCTCTAAAGTTATGGCATCACTACTTGTACGGTGAGGCTTGTGAGATTTATACCAACCACAAAAGCCTCCAATACTTGCTCACCCAAAAGGAGCTCAATTATTAGGCAAAGAAGATGGCTCGAACTCCTGAAAGATTATGATTGTACCATCTTGTATCACCCCGGGAAGGCCAATGTGGTGGTAGATGCACGGAGCAAAAAGTCTATGGGCAGCCTATCATATTTGGCAGTCGGGAGAAGGCCGTTAGGGCGAGACTTGGCACTATGCTTGGATGGGGGAGCAGTGTTAGAGGTGTCAGTGTCGGGTGCCCTAGTGGCGCACCTGCGGGTATAATCCACACTGGTGGATATGTTGCGTGTCGCACAGGGAGAGGACGCCTTTTGTACATTGACGAAGGACTTAGTGTAGAGAGGCGATGTAGAGAATGGATTTAGGTTGGACTCAAAGGATGTGCTGAGGTTTAGAGACCGAATCATGGTGTCTGTTATGGCAGAGGTGCGCAGGCAAGTCCTAGAGCTGGGTCATCTCCCCACTTTTACGATGCATCCGGGAGCCACCAAAATGTATCGAGATTTAAGGCAGCATTACTGGTGGAAGGGCATGAAAAGGGAGATTGCGGAATTGGTATCCAAGTGTTTGGTCTGCCAACAGGTAAAGGCCGAACACCTGAAGCCCGTGGGGCTGTTGTAAAATCTAGAAGTTCCCGAGTGGAAGTGTGAGAAGATCACCATGGATCTAGTGACTGGGTTGCCTAAGTCAAAAGGCAGTTTTGATTCTACCTGGGTGGTGGTTGATAAATTGACAAAGACCGCCCATTTCATACCCGTCAAGATAATCTTTTCGTTGGAGCAGTACGCCAGACTATTCTTGGACAGGATTGTGGCATACCATGGTACCCTAGTGATGATCATATCCGGTCGTGGTACCCAGTTGACATCCCAATTTTGGTAGTCCTTCCAAGAAGTCTTGGGTACCAAAGTGCGCTTCAGCACAGCTTTCCATCCATAGACAGACGGACAGTCGGAGAGGACCATCCAAACCTTGGAAGATATGCTGAGGGCGTGCATCCTGGATATGGCCAATGGGTGGGAGAAACACCTACCATTGATTGAGTTCGCCTACAACAATAGCTATCATAGTAGCATTGGCATGGCTCCTTTTGAGGCCTTGTATGGGCGGCAGTGTAGGTCTCCTGTGGGTTGGTTTCAGGTCGGAGAATCACTCATGGTGCATCCTGATCTGGTTGAGGAAGCGGTAGAGAAGGTGAAAACTATAAAGGAAAAATTGTTGGCGGCCCAGAGTCGTCAGAAAATATATGTCGATAAGAAGGCTAAAGAGTTAGAGTTTGCTGAGGGTGACTTGGTGTTCCTGAAGGTTTCCCCTGTAAAAGGGGTCGTCTGGTTTGGAAAGAAGGGGAAGTTGAGCCCTAGGTTCATTGGGCATTTCCCTATTCTCAAGCGAAGAAGCGTGATGGCTTACGAATTGGCTTAGCCTCCTAGTCTGACAACAGTTCACCCAGTTTTTCATATATCCATGCTCAAGCGTTATGTAAGAGATGATTCGCATGTTATCGAGCCCTCTTCTATCGAAGTAGATTCGACTGTCTCATTCGAGGAAAGGCGTTAGTTGAGTTAGTTGAGTCGAGCCGCGGAGTCGCCTCGTGTAGAAGGTATAACTCGGCTTATGAAGTTTAAATTGGTTAGATGGATATTTCCTTATTAAGCATTAGATGTCCTTTTTGAGGTGAGTTCAAATCGTGTATGCGGATCGAATCGGGGCCCGAATCAGACTCGAATCGAGTCGAGTAGAGGCTAAGTCGGTTAGAGGAGCATTTATGTCATTGGTGGATGAGAGGATAAAACCCCTCATCATGAGCCGTGCGGCTCATTCTTGAGCTGCACGCCGCCCGAGCAAGAAAGGGAGGAGGGGAGATCTTGGGTCGGCACCAGAAACCATGTCGCCTTCGGAAGGATCGAGGTTGTCAACGTCCACCCTTTCTTCTTCCTTGATCAAGATGAGTGGTTACTTTTCGTTGATTTGGGGGAGACGGGTAGCCGAACCCCTAGGACTGCTAGGTGTCGAGTTTTTCGTCGATTCATGGAACCTTGACCATCTTACCGCTGTTTTAATTATTGTTGCATCGGATCTCTACAATTTTTATCAGATTCTTGATACTTTAGGGGCTGTCGAGTCAAGAAAAAAGGGGAAAGGTCATGCCGAAATTTTCCTCAATTCCCTTGACGGATGTAAACCCCGTTAGAACGATCTTAAACCCATATCGAGTGGATTCATGATTTACTTACTGAAAGTGACGATTTAAACTCATCCTCTACAGCCTAGTAGGCTCGGCCAAGCAATGGGAAAACTCCATGTCCATGGGTTGGCTAAGCAAGGGGTGTGCGGCTTGATCAAGGTCTTAATTAGGATAGATCAATAACAAGATATTAGGGTTGGGGTTGGTCCTTCCCTCTTGTTCCTATCCTTGGAGGCTCGGCCGAGCAAGGCATGCATTGCTCAAGTCTCGGCCGAGCAAGGATTGGGGGAGATGGTGATCTCTAGAAAATAAACTTCATAGTTAGGAATACTCAAAACAATAGGGCATGACAAGTTGCCTAGATTGATAATTAGAATCAAGATGACATTTAGGTAAGATCTAACTAAGGAAGGCTTCTATGTTGATGCAAGTAATTAGTAGAATGGTAGGATAGTAACCATCCTTAGACTTTTCCTCTTTAAATTTTGAAATGTGGTGATACTTTTACCATGTTAGATAATTTATTTCCTTGTTGAATTTATGGTTTAATGCAGAATTTAAATTCTTTATCATTGAATCATGTGGCTATACATAGTAGGTGTTGTGAAGAAATTTCATTATAGTTTATATGTTGTTCGGTTTTGTTAATGGGTTCATTTCCAAGTCTATAACATGTAGTTTACATTAGCAAAAGGTAGCATATGACGCTAGATGATTTACATAAAATTATAAAGTGTTTGTTACATATGGAAAATCAAAAGTAGACGAGTTAGGCCTCACACCTAAGAAACATTTTGCGAACAATAGTGTGAGCATGATACGGACGGAATTAAAAGGCTGAGAACGGGCGGACACCCGGGACTTTAAATAAGGAAAATTGAGAACGGGTATAGTTAGGCTATTATGGCTGCTTACATGAATGTATGGCCTATGCAGGATGACCCCAGGGGTCGATTGTCATAACAGAAGCAACTTATATCCCTAACTTTATATTTTGCTGCTATATGTGTGTGTGTGTGTGTGTGTGTGTGTGTGTGTGTGTGATTATTTGGGAATTATGTGGTTCTTCGGAAGAACTGCTCACTGAGTCCCATGTGGACTCATGATTTTTTTCCTTGTTTTGCAGATCCCGATTAGTGATATGAGGCTTGGAATCATGGTGCAACTGGAGGGCAGGCGGTAGCGTAGATCTCGTAGCAGCGTCCACTAGTCATAGTCTAGAGGTCTAGGGCAGTTGTTTCTTTTAATACACTGAGATTGTCTATTCGAAAACATGTACTTGCTTTTAAACTTGAGTTGTTTCCTATGGTGACTGATGTTTCGGAACCTTTAATGTTTTAAAGCAAAATTGTGAACCTTCTTTAAAGATTTGAATAAAGCTACATCGTTATTTTCATTATGTGTTTCAATTTTTGTTAGTCAATGTATGTAGTAGGCTTCAGGGTAGGACATAGACCCTGGCCAGTCACATGACCCTAAGTTAGGGTGTGATGTTCATCCTCTGCACACTACAAGAAAACTGAAAAATAAAGGCGCATAAATTTCGATGTCGTTGTTAGACGTCAAAATGTTTTCTATTAAAAAAATTATAATATTAAAAATTTTAACGTTTGCTGCAAGCGCCGAAAAAACTGGAGTGGATTGCGGATCGCGAGGCTCGCGACTCATTCAGTCGACCCATCGATCGACCAAATAGTACGATTTAAGCGCAGTAAGCCTACGGTCGATCGGTCGGTCGATCGGCCAATCGACCGAGCGACTATAACAGATAGTTTTTCTACCAGTTGAGCTGTCATTTCTTTGAGAGGCTATAAATATCATTCATCTAACCTCTTTAAATTCTCCTCCTTCACTCTTACAGATTTTATTGAGCATTTCTAAAGGAAGTTTTGAGCCTTCGAATGATTGATTGCAGCGCGCCCTAATCTTTCGTCAAAATTTGCTTCAAGCGCACACTTTGTCTCAACTCGGAATTTGATTCGAGCTTTACTTCTTGGTGAGTTGAAGGTGTCGAAGGCTTAGAAAAGAGCACTGACTCTTGGTTTTATTTCTAAGCTCTTTTCATTATAATTTTAATTATTATTTGAACCTGTTTTCTTGGATTTGAGTTTGAGTAAGACCTAGGTTGTTAGGTCTTGTGTGGAAGTGGTTACCTTGCTGTGAAGGTGTAAAGTCACTTGTGTAAACCTTGTTTTACTAGGATTAGTTGAGGTATCCCTTAGGTTGAGGTGGAAGAGTGCTCTCGGTAAGAAGGCGGAGACTTCTGGGTGTGGAAGTGCCTTAGGTCGAGAGTGCGACTCTTTGAGTCAAAGTCCTCATTGTAAGGGAAACAATAATTAATTTAGTAAACCTAGTTTGGAAATCCTAAGTGGGGTGCTTAGGTAGTGGAGTAGGCATTGGGGCCGAACCACTATAAATTTGTGTGTTTGCATTGATATTCTATTTGTGCTTAATTGTTTATCTTGCTTCCGCATCAAATCGTAAAATTGCAATTTGCCTAAACGATTTGAGAAATGATTAAAATTGAATTTAGGCTAATTAATTTAGTTAACACACTATTCACCCTCCCTCTAGTGTTGCTATTTCGAACAACAATTGGTATCAGAGCGGGTCGTGGATTGAGATTTCACCATCTCGTCTACATCTTGCCTCGATCCGAAAAATGACACTAGAGAGTATAACATTTGCACTACCTTGGTTTGATGAAGAAAACTTTGGTGTTTGGAAGAGTAGGATGTATACCTTTCTTAAAACACAAAGTTTAGATCTATTGTGCATGCTAAAGAATGAGTATGTTGAGCTCACCATTGACATAAATGATTGGACTCAAGAACAAGTTAGATTATTTGAATTGAATGCTAAACCAACGCATCTCCTATATTGTTCATTTTCAAATGAAATACTTGAAAAAGTTATGCATTGTTCTTCCGCTTTTGATATTTGGGCAACATTAAATATGTTATATGATTTTGCAAAAACCGAAGAGATTACTACTTATGTTGAAGGAGGTGATGACAATGGTCATCCATCCACTACTAATGTCTCTTGTGATGCCCATAGCATTTCCGGTCAAAGAAGCACGCTTAAAAATAGGAAAAGAGAAGTCAAGTGCTTCCTTTGCCAAGAGAAGGGACATATTAAGAAAAATTGTCCCTTGATGAAAAAGAAATCCAAGAAGGAGAAGAAGGTCTCCAATTTCACTTCATAATCAAGTGGAGCCTCCTCATGTGATGACAATGAAGCCACCTCAAAATTGTGCCTCATGGGTCTTGACGATGAGGTAAAGTATTCTGCTTCTTGTCATAATAGTGATTCTAGCAATTCAAGCTCATTTAACATGTCTTATGATGAGCTAGTTGATGAATGTAGAAAACTGTATGAATTGCTCATGAAAAAGAACAAGGAAATAAATAAAGTTAAAAAGGAGAATTCTAAGCTTACTAGTCACTTGCATGCCTTAGAAGTTGAAAATAAAAAATTGAACACTAGTATGCTTGATACATGCCACGATGATTTGAAGCTTGAAATTAAGAACTTAAAACATAGAAATGAAAAGTTAGAGATTGAAAATGATAAGACTTCCAAAATTAGAAATGAAAATGAGAGTTTGAAAAATAGTTTAAAACTTAAGGGTAATGATTCTTCAAATAATTTCAAAATGCAAAATGACCGTTTGAAAAATGAAAATTGTTTGTTGAGATCTCAATCTCATGCATTGCATAAGTCCATTAATGACTTGAAAAATGAGGTTGTTCTCTTGAGTAAGAAAACACATAATTTATCCAATGTTTCATTCTTTAGAAATCATAAGAAGAAGAATAATCTTTCTAAGAATGCACATACTCATCATGTTTGTCACACACTCACACCCCAACTGAGGGTAGTGTGACCGGCCATGGCCTACATCCTACCCTGTAGCCTACTGACTACACTGACTGACAATAAAACAGAAAATATCGAGAAAGGAAACCACAACATAATCTTTATTTAAAGTTTTCGAAATTCACAAATATATGTTTTTCAATCAAAAGAAGAAAACAAACATCGTCACAAATAGAACGTCTCAAGTATCAAAGTTATTACAAACTTTTCAAACCACAACTATCGGTGTAGAAACGGAAAACAACTACTAAAAGACACTAGACTATGACCAAAGGACGCCGCTACGAGATATTGCACCACCACCTGCCCTCCAGCCGCACCATGACATCAAGCCTCGATCACTGATCATGCTCTGCAAAAACAAAGGAAACAAATCGTGAGTCCACTTGGGACTCAGTGAGCGATTGTTTCAAACCTCCACATAATCCGCAGTTAGTCATGGATAACATATAAACAGCATAGAATATAATCAGGGAGGTAAGCTACTTTTTGATTTGACTATCGACCCCGTCGATCATTCTGTATAAACCATATAGGAGAAACTTGTCATAACGGCCTAACCTTGCCACCTGGCATCCGGCCCTTAAGGCCTACTTATGGTGTAAGAATCCTAGCTACAACCGGCCCTACCATATAAGGTAGAATCACACTGGCCGTTCGACCACATCATATTAAGATATAAACATGCAATTTTGGGCCATCGACTAGGATGGTCTATTAGTCTCTGGACACCATCTGGGGTAGGGATAGCTAGTCCCTCCCAAAACTGGGGTCTGACACCTAGCCGGCCCGCTGGTGCATCTCAAGACCTAATCACTGGCCGAGCTAAGCATTTGTCATTTCTGACCTCCACGCTTCTCGGCGGACCATCTCAAGCACATCAGACAGTCAAATGTCCTAGGGTTTCCTTATATACACTTCGGGCGGTTGCCCATATCCGGCTCTAATCCAGTCTGCAGGGTCAACAAATTAGTGTTGCCGTTCCAAAAACGTGTACACCTAATAGTTTTAGGTTTCCAAAAATGAATACTAGAAGTCCTAGAAGTTGTGTCATTTCCTAGCTGGGTTTCCATATATACTATGCATCTTGCAACATCCTACATGTTATCTAACTCATTCTTCCTAGAACGAGCGAACTCGCCGACTATATAGGCACTCGACCTACCATTTCCACATCACTTACCAAATTAATTATGGATAGTAACATCATGAAGAACCGAAATAAAAAGTAAGTAATGTAGAGGTTAAACCAATATGGAACATACACTAAGAATAGCAAAAATTAAACATGATATGAGCAATTAAATGAAACATTTCTTGAATACATATACCATATAAGCATTGGCAAGAACATTTCCAAAATGATAATATAGATCTACACCAACCAATCACAACATGAATATGGATTAACATTAACATGAATATGAATAAACATTAAGCGGAGGGATATCAACAACTACACAAAATCGTTCGTTTCCTCCCCCTTTCCCTTGATCGGCCGAAGCTCGAGCAAGGTAAACCTTGCTCGGCCGAACCATCCATGTGGGAAGGGGCTGGAATTTATGCATATTAACCCGTAGAACAATAAACATAAACTTCAAATTTAATCTAACATTTAAACATGAAGGTACGAGTTAATGCGATAAAATAAGAGATCCAACAATCCAATATAAACAACCCAACTTTTCCCCCTTCTACTGCTCAGCCAACTCGAGCAGGATGATGACCATGCTCGGCCGAACCCTCTAGAGGTGGTGGACTTGGCTGCGGCGTCCACTCGAGCATCAATCTAACACCGAAAACAAAATGAATACAAGTCGATACGCGAGTTGCGAGACGAGCCAAGAAATTGGGGAAAATTTCGGCATGACCTTCCCCCTTTTTCCTCGACTCAACCAGCCCCTTAAAGCGAGAAATCGACATGTTTTCAAACATGAAATCATAGTATGTACAATGATTTAAAAATCTAACATGGGGAAACAACCCGATCGGCAAAACTCGCGGAGAAAACCTCGATTTCAAAATCTATGCGGCCGGCCACCCGCCTCCCCTTAACATCTACGCTAACCACTCACCTTGAATTGGATCGCGAAGAAATCTTGATGAAATGACATTCCGATCTCCTCGAGCGTCGTCGCGAACTCGGTGCCGACAAGATCTCCTCCTCCTCTCTCCCTTTCTCCCTCTTGATGGGCTGCTGTGGCCCTCTCTTTGAGCCGCACGGGTGGCTTGGGTGAGGGGTTTTATTCCCCTCATCCAATGACCAATTTTCCCCTCACTTGACTTGACTTGTTCTCGGTTCGATCCGAGTCCGATTCGGACTGCGATCCTATCCGCACTCAAGAGTCCAACTCGACTTTAATAAGACATCATAAGCAAGAAAGGAAATAACCATTGAACTAATTCAACTTCATATTTCCATGGGTCGGGTTATACCTTCTACTCGAGGCGATTTCTGCGGCTCGACCCGGCTAACCTCTGATCCGGTGCGCTGCACCAAAAAAATATATATATATATTAGGAAAAAAAATTTCGGGTCTTACAACCTTCCCCCCTTAAGGGAAATTCGTCCTCGAATTTAGTTGGCTTACCATAACTTTCTGGCTCTTCAAACATGGAAGGGTAGCGCTCTCTCATGTCTTGCTGTACCTCCCAAGTGGCCTCTTGCCCGGAGTGGTGCTCCCACCTAACTTTTACCAAGGGAATCTCCTTGGACCTCAGCGTCCTGACTTGGCGGTCAATGATCTCTATCGGACTTTCCTCGAATGAGACAGCCGAATCTACTTCAATAGAAGAAGGTTCGATCACATGCGAATCATCTTTTACATAACTCCGAAGCATGGATACATGGAAGACCGGGTGTACTTTGCTTAGGCTAGGAGGCAAAGCCAGCTCATAAGCCACCTCGCCCCTCCGCTTGAGAATAGGGAAAGGCCCAATGAACCTGGGGCTCAGCTTTCCCTTCTTCCCAAATCGAACCACCCCTTTCATAGGGAAGACCTTCAGGAAGACTAAATCATCCTCGGCAAATTCCAATTCTTTGGCCTTCCTGTCGGCATACATTTTCTGTCAACTTTGGGCCACCAACAATCTTTCCTTTATGGCTTTCACCTTCTCTACCGCCTCCTCAACCAGATCAGGACCCACCCCGAGTGATTCCCCGACCTCAAACCAATCCACCGGAGACCTACACCGCCGTCCATACAAGACCTCGAAGGGAGCCATGCCAATGCTATTGTGATAGCTATTGTTGTAGGCGAACTCAATCAGTGGTAGGTATTTCTCCCAACCGTCGGCCATATCTAGGACGCATGCCCTCAGCATATCCTCCAAGGTTTGGATGGTCCTTTTTGACTGACCGTCAGTCTATGAATGGAAAGCTGTGCTGAAATGCACTTGGGTACCCAAGGCTTCCTGGAAGGACTGCCAAAATCAGGCTGTGAACTGGGTACCTCGATCGGATATGATCATCATAGGGGTACCATGGTATGACACAATCGTGTCCAAGATTAGTCGGGCGTACTGTTCCGCAAAGAAGGTAGTCTTCACTGGGATGAAGTGCGCTGTCTTGGTTAACCGGTCCACTACCACCCAAATGGAGTCAAAGTCGCCTTTTGACTTAGGCAACCTAGTCACTAGGTCCATGGTGATTTTCTCTCACTTCCACTCTGAATTAGTCCCGCGGGCTTGAGGTGTTCGGCCTTCATCTGCTGGCAGACCAGACATTTGGAGACAAACTCTGCTACCTCTCTTTTCATATCTTTCTACCAATAATGCTGCCTTAAATCTCGGTACATGTTGGTGGTTCCCGGATGCATCGTATAAGTGGAACGATGACCCAGCTCCAGGACTTGCCTGCGCACCTCTGCCATATCCTGCATCACAATCCAGTCTTTGAACCTCAGTACACCCTCTGAGTCCAACCTGAATCTATTCTCTGCATCACCTCTCTACACAAAATCTTTTGTCAGCGCACAAAATGCATCCTCTCCCTGCGCGGCACACAATATATCCACCGTTGTGGATTGTACCCGCAGGTGTGCCACCAAGGTACCTAAGGCTGACATCATCAGGGTTGTACCCCCATCTAGGCACAGTGCCAATTCTCGTGCTAGAGGCTTCGTCCTGATTTCCAAATGAGCCAAACTGCCAATGGATTTTCTGCTTAAAGCATCCGCTACTACATAGGCTTTCCCCGGGTGATACATAATGGTGCAGTCATAATCCTCTAGGAGCTCCAGCTACCTCCTTTGCCTGAGGTTCAGCTCTTTTTGGGTAAGCAGGTACTGGAGGCTCTTGTGGTCCATATAGATCTCGCAAGCCTCACCATACAGATAATGACACCAGAGCTTTAGAACAAGGACTATTGTTGCCAGCTCTAGATCGTGCGTCGGGTTGTTCTTTTGATGAAGTTTCAGCTGACGGGATGCATAGGCTATGACTCTACCAAACTGCATCAGAACGTAGCCTAGGCCAACCCGAGAGGCATCACAGAAGACTACAAACCCTCCAGAGCCAAAAGGTACGGCCAACACGGGTGCCAACGTCAAGCATTCCTTGAGCTTTTGAAAGCTCGCCTCGCACTTGGCGTCCCAATCAAATTTAACGATTTTCCGAGTCAACCGAGCCAAACGGGCAGCAATCCTGGAGAAGTTCTCTACGAACTTTCGGTAGTACCCGGCCAGACCAAGAAAACTGCGGACCTCAGTCACAATGGTTGGCCGCCTCCAGTTTTGCACCGCCTCCACCTTTGCAGGGTCTACCCTTATCCCTTCCTTGGACACAACATGGTCCAGGAACCCTACACTTTCCAACCAGAATTCACGCTTGGAAAACTTAACAAACTACCGGTGCCCTCTAAGGATTTCCAGGACCATCCTTAGGTGCTTGGAGTGCTCTTCCTCACTCTTGGAGTAGACCAGGATGTTGTCAATGAAGACGATCACAAAGCTGTCCAGGTACTCCTTAAATACCATGTTCATTAGGTCCATGAAGGCAGCAGGTGCATTGGTTAGGCCAAAGGACATCACTAGGAACTCGTAGTGACCATAGCGAGTCCTAAAGGCCGTCTTAGGCATATCGCAATCCCCGATTCTCAGCTGATGGTATCCAGACCTTAGGTCTATCTTCGAAAACCATTGTGCCCCTTGCATCTGGTCAAACAAATCGTCTATCCTCGGTAGTGGGTAACGATTCTTGATCGTCACTTTGTTTAGCTGCCTATAGTCGATGCATATGCGCATCGACCCATCCTTCTTCTTCACGAAGAGTACCAGGGCACCCCAGGGTGACACGCTCGGCCAGATGAAACCCAGGTCTAGCATTTCTTGCAATTGCACCTTTAACTTCCTGAGTTTGGCTGGTGCCATCCTATAAGGTGGAATGGGAAATCAGTTTTACCCCGGGCTGTAGATCAATGCAAAAATCAACTTCCCTTCTGGCGGCAATCCCGACAATTCCTCGGGAAACACATTAGGGAATTCAGAAACCACCGGGGTTCCACTGACATTCCTTGCCTCATCCCTTTCCTCCTCAGCCATAGATACGAATGCCAGGAAGGATTGGCAGCCGCCCTGAAGCAGTTTATGAGCCTTTAGGACTGAGATGACCCCTATCAGCTTGCTCCCTCCCTCCCCTTGGAAGGTGAACTGCGGCAGCCTAGGCTTACTAAACATAAGTGTCTTAGCTCTACAATCCAATATCGCAAAGTGCTCTTCCAGCCAATCCATGCCAAGAATCACACCGAGTTCAAGTGTGGGTAGGAGTGTCAAATCTACACTAAGTACATGGCCGCAGATGAGCACATCGCAGCCTTGAAAATTTTGATTTGGCTACGATTGCATCGCTCATAGGCGTTGATACTATAAATGGTCCGTCGAGCAATGAAGGTGTCATTGGTAACCCAGCAGCAAATTTGGCAGATACAAATGAGTGAGTGGCACCCGGATCAAATAGAACATAAGCAGCAGATGATCATACTAAGATAGTACCTGCTAAAACTGCTCTAGACGCCTCTGCCCCCTCACGGTTCATGGAGAACACCGTGGCAGATGGTCTCTCTGACTGGCTAGCTTGCGGCCCCCTATTCTGCATCTGCCATCTCGAAGCCACTGACCCTACATACATAGGTGCATTTCCTTTTGGCTGCTCGGACTTTTGGCCAATTATCTCCGGACAGTCCTTCTTGAAGTGGCCGACCCGACCACATTTATAACACGCATCTGCGTGTCCAAGACAACCCCCCCCCCCCAAGTGCCTCTGACTGCAACTGCCACACTGCGGTACCTCATCCTTCTAAGGAGCACCTCCTGACCCTGTCGGCCTCACTGTTCCTAAGCTTGGGTCCCCAGGACCCCGGCTACCACTCTAACCTCTGGTCTGCTAGTGGTCTGCGGTAGTCACCGCCCCCTCCGAGTGCCTTGGTCGACTCACAGATCCCAGCGGCCGAAATTTATTCTTGGTCGGTTCGTCGTTCCTCTCGACGGCACCCAAGCTTCCTTCCAAACGGCTTCATGCACTACCCGGGAAATAGTGGAGTCCTTGGTATAGTGGATGAGCCTGCCAATCTGAGGCCTCAAGCCTCCAACGAACCTCTTAACCCAGGCGATCTCAGATGCCACTAGGCTCAAATGACATTTGGAAAGGCGGTTGAACTCCATACTAGCTCCCAGAATCGGGCGCTACCAACTTTCCCCAAACCAATTGGTGAAGGGAATGGGCGTTATCCTCATCTTATACCGTATTTGAACGGCTAGGATTCGAACCAGGGACCCCGGCCTCGACGCTCTACTGAATTACTGCCGCTGCCACTCAGTGCAGCATTATGAGTCTCCCTCACACTATCACAAGAAAAGAACAACTCGCCTATCATATAATTTTTTTTTTTTGCAACAGAATCAAATAAATACTAATCGCATGGTGAGCTGACTCTAGTAGTGGTCGCCCGATCTCGTAGCATAACTATACCGTATGTCGACACGCTAACATATATCTCATACGGTACCCAACACTTAGTCATAGTCAAGACCTAACCTAGTTCTCTGATACCAACTTTGTCACACCCCAACTGAGGGTAGTGTGACCGGCCAGGGCATACATCCTGCCCTGTAGCCTACTATCTACACTGACTGACAATAAAACAGAACATATCGAGAAAGGAAACCACAACACAATCTTTATTTAAAGTTTTCAAAATTCACAAATATATGTTTTTCAATCCAAAGATGAAAACAAACATCGTCACAAATAGAACATCTCAAGTATCAAAGTTATTACAAACTTTTCAAAACACAACTGTCAGTGTAGAAATGGGAAATAACTACTACAAGACACTGCACTATGACCAAAGGATGCCGCTACAAGATATGGCACCACCACCTGCCCTCCAGCTGCACCATGACGACAAGCCTCGATCATTGATCATGCTCTGCAAAAACAAAGGAAACAAACCGTGAGTCCACTTGGGACTCAGTGAGCGGTTCTTTCGAACCTCCACATAATCCGCAGTTAGTCATGCATAACATATAAACAACATAGAATATAATCAGGGAGGTAAGCTACTTTTTGATGTGACTATTGACCCCGTCGGTCATTCTGTATAAACCATATAGGAGAACCTTTCCATAACGGCCTAACCTTGCCACCTGGCATCCGACCCTTAAGGCCTATTTATGGTGTAAGAATCTCGGCTACAACCGACCCTACCATACAAGGTAGAATCACACTGACCGTTCGGCCACATCATATTAAGATATAAACATGGAATCCCGGGCCATCAAATAGGATGGTCTACTAGTCTCCGGACACCATCTGGGGTTGGGATAGCTAGTCCCACCCAACTGGGGTCTGACACCTAGCGGGCCCGTTGGTGCATCTCAAGACCCAATCACTGGCCAAGCTAAGCATTGGTCATTTCCGACCTCCACGCTTCTCAACGGACCATCTCAAGCACATCACACAGTCAAATATCCTAGGGTTTCCTTATATACACTTTGGGCGATTGCCCGTATCCGGCTCTAATTCAGTCTGCAGGCACTACAACATTTTAGACCTACGGGAATGATTGAAAACCGTTCCCAAAAGACAAAAAAATGTTCCTATAGACCTACGGGAATGGTTTCCCATGTGTACTCAAATCAGCTGTTCCATTAGGTTATAGGAACGGTTTTCGTCCTTATGGCCACGCTGCCAAAAAAACCATTCCCGTAGGTCCAGCCTATGGGAACGGTTGTTAAAGTGTTCCTGTACCATGCCTATAGGAACGGCTGAAAAATTGTTCCTGTAAATATCTTATAGGAACGATCAAAAATCATTCCTATAGGTTGGGACTATAGGAACAGTTTTTCAACTGTTCTTATAGGTAAACATTATAGGAACGGTTGAAGAACCGTTCCTATAGTCCCAGCCTATAGGAACGGTTTAGAACCGTTCTTGTAGGATGAAATATAGGAACGGTTTTTAACCGTTACTAAAAGTCATACATATTGGCACAATTGAGAACCGTTCCTATTGGCCGAAACTATAGGAATGGTACAGTAACCGTTCCTATAGGTGAGAGGAACCGTTCCTATAATTCTTGCACAGTCATATTTGTTCCTAAACCTATAAACCATACAATTTTCACAGACAACCATACAATTTCACAAACGTAGATTCGAAAACATAAATTTCATTCAAACGTATAATATATTTAATTGTTGACAAAATAACAAATTCACAATCATAGTATTCTCATTCCATAATTTCACAATTAAGTCTAACTAAAGTTCACAAACATCTGAAATTATTCTATCAAGCCTAGCATTCCCATTAGCCAAGTCCTCTTGATCATCTCCTCAATGAAATTCATCTTTCTTCTCTCAATTCATCATTTTCCTGCAAAAATCAATTAAAAAGTAAAAAATTTCAAAAGACTTCATAATCATATATTAAACTAAAATTACTTGATTTTGAGGATGATGTGTGGAAGTGGAAGAACCAAAGATCCTATTGGCATCCCTTGGAGTAGTTGGTGGTGCCAACAGAGCTGTTATAGCCTCTGTGTCCAAATCTGGGTTCGTTTGTGAAATAAATGTCTTCAAAAGAGATTGCATTCCTTGCATTTGGCGTTGCATATGGTTCTGTCTCTCTTCCATTTTTGTATGTCTTTCTTCCATTATTGCATGTTGCTCCTACAAAGACTTCACCTCTTGATTATGTTTTTCCTGCATTGCTGCCATTTCTTCATTTTTTTTTACGATTGTGGGTGTAATTGTTCCTCCATAACAACGCACCCTTCCTGACTTCTCTTTCCCAAACATAGATTGAAAGGCCTCAGCAGCAGGTTTCCCATCATGCTCAACCATGGTTTTAAGCTTTTCCTAAATGTACATTTAATAATGTTAGTGATAATAATAAATAATTAAGTAAAACAATAGCTAGAAGAAAAACTCACAATTGCCTCTTCAGTTTGATCATCTAAGGCTTTTCCATCCTTAGTCCGAGTTTCAACAAACATCTCAACTTGACTGGGTTCTTCATTCTTTTGAGCATGCTTTATATAAATCACAAGAATGAGTTAAAACATAATATCGACATTACTATTCAAAATATGAATATGTTTATGCAAAAAAATATTACCAATTTTTCTTTTATTATAGAAAATCTTGTATTGCTCATCCGATGTCTCCATTTTTGCTGTGATCTGTTCAATCTGTTTTGTTGGCATATATCCTACATCAATAACAAAGAAACTAAATATATGCAACCAGAAAAAATTTACAAGTATATATCAGTGCATAACCATATTGGATAGCATGGAGCATATATCCTACATCAATGCGTGCATCAAAAATGTGTTGGACAGCATGAAGAATCCTTCAAAGATAAAGCACGCTGAAGAATGAAGCCAGAAACCAAGCACGAAATGAGAAATCTAAATATAAAAGTTTTTGGCTCTGATTCGGTTGACCGGTCGGTCGACCGAATGTCGCTGAAAAATGGCAGTAGCCATTCGGTCGACCAGTCGGTCGATCGAATGTCGCTGAAAAATGGCAGTAGCCATCGGTCGACCCATCCCGACGCGCCTTCTGCCCAATTTTGCCTTTGATCGATCGATCGATAGGTCGACCGAATTGGCTACTGCCAAATTTTGGCTTCAATCAGTCGATTGACCGGTCGACCGATGTAGCATATCGCACTTTCTTCACCAACTTCGGTCGACCAACAGGTCGACCAAATGGCTTCTGCCACATTTTGTCTTCGATCGGTCGATCGACCGGTCGGTCAACGTAGGCTTCCGTGATTTCTTCACCAACTTCGGTCGATGGACAGGTCGACCGAATGGCTTCTGCCAAATTTTGGCTTCGATCGATCGACCGACGTAGCATTCCGTGATTTCTTCACCATTTTTTCGCATCTCATAGTATAGACTAAGGGAATGGTTCCTTTATGTTCCCTTAGTATATAAGATAAGGGAACGGTTACTAAAACTATTCCCATAGTATATAGGCTAAGGGAACGGTTACTAGAACTGCATATGATTGGGGTGCTGCATTGCATGCATATGATTGAGGTGTTGCATTCATCCTATTTACTTGTTGTCGATATGTTTATACTTATTGATGGATGCTTATACTTTTTGATGTGGATGTGAGTAGAGTGGTGGAGGTGTTATTGATGCTTGTCCGTCATTTTTTAGAAAAAAGAGATCTTTTATACTTGTTGACGGATGTTGATTTCATGCATAGAGCTATGGATATATTATTGCTGCTTTCTTCTGACGTTGATTTATTTCGGCTATTTGTGTTTTTATGCATAATAATTGATTTGGTGAATTGAGGACTAATCTACTCTCTAATTCCTAGTTCAGGTTATTGTTGTCTTGTTTGAGATGGGTTAGGCTTCGGGGTACGTGGCGTATCCTGGCCGGTCATACCGGGTTTGGGGTATGACAAAGTATCAACCTAGAGCAAGTTTCATTCAATGAAATTTGTCTAAGTACTAAAATTCTACCTACTCATAAGAATTCAAGGGTTTTAACATGCAA
This sequence comes from Canna indica, assembly GCA_034359265.1. NCBI lineage: Eukaryota > Viridiplantae > Streptophyta > Magnoliopsida > Zingiberales > Cannaceae > Canna > Canna indica. The sequence continues at coordinate 39,407,161 of CP136892.1, read as the reverse complement.
TTCTAATCATGAGTATAGAGACATAATTTAAGCTTAAACATTGAGGTATAACACTAAGATTTTGAATTTATCGAAGTTATACCTTATTCATGATAATTTAGTCAAACTAATCTTTTTCATTCGAATTAGCCTTCCTAAAATACTTATAACTTGCAAGTAATCTACACTAATATTTTAGAAAAAATATAGCTACTTAGCCAGCTAACCCAACCAAAAAGCAAAGAGAAACATCAAGTATCATTTTCAAATATCACTTTGCAAAATGGTTTGAAATCCGTTTTAAATAAAATCAAGTGATACCAAAATGAATTTTAAGAGATCACAAGTGTAATATTAATGAAAACATGATCTCCAACCCTTCCTATTGGTTGAAAACCGAAAGGCCACAATGAGCCTACGATTTGAAACCGCAAGGTCTCTTAGGCCCATTATAGGCCACTTAGGTATCCGAAGAGACCTATAAATCAAAAATAAAAAAAATAATTTCCAAAGAACTCTTTAACAAGAGAGGGGAAAACAACTCAAGTTAAACATGTATCATAACTCCAACTTAAATAAAGCAAACCAAATTAAGGAGATGATACCAAAATATTTGAAGTTGCGACCATATTTTGCCTAAAGCAAACCAATTTTGCCTAAGGCATCTAGGTGAAAGCTTGAAGTTGCGACCATAAAGCAAACCAATTTTGCCTAAGGCATCTAGGTGAAAGCTTGAAGTTGCGACCATAAAAGGATTCTTCATTCAACTCTTTGGTCAACTTCAACACGTTATCAATCTTTCACCTTTGTTTGGTAGCTCCCCCTACAGTAGAAGATGAGATTTTTGGTACCCAAATGGCTTTGGGTCCATGGGGGTTAGATGGCCTAGGAATCCAAAGTGTCTTAGCAACACTTGGATTTCTTTTGAATGCACAATCATGAATAGCATGACCATATATACCACAACAAAAGCAATGTCCATGAAACTTTTTATTTTTATTTTTAACATGGACATGAGATTTAGGGGGCATTTGGTTGCCCGTAAGTGCAAATGCTGCAACTCTAGTTACAGCATTTAGATAAGAAATTTATTTGGTTGGCTGCAAAAGTATTTTGCAGCATTTACTAATTGCAACTTGCATTTCTAATATCATTTGCGGGCCGCAAATGTAATTGCAGCCCAAAAAGCCCGCAATACAAGAATATGGGCTGTAAATGCAATAATTTAAGTTTTAAAAAATAATTAATTTTGGTGACTTAGAGTCATCGGATGCAGACAGGATAAATATCAAAGTTGTAGATTTTTTAGCGCTGACTTAGAGTCTGATTTTAGATTTGACGTCGTTTGATATATTTTTAAATATATTTTTAGTATTATACAAAAATTAAAAATTATTAATTTATCAGACTAGGTTTGACAAATCGTGTCGGGCCTAAATTTTTGGCCCGGCCATAAAAATTCGTATCGGGCCCGGCTCGAAAAAATTTATGCCTGCCATGGAAAAACTCGTGCCCGGCAAGGTCCAAAAAAAATCATGCACAGCCAGGGCCATCCTGGACTGGCTCGGTCGGACCCAAAAAAATTTGTGACCGACCCTGTCCGAAAAAAATCATGCACAGCTCGGCCCGGCTCCGCCCGACCCGAAAAAATTCGTACCCAACCCGGTCCAAAAAAATTCGTGCCCAGCCTAGCTAGTAAAAATTTGTGCCCGACTCGGTTCGGCTCGGCCCGACACGAAAATAATCGTGCTCGAAAAAATTTGTGCCCGACCTGGCCCAAAAATATTCGTCTACGGCCTAGCCTGGCTCGGCCCGACCGGAAAAAATTCGTGCCCAACCCGGCACGAAAATATTTGTGCCCGACCTAAAAAAAATTCGTGCCTGCTTTACCCGAAAAAATTCGTGCACGATTCGGCTCGGCTCAGCCCAACCCGAAAAGAATCGTGCCCAGCCCGGCCCAAAAAAATTTGTGCCCAGCCCGGTTAGAAAAATTTGTGCTCGGCCCGGTCCAAATCAATTCATGCCCAGTCCGGCCCGAAAAAATTTGTGCGCTACCCCGTCTGGCCTGAAAAATTTCATGCCTGACCCGGTCCGAAAAAATTCATGCACAACCCGCCCCGAATCGGCCCAACCCAAAAAAGTTCATGCCCGGCCTAGCCCGAAAAAGTTCGTGCCCGACCCGGCCCAAAAAATTTATGCCCGACCCGGCTCAAAAAATTAGTGCACGGCCCAGCCTGGCTCGAAAAAATGGTGCCCAGTCCGACCTCGTTTGGCCCGAAAAAATTCGTGCCCGATTCGGCGTGAAAAAAATTGAGCCCGGCCCAGCCTGCCCGAAAAAATTCGTGCACGACCCGTCCCGTCTCGGCCTGACCTAAAAAAATTTGTGCCCTACCCGGCCCAAAAAAATTTGTACCCAGCCCGGCCCGAAAAATTAATGCCCGACCCAACCCGAAAAAATTTGTGCCCTACCCGGCCCCAAAAAATTCGTACCCGGCCCGAAAAAATTCATTCTCGGCCCGGCTCGGCTCGGCCTGACTCGAAAAAATTCGTGCCCAGCCCGGCCCAAAAATATTCATGCTCGGCCCGGCCTAAAAAAACTAGTGCCCAGCTCGGCCCAAAAAAATTCGTGCCCGGCCCGACTCAAAGAAATTTGTGCCAGGCCCAGCCTGAAAATATTCATGCCCGGCTCGAAAAATTCGTTCATGGCCCAGTCTTAAAAAAATTATGCACGACCAAACCCAAAAAAATTTGTGTCCGCCCCGGCCCGAAAAAATTCGTAAGATGCAAGTTGCATGTGTAATTGTAACTTCCATTTGCGACCAATCAAATGCTTACAAATAGAAGTTGCAACTCCACTTGCGGGCAACCAAATGATAGGCTGCAAAATCTATTTGCGGGCATTTACTTTTGCATGCAAATAGATTTTGTAGCATTTGCACTTGCGGGCAACCAAACACCCCCTTAATGTTAGAATGCTTAACATAGGAAGCATGATGAGCATGAGCATGAGCATTCTTAGATGAAACATTTTTATTTTGAGCATGAGGTTTAAATGTGGAATGCCTAACATGAGAATGATGGTGAACATTGGCATTCTTTAAATTTACCAATTTCAGTAGGTGAATGACCATTGTCAAACTAGCTCATAAATCAAAAGTCGTAGAGCAATGCATGACTTTTTCAAGAATGTCATTTGGTAATGTGCAAAGAATATAATTCATGGCATCTCCATTATACTTAAACATTTTCTTATCTAATTCACTCCAAGCATGCATGTCAACCTTAGGTTCAATGAATTCCCAATGTAACATGTTAAAGACACCAAAACCTTTAGTCTTTAAATAAGTGTACATCCTATATTTCCAAAGACCAAAGTTTGAGTCATCGAACCTAGGAGATGACGACGCTACTAACTCTAGTGCCATTTTCTGGATCAACAGACGATGTAGAGGAGATGGTGAAATCTCAATCTACGACCCGCTCTGATACCAAATGTAGATCGAAATGGCAACACTAGAGGGGAGGGTGAATAGTGTGTTATATAATTAATTAGCCTAAATCCAATTTTATTCGTTTCTCAAATCATTTAGGCAAGTTGCAATTATGCGATCAAATGCGGAAGCAAGATAAAACAATTAAGCACAAATAAAGTATCAATGCACACACACAAATTTACAGTGGTTCGGCCCCAATGCCTACTCCACTACCTAAACACCCCGCTTAGGATTTTCAAACTAGACTTACTAGATTAATTCTTGTTTCCCTTACAATAAGGACTTTGACTCGAAGAGTCGCACTCTCGACCTAAGGCACTTCCACACCCAGAAGTCACCGCCTTCTTACCGATATCACTCTTCCACCTCAACCCTAAGGGACAACTCGACTAATCCTAGTAAAACAAGGTTTACACAAGTGGCTTTACACCTTCACGACAAGGTAACCACTCACACAACAAGACCTAATAGTTAAACTTACAATGAAAAGAGCTATAAAGGTAAAATTACAAATAATAGTTAAAATAATAGTTAAAATTACACGCACAAATCCAATAAAACCAAGTTCAAATAATAGTTAAAATTACAATGAAAAGAGCTATAAAGGTAAACCTAGATTAAAAGCTATTTTCCAAGCCTTGGAACCTCCAACTCGCCGAGTAGTAGAGCTCAAATCAAATCCCGAGTTGAGGAGCAGTTGGCGCTTGAAGAAGAACGTTGACGGAAGAACAGAAGGTGCTGCAATCAATTTCTTCGAAGGCTTAAACTCCCTTGCTCACTAAAATCTCTAAGAGTGGGAGAGAGAGGTTAAATGAGTTATATGAATGATGTATATAACCTCTCAAAGGAACGATAGCTCAACGGGTTAAAATCTAGCCGTTACAGTCGCTCGATCGATTGGTCGATCGACCAACCGATCGACCGCTGCCTGTTCTCTCTGTGCGGTCGATCGATGGGTCGACCGCCCAGACGCAAAATTGCATTCCCGTAATCTGGTCGACCCATCGGTCGACCGACGCAGGTTGTGTCTTTGGCGATACGCAGTCCGATCGATCGATCGGTCGACCGATGAATCCTTTGCCAGATTATGGCTTCAATCGGTCGACCGACCGGTCGACCAAAGTAGCCACTGCCACTTTTCGATATCCTTTTGTCGGCCGACCGGTCGATCGACAAGGCTACTGCCTTTTTTCTTACACTCTTCGGTCGACCGAACATATGTTGATATTGATTTTTTAGCCCTTTTTCTTGCGCGTTTTATTTTCGGGTTCCGGCTTTCAACGAGCATCAACTTGGAGAGCTTTTCATTTGATCTTTGGACTCGTCCAATGCGACTTTGGTGCACTCGTCGAGCTTTGATAAATTTCCCCGACGAACCCGAGCGCGACTATCAATGTCCTTTCGATTTTCCAATTTCTTCTGATATTTTCGATCGAGGACATCGAACGCTAACTGATATGGAACCTGAAAGATTTCTTAGTGAAATATTAGATCTATGTTTGTTATCATCAAAACTGAGATTAAGACCAAGGTTAAAAACCTAAAGCCAACAACCATATCTTGGTATCTAGAAAGTTTGAAGCAAAATTGACATGTTTTGAAAATTCATGACCATATCTTGGTATATGAATTTATGGGAAACTGATTTTTGACCGATTCTTGAACCTCTAGATTCCTTGTAAAATCTAGTTTGTCAAGTTAAAAATTCAAAATTTTTGTTAAGAATATGATTTCGTAAGGATTTAAAAGTTAGATTTTTGAAAACTTGAAGTATAGTTTGACCTAAGTCAACAAAGTGACTTAGAGATTTCATTTTAAGCCCAAACTTGATTCATAGACTTAGATTCACTCATGTTTGATGTCTAGATGCTTAAGATAGAGAAAACATGAGTAGATAGCAAAACTTGATACTTAGCATTTTCATGCTTTCATGCTTATTTCAAATGAAAACGTGCTAAGTTCATATTTGAATCAAATGACATTCTTTTCACTTCAAACTTGATATACATGTTTTACATGACTATATCTTTGTATTTTGAAAGTTTGAATGAAATCTAAAAATATCATGAAAAAGATATGAGTACATACATACTTGAGAACATACATGATTTAATTTTGAATTCAAATATTTAGTTTTGAACATATCATGTATGATTTTGTTTCATATTAAATAATTGTTTTCCATCCATTTGGTTGAGATTTTCATGTTTCATGAAAAATAATCTTTAGAGTCTCAACTTTGACTAGATTGAGCTTTCTTGCCCTTTTTGATTAATGTCAAAATGGGGAGAAAATTATAGGTAAAGGGGAGGAAAATATAGGAAATCCATGCGTATAGACAGGGGGAGTTCTATTATAAAGATGTGCATGTTGATAGGGGGAGAAATCTCATGTTTGATATCCTCTATGCTTTAATGAATATATTTTCTTAAGGATGTTTGTCATCATCAAAAATGGGGAGATTGTTGGCTTAAGGTTTTCAACCTTGGTCTTAATCTCGGTTTTGATGATAACAAACATGGAACTAATATTTCATTGAGAAATCTTTCAGGTTCCATATCGGTTACCGTTCTATGTTCTCAATCGGATAAATCGGAAGAAATCGGAAAATCGAAAGGACATTGATCGTCGCGCTCGAGTTCGTTGCGGAAATTTCTTGAAGATCGACGTCTGCACCAAAGACGAATTTTATTGAGCATTCTAAAGGGAGTTTTGAGCCTTCTAACGATTCATTGCAGCGCGCCCTAATCTTCCGTCAAAATCTGCTTCAAGCGCACACTTTGTCTCAACTCGGAATTTGATTCGAGCTTTACTTCTTGGCGAGTTGAAGGCGTCGAAGGCTTAGAAAAGAGTATTGACTCTTGGTTTATTTCTATGCTCTTTTCATTGTAATTTTAACTGTTATTTGAACCTGTTTTCTTGGATTTGAGTTTGAGTAAGACCTAGGTTGTTAGGTCTTGTGTGGGAGTGGTTACCTTGCTGTGAAGGTGTAAAGTCACTTGTGTAAACCTTGTTTTACTAGGATTAGTCGAGTTGTCCCTTAGGATTGAGGTGGAAGAGTGGTCTCGGTAAGAAGGCGATGACTTCCGGGTGTGGAAGTGCCTTAGGTCGAGAGTGCGACTCTTCGAGTCAAAGTCCTTGTTGTAAGGGAAACAAGAATTAATCTAGTAAGTCTAGTTTGGACATCCTAAGCGGGGTGCTTAGGTAGTGGAGAAGGCATTGGGGCCGAACCACTATAAATTTGTGTATTTGCATTGATACTTTATTTGTGCTTAATTATTTTATCTTGCTTCCGCATTTGATCGCATAATTGCAACTTGCCTAAACGATTTGAGAAACGAATAAAATTGGATTTAGGCTAATTAATTATATAACACACTATTCACCCCCCCCTCTAGTGTTGCCATTTCGAACAACAAATATTTCTTCTCTTCTTTTCTTCTTCTTCTCTTTCCCTCATCTTCTTTCTCTTTTTTTCTTTCCTCATTCTTTCTTCTTTCTTTCTCAAATATTTTTTCTTCATCTAATTTTTCTTCTTCTTTTTTCAGGTTACCAAATTTTTCGGGTTACCAAATTTACCTAAAGGTTAGTACCTAAAGAAATGTTTTTTCGTTATTCATTTAATATATATTTTTATTTTTTTTCGGAATGTTAATAATTCTTTAATTAATTTTTTTTTATTTGGATGGGTTGGCACACGCCCGTTCGATTTCCGCCACGTGGCGAAATCGAACGGAGCGGAAAATCATTGCCCGTTCGAATACCGAGTGTTGTACGTGGTATTCTCGATTACCGTGTACAGCTGTGTGCGGTATTCGAGCAGTTTTTTTTTTCATATCGGCATATCTGACAAGTGCCGATATGCAATATTTTATTTTATTTTTAAATTTTTCGACGCCTGTCAATAGGCGTCAATATGTTCATATCGGTGCGTGATGACGCCTTTTAGCAGGCGTCGATATGGCGAACATTTCGACCCCTACTCAGACATCGAAATGTTCGTTTCAGCTGTCGTCATTTTTCACTCATTTTCGTCGTCTTCGTTGACGTCAGTATATTCACTTTGACTGTTGATGGCGTCAAAATGTGAGTTTATTTTGACGTTAAAAAATAGATAGTTTGTTGTAGTGGCAGGTTAATCATTTCAAGAAAACAATTGAAGATATGGCAGCAGCTAGCCTTCGGTGTGTTGCTTTTGTATACAGGCTTTATGACTTGGAAAGGGTTCCAAGTGAGGAAGAAAGACAGAGAGCTGGCAGTTGCCTGAGGATGACCAGATTCTTCTTGCCATTGTTGGGATCAAGGTGCATAGTGTGAAATACTGAAATGCTTGATAATAACTTAGATATACAATGTCCTGATATGCATCTCAGATCGTTTTTTATTTATTTATCTTTTCTCATATACTTTGACTATACATCATGTAAAAGGAAGTTTAAATATTACTTTTGAAAAATAGGGAAGTCTTTAGATGAACTGAGAGAAAATGATGCCTAAGAGTGGGGTTTGGAAATTCCGTCAAAGTGAGTCTTATTTTTAATTTTGGTATGATTAAAATTAGGCTATTTAGTTGCAAATTGCTCTCATCTCTTGCATCCACTAGCAATCTCCTTATATACTTTTTTCCAATCAATGACATCCACCCATTGAACTACACAGTGTCATAGGGATTTTAGCTTTCATGTTAGCCATATTTTATTGCTACAGTTTTCTTGTTTGAATGAGAAAATAATGTCAATGCATACCATTAACTGTTTTGAATGAGAAAATAATATCAATGCATTATCTGAGTTATATATCATTTACATTATATAATCTTAATGATGTCATCAAAATTATATGGGTTGCGTACCATTAACCTGGATCACATTATTTGGCTCTCTCTTTCTCCAAATATATACATCAAAATTTAAAAATTGTAGAATTTTTGGCACCTTGGTCAAAGCAAAGTTAGCTGGGTTCGTAGCTCTTGTGCCCTTCTACAGTTTTACACTTCAACTCACAAAATAAAACTTAAAAAAAAGCCCTAAACATATATTGGTTCTATAATAATAGAACCAATATATGTTTTGCAATATATGATTTCCAATAATAAAACCAATATATGTTTTGCCAATAATAAAGAATCCAGCAGAACCCCATCTTTACTATTGTAACTCTTTATTTGCAATATGTTTTCATTGCAAAAGTAATTTTTGCATTAGACATGTGTCTATGGTGCATGGACATGTTCTCATTGGATGCAAGCTTTTACAATTGTACTTGTTTTCTCGTTCAATTTTTGGTTCAGGGCCAAGAAAGTGCTACATAGGAGATGAACAAGTTCTCTTATGCTTTAGAATTTCAAGATAGTGTGCATTTGATTACTTTCTTTTTATTATGCACTATCCCTTTTCAATTTAATCTAGAACATTAATTATATAGGCATGTAGTAACTTATGTTCATATTGAAATGCTCACAAGTTGAAAATTGTTTTTGGTAAAATGAAGGATCAAGTTGAATGCAATAAAAAAAATAGGAAAAAGACCTTCAAATGCTTGGTAAGAAATAATCATCCTATATATTTCAGATATGGATCAGGAATTTTTCAATTAGCTTACCTGCTTAACTCTGTGTCATCACTACAGGAAGTCATATACAATGTCTCAAAGTAAATACTTCTTCATATTTGAAATTGCTTGAAGAAAATCGACTACTTTATAATCAAGTGCTAGATCTTAAAGGTAATTGTTAAGATATTTATTTCTCCTTTGCAGTAATGTTAAGTGAATACCCACACTAGAAGGGAGGGTTGAATAGTGTTGGATGACCTCTAATTCTATTTCAATTTCTTTTAAATCAATTCCAACTTCAATTGAAAGTAAGTGCAACTAAATGATGTTCGTAAGCAAGTATGAAACACAATTATAAGCAATTACACAAGGCAATGCAAACACAAGAGATTATAGTGGTTCGGCCAACCGCCTACTCCACAACCTTGGCTCCACACCAAGATTTTCTAACCAAACCCTTTATAGACTTTGTATTTTCTTTTTCACCTAGTCAAAACACAATTCTACAAAATAAACCCTAAGTGTTTACACTAGCACACCTAGCAAGCTAATCAATGAAGATTACAAGTTAAAGAACAATGAAAACAACAAGAAGGAGCTAAAAATGAAACCACAAGTGTGAGCTCCTTCCAACATCTTCCAAGTCTTCAACTCTTCAAGATGGTGAGCTCGAATCGTTGTCGAAGATGGGACGAGAAGATCGCTTGAGGAAGATAAAGCTATCGGCGAAGCAAGCGAGCACTAATCAATCTTTGAAGGCTTAAAACCCTCTTTGGAATGCAGTAATAATCATTAGGAGAGGATAAGAGAGGTTGGTGAGGGGTATTTATAATCCCTCACTAGGAACAGCACTCCAACGGGCATTTTTCTGCCCGTTGGACGCCGATCGATCGCTTGTCGGTCGATCGTCGGTCGAGCGACCGATCGACCGCCCAGCGACTGCTGGCGTTCTGCACTTCTACAGCCATGTTCGGTGGACCGGATGGTCGACCGAATTGATCGTGCTTAATTCCTCTGTTGTCCAGTCGACCGATCGATCAACCTAATTAGCCACTGCCAATTTTTGGCCTTGTCGGTCGACCAACCGATCAATCGAAGTGGCTACTGCCATTTTTTTGCCTTGTTCGATCGACCGACTAGTCGACTGGACCTGGGCTGAGGTTGTTTTTTATATTTGTTTTGTTACACGCTTTTTCATGGGTTTTGTTACCAAGTTTTGACTTGGATAGCTTTACAAATGAGCTTGGGATGAGATCCTAGGGATATATTACATAGAATCTATTCAATAATCTACGAATTCTACTTAATCTACATCCAAGCCTTTTTTGACTATTTTGTGATTCCCCGAGCGAAATTTGTGTGCGTATCATAACCTCAACATGAACTCAAACCTTCAAACATATATTAAATACATGTTTGTTATCATCAAAATAGATATCGAAGCCTAGGAGGAACCCTTGGGCCAACAATCTCACCCTTTTTGATGATGACAAACACAATATGAAATTTTTATATAAAAGAGGACTCTAAGTATCATTTGTGAGTTTGAGTTAAGACATGTGCAACTTAGTTCGCAACTTAACATATGCTCCCCCTATCAATATGCATATTATGCTTGTAACTCCCCCTATCTATATAAATCATAAAACAAATGCGACCATACTTTTTCTCCCCCTTTTGACATCAATCAAAAAGGGCAAGAACTAAGGCACTATTAATGAGTTCCATCATTAAAACCAAGAAAATCATAAAACCAAGTATCATCTACCACTATAGTTCTTCCTATCAATGTAAACCTATAGAAGGCAAACATCGATAAGTCGCAAAGCCTCATTACAAGGCAATACATAAGTGTGATGATACCACATGAAATGTAATTTTTCAAAAGATATATATATTTTGAATATTTTTAACCAATAGGAAAAGCACAAATTCCTAATTGCATTTTTAAGTTCGTAAAGCTTTCTTCACTTAAGCGTTTTGTGAATATATCTGCAAGTTGTTTGTCGGTGGATACGAATTCGACGGATATATTTCCCTTAGCTACATTATCCCTAAGAAAATGGTGCCTTAGATCAATGTGCTTGGTCCTAGAGTGTAAAATTGGATTTTTGTTTAATTGATTGTAGTAGTGTAGATAGGTATACATGAATACTTAAGTCCATAATCTAAAAGGGTTTGTTTAATCTAAAGGACTTGTGCACAACAACTAGCTGCAGCGATGTATTCCGCTTCGGTAGTTGAAAGCGCAACCGAGTTTTGTTTCTTTGAGAACCAAGAAACAAGACTCATTCCTAGGAATTGACAACACCCACTAGTGCTTTTTTCTATCTACTTTACACCGGGCAAAATCGGCATCTGAAAAACTAATTAAATCAAAAGATATATTACATGGATACCATAATCCTAGGTCAACCGTGCCTTTCAAATATCTCAATATGCATTTGACCGCACTCAAGTGAGACATTCTAGGACAAGATTGAAACCTAGCACTTGCATAAACACTAAATATGATATCGGGTCTACTTGCAGTTAAATAGAGAAGACTACCAATCATACCTCGATATTGTTTTTCATCTACTTTGACACCATCTTCATCTTTGTCAAGCTTGATGGATGTGCTCATTGGTGTAGAAGCTATCTTGGCTTCATTCATTCCAAATCTTTTGATGAGCTCCTTTGTGTATTTAGCTTGATTTATGAAGATTCATTTGTTGGTCTGCTTGATTTGGAGACCAAACATGAAGGAAAGTTGTCCCATCATGCTCATCTAAAACTCTTCTTCCATGCACTTTGCAAACCACTCACAAAACAATTTATTAGTAGCACCAAATGTTATATCATCAACATAAATTTGCACGAGTAAAATATCATTTTCATTATTTTTTATAAAAAGAAAAACATCGGCTTTTCCAATGCTAAAATCTTGATCTAACAAAAATGTGGAAAGTCTTTCATACCAAGCCCTATGGGGCTTGTTTTAAGCCATATAAAGCCTTTTTAAGTTTAAAAATATGATTTGGAAACTGAAAACTTTCAAATCCGGGGGTTGTTCAACATAAACTTCTTCATCAATTAAACCATTTAAAAATGCACTTTTAACATCCATTTGAAAAAGTTTAAAGCCTTTAAAACTAGCATAAGCCAAAAGCATGTGAATTGCCTCTAATCTAGCTACGGGGGCATAAGTTTCATTATAGTCTATTCCTTCTTCTTGATTGTACCGTTGGGCCAACCGCTTTGTTTCTAATGACTATACCTCCTTCATCTAATTTGTTTCTAAACACCCATTTAGTCTCAATCACAGTTTGTCCGCTAGGTCTAGGTACTAAGTCTCATACTTCATTCCTAGCAAATTGATTAAGTTCTTCTTGAATAGCTATTACCCAAAATTCATCTTCTATTGCTTCCTTAATATTTTTTGGCTCTACTTGAGATATGAATGCTATAAATTGACAAATATTCTTAAGTTTAGCTAGAGCGCGTTACCACTCCCGTTGATGGTTCTCCATTGGATGATCTCTTATCAACCATTACCCTTTGGGGAGAGGTGGTAGAGCTTCCTCTTCTTCTTCTTCATCTTGAGGTAGAGTTGAGGATGAGGGTTCTTCATGTTGAGTTTCCTCATTGTTTTCATCCTCAACCTCTTTGTCATGAAATGTGAGTTCCTCAAGTTCCTCACCTACATTCACAATCTTAACATTTCTAGAAGAATCATTAGTTTCATCAAATGTAACATGCATAGATTCTTCAACAATCATAGTTCTACGATGATAGACTCTATATACCTTAGAACTATTGGAGTAACATAAGAAAATACCTTCATCGGATTTAGAATCAAATTTTCTTAGATGCTCCTTAGTGTTTAAGATAAAGCATTTACATCCAAAAATACAAAAATATCCCACACTCGGAATTTTATCATTACAAAGCTCAAAAGGTGTTTTCTTGATTTTAGGTCTTAATAAAACATAATTAAGCACATAACAATGAGTATTTATGTCTTCGGCTCAGAAGTATGTAGATAATTATTTTCACAAAGCATGATCCTAGCCATTTCTTGTAAGGTTCTATTCTTCCTCTCAACCACCCCATTTTGTTGAGGGGTTCTAGGGGAAGAGAAAGTATGCTCAATACCCAATTCGATCGTCACAAAATTCAGAAAAATTTTCAATTTTAAATTCTCATCCATTATCACTTCTAATTTTCAAAATTGAAATTCCTTTCTCATTTGTAACTCTCCTAGTAAATTTTTTGAAGAAATCAAAAGTTTTATTTTTCTTAGTTAAAAAGAAAAACCCTTGTAAATCTCGAGAAATCATCAATCAAAACATAGCAATATAGTTTTCCATCTAGACTAGCTACATCACAAGGACCAAAAGATCCATGTGCACAAGTTCAAGTGTTCTAGATGTACTTACTTGATTAATTCATTTTCAAGTTCTTATTGCGTAAATGAAAGATCGCCAAATGTAAATCTTACCTAGTTGTCATTTGTCATGAGGCAAAGATTTGCTTTTTCACTCTTGGAGTCTTCTTCACTTGACGAAGACTCGCTTTCATCCCAAGAAACCATCATTGCTTTCTTCTTCTTCTTGTATTTGTCTTTCTTGTGAGGGTTGGAGGTGGAAGACATCTTGAGAAGTGGGCAATTCTTCCTTAGATGTCCGATTTTGTTACAATTGAAGCATGTGTAGCCTCCTCTTCCCTTTCTCACGCCTCCTCTCATGGAGCCCATGAATCTTCTTGCCAACATTGCCATCTCTTCAAAATCATCCGTCTCTTCCTCGGATGATGAGGATTCTTCACCCTGGTGTGATGCTTTTAAGGCAATGGTCTTGCCTTTGGGAGCATCTTCCTCCTTGTATTGCTTCATCGGTCTCATGTGTCATGAGAGACCCAATGAGCTCGATGATCTTCAAGGTGCTCGTATCCTTTGCATCCATGATTGCGATGACCTTGGGCTCCCAAGTTTTTGGAAGGGAACGAATGAGCTTCCTTACCTTCTCCTCTTCTCTTATATCTCTACCAAGGTTAGCAAATTCATTTGTAATATTTTAAAATCAAGCATACATGGCATCAATAGATTCATGCGATAACATTTTGAACATTTCATAATCATGCATGAGTAGGTTTATCTTAGATTCCTTAACTTGTGAAATACCTTCATGTGTAGTCTCTAAGACTTTCCAAAGTTCATATGCAGATTTACAAGTAGAAATTCTATTAAACTCATTAATTGATAGGCCACAATATAATGCATTGACGGCATTTGCATTTGCATTAAAGAGTTTAATCTCTTCTTGATCCCACTCATCCATATCCTTAGTTGGTTGGTTATACTCTACTTGAATCATTCTCCATATATCCATGCCTAGTGATTGTAGGAAGCCATTCATGCGTATCTTCCAATAGGCATAGTTGTTTCCATCAAACAATGGTGGAGTAAGAGTAGAGGACCCTTGAGCAAGTTGGATTTCACTAGCCATTCTAACTTGTAGGGTAGATGGTTAAATCTAATCCTACGACCTTGCTCTGATACCAATTGTTAAGTGAATACCCACACTAGAAGAGGGGTTAAATAGTATTGGGTGACTTTTAATTCTACTTCAATTTCTTTTAAATCAATTCCAACTTCAATTGAAAGTAAGTGCAACTAAATAATGTTCGTAAGCAAGTATGAAACGCAATTATAAGAAATTACACAAGACAATGCAAACACAAGAGATTATAGTGGTTCGGCCAACCACCTACTCCACTACCATGGCTCCACACTAAGGATTTTTAACCAAACTCTTTATAGACTTTGTGTTTTCCTTCGAATACAACCGATGACTCAGTCCTCAACCCTTTGAGAACTCCTCAAACATATTCACCTAGGCAAAATACAATTCTACAAAGTAAACCACAAGTGTTTACACTAGCACACCTAGCAAGCTAATCAATGAAGATTACAAGTTAAAGAACAATGAAAACAACAAGAAGGAGCAAAAAATGAAACCATAAGTGTGAGCTCCTTCCAACGCCTTCCAAGTCTCAAACTCTTCAAGATGGTGAGCTCGAATTGTTGTCGAAGTTGGGACGAGAAGATCACTTGAGGAAGATGAAGCTATCGGCGAAGCAAGCCAGCACTAATCAATCTTTGAAGGCTTAAAACTCTCTTTGGAATGCACTAATAATTATTAAGAGAGGATAAGAGAGGTTGGTGAGGGGTACTTATAACCCCTCACTCAGAACAACACTCCAACCGACCGATCGACCGCCCAGCGACTGCTGGTATTCTGCCCTTCTACAGCCATGTTCGGTCGACCAGATGGTCAACTGAATTGATCACGCTTATTTCGTCTGTTGTTCGGTCGACCGAATTAGTCACTGCCAATTTTTTGCCTTGTTCGGTCGATCGACCGATCGACCGAAGTGGCTACTGCCATTTTTCTACCTTGTTCAGTCGATCGACCGATCGATTGGACCTGGGCTGAGGCTATTTTTTACATTTGTTTTGTTACATGCTTTTAATGGGTTTTGTTACCAAGTTTTGACTTGGATAGCTTTACAAATGGGCTTGGGATGAAATCCTAGGGATATATTACATATAATCTATTCGATAATCTACGAATTCTACTTAATCTACATTCGAGCTTTTTTTGACAATTTTGCGATTCCCCGAGCGAAATTAGCGTGCGTATCATAACATCAACCTGAACTCAAAACTTCACACATATATTAAATACATGTTTGTTATCATCAAAATAGAGATCGAAGCCTAGGGGGAACGCTTGGGCCAACAAATAAAGTTGTAAGGTTCATGAACTTATACTTTTCACAAGTAATATTAGGGTTTATTGTTGAGTGAGGCCATTCCTATCAAAACAATTTGACAAAAAATCAACTATTGAATATATTGGAGAAAATGGTAATAGAACATGTTCTAATTTTATTTTGCCTGCATGGACCAGATGAAAGATGCAAGAAAGATGGATATGATAGTTGCTTTTATAGACGAGATGGAAGGAAAGAATTTGCGAATATAGATCTTGATTTATGTATGAATTAGTAGAACATATCCGAATTTTATTTTGAAGTTAAAATTTTTATGTAATAGGATTGATAGTTTATTAGATGTATTTTTTGTAATGGACCATGTAGTGATACTTTTTGAATTTTGTAATAGATACATTACAAAATAAATAATGACATGTATTTTTTGTCTTTATATGTTTCTTAAGATTTATGTAAATATAATTAAATTATAAAAGATATTAGATTTTATATGCATATTATAATAACTTTTAGTGGGGGTCACGAAAAAAAATAAATCTATAAAAAGATTTTAGTGGGGGTTAGCGACCCACACAAAATGTAAGAATTTGTGAGGGTCGCGACCCTCATTAAAACCCCATATGACCCTCACTAAAAGCCTTTAGTGAGGGTCACCCAGCACTCAGACGTCATCAGAAAAAGTCTCGTCACTAAAAGTATAGGTGAGGGTTATGTTCTGACCCTCACTAAAAGTAGCTTTCATGAGGCAGAACTGACCCTCACTATATATGAGAATTAGTGAGGGTCAGTTCTACCTCACGAAAACTAATTTTAGTAAGGGTCACCGATGATCCTCACTAAATATAAGAATTAATGAGGGTCAATTTTGCCTCACAAAAGTCACCTTTTAGTAAGGGTCATGACATAACCCTCACCTATACTTTTAGTGACAAGACTTTTCCTGACAACGTGTGAGGCCGCAACCTTACTAAAAGTCTTTAGTGAGGGTCCCATATTTTTTGTAGTGGCTATTGAACATGATACAAGAACTCAAACAACATTAAGAAGATTACATGAACAAATAGATAACATTAACAGTGAACATATAGATGAAAAGATAACTAATAATAGACCATCAAAGTAACACATGCAAACTAATAACAGAACATCAAAGTAAACTGATAAGTCCAATAGAAGTATAACAAAATAACTGATATTAACTGATAAACAATTATACCAGCTATAACAGTATAGAAACAATATACAATTATAGAAATAGTGTACAAGATAACTGATATTAACTAATTAACAATTATATCAATGATAAAAGTATAGAAACAATATACAAGACCAAGTCTACAATCGATAACAGTATAGAAACAGTATACAAGTATTGAAAAAGTATATTAACAACCTTTGATTAGCATAAACAATTAATTGATAAACAACCTTTGATCAACATAAACCAGGGATACTAACAACAATCAGATAAATTGGATACAATATAGAAATTGGATACAACATATAAAGTGACAACAGTATACAATATAAATCCTAGATCTAAGAAATAGTATACACCAAAAAAACCAGAGAACTCAAAACAAAGTGATAACAGTATACAACATATATATCAAACAAGTGATAACAGTATATAAAGTGATAACAAGTAATGGAATAAGCCAAAGAACTCAAAACAAATCAACAAAAAACTCGATCTGGAACCAAAAGAACAGGAAAAAGGAAACCATCTGAGAAAGAGCGGCGACGAAAACAAAGCAACAAAAAACCCTAAATTTGAGAAAGAGCATCGACGAAAATGGAAGCATATGGAACCGAAAGAACCAGAAAAGGAAACCCTAGATCTGAGAAAGAGCAGCGACGAAAACAAAGCAACAAAAAGCCTGATACCACCGAGAACTCAAAGCAACAGACCATGGAACAAGAAGAAGGATGATGAAAAGGAAACCCTAGGTTGGACGAACAGTGAAAGAATGATGAATCCAAGAAGGAAAACATACCTTGAGTGGTGTTGTGATCGGTAGAATGGAAGGAGAAGTAGTGTTATCCATAGGCGAAGTGGAAAGAAAGAGATCCGTTGGCGAATTAAGGAGAAGGAATGAAGTCGGCGACAACTTGTCGCCTGTTGTCGCCAAAGAGAGGGGCTCACGCGATCACTCATGGTGGGTGAAATGGCCACACTAGAGGGGGGGTGAATAGTGTGTTTACTAATCAATTAGCCTAAATTCGATTTTAATTATTTCTTTGGTTACTTAGGCAAATTACAAGTTGAGTGACTAAATACGAAAGCAATAATAAAACAATTAAGCACAAACAGAATATCAATACAAACACAAGAATTTATAGTGGTTCGACCCCTATGCCTACTTCACTACCTAAGCACCCCTCTTGGGATTTCCAAACTTAGTTTTACTAGATTAATGATGTTTCCCTTACACAGAGGACTTTGACTCGAAGAGTCTCACTCTCGACCTAAGGCACTTCCACACCCGGAAGTCTCTGCCTTCTTACCGAGAGCACTCTTCCACCTCAACCTAAGGGACAACTCAACTAATCCTAGTAAATTATATTTACACAAGTGGCTTTACACCTACACCAGGGATACCACTTACACACAAGACCTAATACTAGGTCTTCTTACAAGCTTGAATACAATGAAAGAAATTACAAAAATATACAAGTAATGGAGCAAATAAATACTACAACAAATACTTAGCTCCAAACACGAGTCCTAGTTCCTCTTGATGCCTTGAGATGATGAATCGATAAATCTTGAAGGCTAAATCAAGGTGTGTATCTTAGAAACTAGGGTTATCGAAAGGATGGCGCAAGAAAAGCTTTAGAATGATCAAGAATGACTCAATGAAGTTTTCAGAGTGATCAAACTTTTTTTAAGGAAGGTTGGGTTTGGGTATTTATAGAGCCAAGAAGAAATAGAATGCAATAGACGGCTCAACGGGTGGAAAACTAGTCGTTTCCACTATTCGGTCACATGTCGGTCGATCGTCGGTCGACCGACCGATCGACCGCCCAGTGACCGTTGGCTCTGTGTGAGTTATGTGCACTGTTCGGTTAACCAACGGGTCGACCAAATTAGTCGCGAGATCAGTGATCCATAATCCGGTCGACCGATGCACTCGCGATTCTTTTCATCCGCAGTCCGGTTGACCGAAGCACCTACTGCCAATTTTTGGCAGCTTTTGGTCGACCGATCGACCGAAACTGGGCAGAATGCACTGGTTTGCTTGTTTTGGCTGAGTTGTTTTGCTCGTTTTGTGGTTTCGTCTTCACTAAGTCTACTTTAAAATATAAATGTTATATAAGGATTACCCCCCCCATTTGGATTCAATAAAAATATTTAAAAGATCAAAATCCTTAAGAATCAAAATTTAGTTTTTGGGGTCTAGTACAAATTTTTGAAAAATAGAACTTTTCTAATTTTTCGGATCAAATAAGGTTAGGCTAAAGGCTTCCAAAAACTTCTAAAAAGTACCTCGTTATCTAATTTTAACCCAAGGAATAATTACCGTCATTTTTTATGTCAAGAAACTATCTAGGTCATATAGCCCTCCAATGACTAGGTTATTTCAGGGCGGTTTCCAGCTTTTCATATTTTGGGATTCGGGGATGGTTTTTGGGTTCTTATGCATCATCATGAGGATATTACAATATAAACTGGATACCCTAAACCTATACTCTATCTTCCCAACGAATCCGAGCGCGTCGACCAACGTCCTTCCGATTTCCCGATTTCTTCGATATTTCCGATCGAGGACGTCGTGCGTTAACCGATATGGAACCTGAAAGGATTTCTTAATTAAATCTTTAGTTCCATTTTTGTTATCATCAAAACCGAGATTAAGACCAAGGTTGAAAATGTTAAGCCAACACTCGGTGTCACCGAACAAGTTATTTAAAAAGGAGTTCAAATAAATAAACAAGACTCCCCAAATAATAAAAAAATGCAAAAACCACGACCCAAGTCAACATGACTCAACAACTCAAAGAGACACTAAAATGACTCAGGTATCCTCCTCGATCACGACATGTCACGAGACCCGCTGCCCTGCCACCACCAGCCGCGCTACTGCACCTCGGTTCCTATCTGATCTAACTCAGGTGCTGCAAAACAATAGTAATGAGGGGTAAGTCCAACTAGGACTTAGTGAGTAAATCAGTCCTCAATTCACCAAATCAATCATCATGCATAAAAACACAAATAGCCGATATAAATCAACGTCAGAAGAAATCAGCAATAATATATCCATAGGTCTATGCATGAAATCAACATCCGTCAACAAGTATAAAATATCTTTTGTTAAAAATGACGAACATGCATCAATAACACATCTGCTACCCTACTCATATCCACAACAATAAGTATAAGCATCCATCAATAGTTATAAACATACCCACAACAATAAAATAGGATGAATACAACACCTCAATCATATGCATGCAATGCAACACCCCAATCATATGCACGCTCTCTGCACCCGTCGGTCCCACATAGCCACATAGGGTAAGTAGACGGGTGGCCGCCGAACTACCACCCAGCTCAGTGCCGTCTCTTTGGGGCATGCCCTCCCGTCACCGGCACTGGCTCTTCCGAGCTGGCCTGTTGGGGCATACGTTCCCCTCACCTGCTCGGGTCTCCGGACTGTCTCTTTGGGGTATGATCTCCCCTCACCAGTCGGACTTCCGGAATAAGGCCAACGCCATCTCTTTGGGGCATACCCTCCCCTCACCAGCGAGGCTTCCGGGAAATGCAACAAGCACATCACAACACCACACACGCAAGTATATAAGTATGAACAATATGTTCTATCAACAAGTAATAAATGGTATCTCAAGTGCATACCACATTCTCCACCTCCCCTAGCTATACATCACCATCACATACAGGTATATATATAGAAATAATGCTCATATGTCATGAATGCTCAGCACAAATAAATAATCATAAAATAGAATTATGGCACTGTAAGAAAGGAAGCACGTATATCATGAAAGCAGTGAAAAAAGAAACTCCAACTATAAATCAATAGATTGGAACATGATAAAATAACTCGTCATAGAAATCGCTAATCTAGGATAAAGTTCACATCATTAACAACTATATCCAAGAATCATCTCAGATCGAATCATAAAAATATATAAAACATAATTTTTCAGCTTGGCACGCAAAATAAGGCGACATTTGCCTACTATTTTCAAAATCCGAAGGTTTGATGGCAAAAGAGACATCTCCAATGAATCCGGAATGTCAATTAGGTGAAAATTCATATATAACTTGAATAGTGTCGCTAACTTTAAGGCCTCCAAATAATTATTTAGAATAATGAAGTAACTACCTTAATTTATTTAATAAATCACTGTTACAAATAAATATATCGGTGTTACAATCAATAATCAGTAATTAAATCTCAGCCCTTCATCTAAACAGGATCACATCATAGCCTTCCATCAAATATGATGCAATCACCACCCTCTATTCAAAATGATGCAATCTCAACCTTACATCTAATCAGATGCAATCACCACCCTCCATCTACATAATGAAATCATAACCTTACATCTAATCAGATGCAATCACTGCCCTCCATCTAACCAGATGCAATCACAGCTCTCCATCTAAATGATGCAATCATAGCCTTTCATCTAACCAGATGCAATCACAGCCCTCCCTCTAACCAGATGCAATCTCAGCCTTCCATCTAATCAGATAAAATCTCAGTCTTACATCTAACGTGATGCATCCACACCCTTACATCTATCCTGATGCAATCTCATCCCTCCATCTACATGACGCAATCTAAGCCTTAAATCTACACAATATCTAATCCCAGCCCTTCATCTCAACCAATTCAATCCAACCCTTCATCTTACCCAAATCAATCTCAACCCTCCATTTAACTCACCCCTTAGGTCATATTCCTCCTCTCCTCCCCAACCCAGCCACCGCTACCCCTTCTTCGGCCGCCCGACACGCTGGCGCTGACGCCGGCACCGACGCCGGCGCCTGCCGACGCCCTGCCACCGCCACTCTGCGCGGTGGCAGCGCCTCACGCGGCCGCCCTGCGGCATGGCACGCTTGCCCGCGCGTGGCAGCGACGCCACGCTAGGCACCGCTGCCTCCGCAGACGCCGCCACTGCGGCGTCTCACCGGATGCCACCTCCTAGCGCGACCGATGCCTGCCGGCACAGTGAACAGGAAGGGTAGAGAAAGAAAAATAAAAAGGAAAATAAAAATATTATTTCATTCCAAAAGAGATAAATAACATGATCCGATTAAGAAACGATCGATCCGACTTTCGAACCGATACGAGAAAGCGCGTCAAAAATCGACGAAAACCATGAAACATAAAAACAACGACATGATTCAAGAATTGGAGAAAAGAAGGCCTAAATCCACTCACCGGACGGAGAGAAAACGAAAGAAAAAGACGTGCATGATCTTCCCCCGATCGACACCGACGAACTCGCGAAAATCCAGCTCCGACTGCTCCTCCTCCTCGACGGCGGCCTCTCTCTCCTCTCTCCTCTCTCCTTTTCCTCGGGTGGTGTGCGGCTCAAAACCCCTGGCTGCACACCCCAGGGTCTAATTTATAGATACCGGTTGTGTCCAAATGACCAAAATACCCATACCTAAGCTATTCGACTTAAACAGCTCATAACTCATCCGATCTAACTCCGATTCAAGATCCGATTGCACCGTCAAATTCACCTCGAGACCCTCTATCACCCTAGCATGCTAAATCACAGAGATAAGACAAATAAAATTTCCCTTAATTTTCCTACATTAAATACTTACTCAGGTTTAATCCCGAAGCTTCCCGCAAATCCGCGCTAACTAGGGTCCACAATCCCCCGCTCAAGAATAAAATATTACTATTAAGATTTTGGGTATTACAATTCCCTCCGTCCTTAAAGAAAATTCATCCTCGAATTTTGAGATGAAAGAAAGAAGTTCACCTCGGCATCCAAAGGGTACAGGTACTATACTTCTCTCTTATATCATGCTCGACCTCCCAACCACGCCTAATTTTTTTCTAGGATTAAATTAAAATCAATAATCAAATCTATCAACAATAACTCATTGCTTAAATAAGAATCAAATCAATTAGACCCTTTAGCCTAACAATTAGTATTAAAAATCAATTATCAACGCATATGATCAAATCTGCTTCATTTTATTCTTATATTTCTTCAACTACAATATGCTAGCAACCCTTCGCAACATCAACCATTTAATAATATTCTTAAAACAAATTAATTGTTAAACCTCACCTATAAGGTATAAACTCATGCACAACCACCTTGGACTAATAGGTAATCATTAGCCCTAAATTCAATAGGTGAATATCTTACATTTGAGGCCACAACTCCAATGGGTAATATCTCATTTCAAATATGTCAAGTCACAATCTCAACTAGGCATTCTCATAAACATCAATGATTATCTTTCCTATACAGTGCCAAAACATATGGCATTGCATAGCATCATCATCCACAATGAGTACTTGTATTTTATTATTTTATTTTATTTATTTATTTTAACTTAAGCCTTCTAATGTCTAACATTCTTTTACCATGCTATATCCAATTATAATGAACATTGATTATCAGATTTAACTTAATTCTAATTCAAGATAAGCTAAACATATACTATCACCTACTATATGTTTCCCACAAAGATGTAGATGCTTGCCTAACTTACACAGTTATGCATTTATCCTACCACATTTCTCACTATTTCTATATCCTTCTCCAAAAGGTCTTCCCTTTCCTTTAACCAATTTCACTATGGAAAACCATGCAAGAATTTAAGATAATAAAAATATCTGATCAAGCCTTCCCCTCATATGGGTCGGCCAAAAAAGAGAATGTTTTAATAAGGAATTAAATCCCTAAACCACTCTTACTACATTGCCAATTGACTATCAAGAAAACATACAATAAATAAATAAAACATCATTATGGGTCTACATTTCTAGAAGTAAGAACGCAATAACCACCCAATTAATCAAATAAATAATCAACTTAAACCAAAAATATGTACCGCCGCTGGCGCGCAGGTTCAACTCGATCTCGTGACTAGGACGTACCATATGTGAACACCCTAGCAATGCCCCCAAACGATACCTACCATCCTATTGTCGTACTCGCTCTAATACCAACTTTGTCACACCGCAAACTCGGTATGACCGGCCAGGATACGAGACGTACCCCGAAGCCTTACCCAACTCAAATAAAACAACAATAACCTGAACAGTGGAAGATTTTTTTTAAAAAAAAAGAATAGATAAACAAGATTCCCCAAATAAAAATAAAATGTGAAAACCACGACCCAAGTCAACATGACTCAACAACTCAAAGAGACACTAAAATGACTCAGGTATCCTCCTTGATCACGACATGTCACGAGACCCGCTGCCCTGCCACCACCAGCCGCGCTACTGCACCTCGGTTCCTCTCTGATCTAACTTAGGTGCTGCAAAACAATAGTAATGAGGGTAAGTCTAACTAGGACTTAGTGAGTAAATCAGTTCTCAATTCAATAAAACAATCATCATGCATAAAAACACAAATAGCCGATATAAATCAACGTCAGAAGAAATCAGCAATAATATATTCATAGCTCTATGCATGAAATCAACATCCGTCAACAAGTATAAAATATCTTTTTTTTAAAATGACGGACAAGCATCAATAACACATCCGCTACCCTACTCATATCCACAACAATAAGTATAAGCATCCATCAATAGTTATAAACATATCCACAACAAAAAATTAGGATGAATGCAACACCTCAATCATAAGCATGCAATGCAACACCCCAATCATATGAATGCTCTCCGGACCCGTCGCTCCCACATAGCCACATAGGATAGGTAGACGGGTGGCCGCCGAACTACCACCCAGCTCAGTGTCATCTCTTTGGGGCATGCCCTCCCCTCACCGGCACTAGAACTTCCAAGCTAGTCTGTTGGGGCATACGTTCCCCTCACATGCTCGGGTCTCCGGACTGTGTCTTTGGGGTATGATCTCCCCTCACCAATCGAACTTCCGAAATAAGGCCAACGCTATCTCTTTGGGGCATACCCTCCCCTCACCAGCGAGACTTCCGACAAATGCAACAAGCACATCACAACACCACACACGCAAGTACATAAGTATGAACAATATGTGCTATCAACAAGTAATAAATGGTATCTCAAGTGCATACCTTATCCTCCACCTCCCCCTGCTATACATCACCATCACATACAGGTATATATGAAGAAATAGCGTTCATATATCATGAATGCTCAGCAAAAATGAATAATCATAAAATAGAATTATGACAATGTAGGAAAGGAAGCATGTATATCATGAAAGCAGTGCAAAAAGAAACTCCAACTGTAAATCAATAGACTGGAACATGATAAAATAACTCGTCATAGAAATCGCTAATCTAGGATAAAGTTCACATCATTAACAACTATATCAAAGAATCATCTCAGATCGAATCATAAAAATATAAAAAACATAATTTTTCAGCTTGGAACGCAAAATGAGGCGACATCCGCCTACTGTTTTCAAAATCCTAATGTCTGATGGCGAAAGAGACCTCACCAATAGAATCCGGAATGTCGATTAGGTGAAAATTCATATATAACTTGAATTGTTTCGCTAACTTTAAGGTCTTCAAATAATTATTTAGAATAATGAAGTAACTACCTTAATTTATTAAATAAATCACTGTCACAAATAAATATGTCATTGTTACAATCAATAATCAGTAATGAAATCTCAGCCCTTCATCTAAACAGGATCACATCACAGCCTTCCATCAAATATGATGCAATCACCACCCTCTATTCAACATGATGCAATCTCAACCTTACATCTAATCAGATGCAATCACCACCCTCCATCTACATAATGAAATCATAACCTTACATCTAATCAGATGCAATCACTGCCCTCCATCTAACCAGATGCAATCACAGCTCTCCATCTAAATGATGCAATCATAGCCTTTCATCTAACCAGATGCAATCACAGTCCTCCCTCTAACCAGATGCAATAACAGCCCTTCATGTAACCTAATACAATCTCAGCCTTCCATCTAATTAGATAAAATCTCAGCCTATATCTAACGTGATGCATCCACAGCCTTACATCTATCCTGATGCAATCTCATCCCTCCATCTATATGACATAATCTAAGCCTTACATCTACACAAGATCTAATCCCAGCCCTTCATCTCAACCAATTCAATCCAACCCTTCATCTTACCCAAATCAATCTCCACCCTCCATTTAATTCACCCCTTAGGTCATCTTCCTACTCTCCTCCCCAACCCAGCCGCGGCCACCCAAGGCGTCGGCGCTTACGCCGGCACCGACGCCCCGCCGCCACCATTCCGCGGCGGTGGCGGTGCTTCGCACGGCCGCCCTGCTGCGTGGCGTGGCTGCCCGTTCGTGGTAGCGACGCCACGCCGGCCACCGCTGCCACCGCGGCGCCTCGCCGGACGCCGCCTCCTGGCGCGGCTGGCGCCTGTCGGCACAATGAACAGGAAGGGTAGAGGAAAGAAAAAGGAAAAGGAATAGAAAAATATTATTTTATTCCAAAAGAGATAAATAGCATGATTCGATTAAGAAACGACTGATCCTACTTTCGATCCTATACCAGAAAGCGAGTCAAAAATCGACGAAAACCACGAAACATAAAAATAGCGACATGATTGAAGAATTGGAGAAAAGAAGGACTTAATCCACTCATCGGACGGAGAGAAAATGGAAGAAAAAGATGCGCAGGATCTTCCCTCGATCGACACCGACGAACTCTCGAAAATCAGACTTCGATAGCTCCTCCTCCTCGACGGTGCCCTCTCTCTCCTCTCTCCTTCGCCTCGGGTGGTGTGCGCCTCAAAACCTCTGGCTGCACACCCCAGGGTCTAATTTATAGACACCGGTTGGGTCCAAATGACAAAAATACTCATACCTAAGCTATCCGACTTAAACAGCTCATAACTCATACGATTTAACTCCGATTCGAGATCCGATTGCACCGCCAAATTCGCCTCGAGACCCTCTATCACCCTAGCATGCTAAATCATAGAGATAAGAGAAATAAAATTTCCCTTAATTTTCCTACATTAAATGCTTACTCGGGTCTAATCCCAAAGCTTCCCGCAAATCCGCGCTAACTAGGGTCCACAATCCCCCGCTCAAGAATAAAATATTACTATTAAGATTTTGGATATTACAATGTTTATTTAGTTTTAACTTAAAATGAAGTCTCTAAATAGATTTCTATCTAGAGCACATTTCATTCAATCTAGATGATATGAAATTGCCTAAGTATCAAAACTTTATCTAGTCATGAGATTTCAATCAATTATCATGCAAAATCATTCATGAGCATAGAGAAATTATTTTATGAAGAAAATAGAGGTGGTATGTAAGCATTTTACCAAAATGAAACTCATACCTCATTTATTGAGAAATTCTAAAATTTTCACTTTCTTTCCATTTCCCTTTAGCCTTCCAAAATTTACCACTTTCTTAACTTGCAAGTAGGCTTCATTAGTATTATAATGAAATCATATACCAACTAGCAAGCTAACTTACTAAATAGCAAAGGGTCAATGCAAAATTTTATTTAAAAACACTACTAGAATTGTGGTCATCAACGACGGCTGATACCGTCGGTGATGAATATCACGGACGGCTTAAACCGTGGCAAACGACCGTCACTGATGTCTTCATCTCAGATGTGTTGTGACAGCCACGCACGACCGTCATCGTAATTATCAGCGACAGCCTCGTGGACTGTCGCTGATTTAAAATCATCAGTGATGGCTATTGGAGCTGTCACTGATACCAACACATCAGCCTCGGCTTCAATCCGTCGGTGATACTATTAGCAACCGTGATATTTGATCCTGCCGAGGGCATCAGCCATTTACGATAGGCTTTCAGCCACGGCTTAGTGATGGTGGACCATGGGTAAGCCGTGGCTAAAGGTGTATCCTGTAACTGAAAAAACTAAAAAATTTATAAATTCCTGTATACAACGATATATTGATTACAAACAATTTTCAATCACATATTATAATCAGAAAACATCATACACATGCATTAGAAACCAAACATACAAGTTTTACATAAATATCATCAATATCAGCCTCAAACCGGAGGCAAACAATTATCAAAATATCAACTCGTACATCCAAGTTTCAAAATATATCTAAGTATCAAAATATCATCTATATCAAGTATCAAAATATAAACAAAATACAATTAATCAAAATCTCACGACGGCGGTGGCGGCGGTGGAGGTGGTGGAGTCGACAACGATTGGGTCGGGAGCGTCGATTGGGTCGAGGAGGACGACGGATACGACATTATAGGTAGAAGGCTCGACTGAGACGCAATCTGAGTGAGAAGTGTCTGCATGTTCTGGATCGTCTGTCTCAACTCGTCATTCGACCGTCTATGCTCCTGCATCTGCTCCTCCATCGTCAGCCTCTGCTCCTGCATCCTCTCCTCCATCGCGTGCCTCTGCTCCTCCATCGCCTATCTTCGTTGGGTGAGCTCCAACTCCATGGCCACTATCCGGCTCTGGTCCTGCGCTCAGGATGACGAGGGTCGCTTACCCGCAGTCGGAGGGGTCGGTGCCCCAAGTGGCCCGAGCACGGCGCGTGCATGGCCACAGTCTGCAAAGCCATAAACACAACCATGCTCCCAGCCACCAGCGGCCTCCATCCAAGCTCCTGTGTCGAACTCCTCCGATGTCCCTCCACGCTCGATCACAGTCCTCGAATAAGTTTCCTACACGTGTTTATATTTTAAATATATATAAACTATAAATAAAAATTACGTAAATCAAGTAGACATATATAAATACTTACTATTATGATCGAGGCTATGCTATCAACGTAGTCCCCCGTTCCTCGTCGACGATGATGGGTACGCTCAAACACCTCCATCATCGATGGGCGTTGGACGGCGCCATCCTCCGTCACGCGCGTCTTACATTAGAAAACAAATACATTAGTATCATTATACACAATATATAATTTAATTAAAAGTAAGGAAATTATACATACCATACGATGCTCATGCACCGCAAAAGACACTAAGCCACCAGTGTGGCGTGCCCCCGTGCCCCCCCCCCCCCCGGACATGCGATTTCTCGACGCAGTCCGGGAGACCTCCTGCCACTCTGGAGTGTCCCACCGCTCAAAGAGCTGGTCCCACACGGGGCCAGGAATCCACTCGGGGGCATGTCCCCGAGTCTGCCCTATCTGTGTGGCCCCTAGTTGTCTCATCACGGTCTGGCGGGCCTGCTGAAGCAACCCGTTGTAGCTAGCGTGGGCAGCACGCTCCCATGCAGCCTCCACAAAAGTGGTCTGGTCCTCCGGCCATATATAATGACCCTGCAAAAAAAAATTATTATTGTCGATGAATATTTAACATTAACATTAATTTAATAAATATACTTACCATGAACTCTCACCACAATAAATCCATATGCTCACGGGGCACGTGAGACCTTGTAGGCCACGCCCCATGCATAAACTTCTGGATCGTCCCCGCTATCGTGCGGGGGACGTCCTCCTGCTCAAATCTGCACCAAATATAAATTCATATTATGATATTTTGAATTATAAATAAATTATAAGAAATAATTAATGCATATACTTACCTTCTTCCACGCACAGTAACTACTCTGTGCAGTTGTCCCTCGGGTGGCGGAGGGAGAATTCTGTTAGGCCCTCGTGGCCTACGTCTCGATGTCGATGGGCCTGGATCGACTGAAGGGATGGTGGCTGGAGGTGGGGGGATGGTGACCATATCAGTTGGGGGAATGGTGGCCAGACCAGGTGGGGGGATGGTGGCCGGAGGTGGGGGGGTAGTGGTGGAAGACGAAGGGTCAGTGGGTACAGGTGAGGCGGGTGGTAATCGTCGGGGGGTCCTACGAGGAATGCCTCCTCGAGAATTGATATCTCGAACCATAGTTGTAAAAAATTAATATAATTAGATTATATATAATAGATTAATAGATATATTTAATAATTGAATATATACTTCACATTTACAATTATTCATCATCGTCATTATCATCATCCGTGTAATACTCTTCTTCTTGTTCTTCTATATCTGAATCTTGAAATTCTTCTTCATCTCCCTCATCTTCATTATGTCCTTCCTCAACTTCATTATTGTCCTCATCAACGTATTCTATTTCCAATTGAACTAACTCTGTGTCATCATCCTCGAGTATTGGACTAACTCGTTCCACTTCGAAAGGATCTTCTTCTTCATAGAAGTCATATGCTGGCTCATTATCTCCAACTATCGGGTCAATTTTTCCTCAGGCTTTAGTCTTACAGACTGCACGCCAATCTGCCCTGTCTTTCTTTCGAGACGAATATTGCATATAATATACTTCTTCAGCTTGAGATGCCAATATAAATGGCTCATTTGAAGCCAATTTTGATTTGTAATTGACCTCGACCAGCTGTTTATACTTTGGATGAACTCTCATGCCCCTATCGCTTGTATCGAACCAATGACATTTAAAAAGGGCAACTGATTTACATCCAAAATTTTTTAATTCAATGACTTAATTCTTCCAATAGTCCGTAAAAGTCAACATCACATTCAGCATACGTTGTCCCTTTGATGCATACCCCGACATTCATAGTCTTTTTTGTAGATGAATATTCAAGTGTATGAAATTAATATCCATTGACAAAATAACCATTATAACACTGTACAAGTCGTGCCGGTCCGCTAGCAAACTCAAAGATTTGGTTATCTATTTTGCCTCTGTGTTCTGTGCTGTAAGCTTGAAACCAATTAGGGAACTCACGATTCCGTAATTTTTCAAATTCCTCATCGCTGTAAATTGAGTATCTTGTCACCATCTCAATGTCAAATATTTCAATGAACTTCTCAATCTTTGGACAATTTAGTAAAAACGTACAAGTAGGTCAAATGGTACTCTTCATCGTTTAAAAATCGAGATGAACGAGAACCCAAAGCACGACCGGGGTAACAAAAGATATTTAAACAACCATCTGATGGTCCAGCTCCCCCGTCTAATGGTCGAGCTCCCCTGTCGTTGTTCCGTGGAAGATGATTAAGTCTTGTCTTGATGGTTGATTCAAAATAAAATGAGCAGAAAGTTGAAATTTCTTGAATTATATATGCTTCTGATATGGAACATTCAACTGCGGCGGTGTTCTTTATTTTTTTCTTGAGACGATTCAAGTATCTTTCAAATAAGTACATCCAACGGTATTGAACGGGGCCACCAACTCATGCCTCGTATGCCAAATGTATCGATAGATGCTCCATCGAGTCAAAAAATGCAGGAGGAAAAAACTGCTCCAGCTTGCATATGATTTCAACAATATTATTTTCAAGTGCTGTCATATCTTCGACTTGAAGTACATTTGCACAAATATTTCTGAAAAAACATACTTAACTCTATCAACGGACCCCAAATCTTATCATGTAGATGATCTCGAAACGCAACCGGAAGCAATCTCTGCATGAATACATGACAATCGTGGCTCTTCATCCCCAATATTTTGCATTCATCAACGTTTACACATGATTTCAACAATATTATTTTCAAGTGCTGTCATATCTTCGACTTGAAGTACATTTGCACAAATGTTTCTGAAAAAACATACTTAACTCTGTCAACGGACCCCAAATCTTATCATGTAGGTGATCTCGAAACGCAACCGGAAGCAATCTCTGCATGAATACATGACAATCGTGGCTCTTCATCCCCAATATTTTGCATTCATCAACGTTTACACATCGAGATAAGTTTGAGGCATATCCATCGGGTAATTTGAGTTCTTTGATCCATTGATACACATCTTTCATTTGTTGTTTATTTAACACATATGGCGCCCTTGGCTTATGAAATCATCCGTTGACCTCTTGCAACTCTAACTCAGGCCTCTTACAAAGTATTTTTACATCATGTCGGGCCTTCACATTATCTT
This sequence comes from Canna indica, assembly GCA_034359265.1. NCBI lineage: Eukaryota > Viridiplantae > Streptophyta > Magnoliopsida > Zingiberales > Cannaceae > Canna > Canna indica. Next base: position 39,375,330 of record CP136892.1, on the reverse strand, counting down.
TAGTTTTGCCGGAAATATCCATCACTGTGTTAAAAATATTATCAAACACATTTTTTTCAATGTACATGACGTCTAAATTGTGCCGAATTAGTAATGAACTCCAATACGGCAATTCCCAAAAGATACTTTTCTTCACCCAGTTATGTGTTTTACCAAAGCTTGAGATTCTTACATTCCGACCAAAAGTAATATCTGGAAGCAATTGAACACGTACTAACATCTGTTCACCAGACAACATCGGTGGTGGCTCATCTCTTTCGACTCTACCTTTGATAAATTTGTCACGATTCCTTCGATATTGATGGTTAGACGGTAGGAACCGGCGATGACAATCAAAGAAAGAAATTTTCCGACCATTCTCAAGACTGAAGGATTTTTAGTGTTCCATGCAATACGGGCAAGAGAGTCGACCATGCGTGCTCCAACCAGACAACATGTCATAGGTCGGGAAATCATTGATTGTCCACAATATAGCAGCTCGTAAAGTGAACTTTTGCTTCCGGTAACAATCATAAGTGACAACTCCCCCAGCCAACAATGTTTTGAGTTCATCAATTAGGGGACGGAGAAATATGTCAATTTCTTTGCGAGGACCCCTAGAACCCAGAATAATCATCGAAAGATAGATAAATTCATCTTTCATACACATTGAGGGTGACAAATTATAAACTGTTAACAACACTGGCCATACTGAATACGGAGTTGCCGAATTACCAAACAGATTAAAACCATATGTGCACAATCCCAGCCTAATATTTCTAGTCTCCCCAGCAAATGATAGATAACACCTATCCAAATGTTTCCATGCTTCATTGTCGAATGGATGAGTTATTACTGTATCATCACGACTTCTTGTATGCCAACTCATATAGGGGGCAGCCTTTTCCGACATGAATAACCTTTGAAACCTCGGTGTCAGTGGAAAAAACTGAAGCACCTTAAAGGGAATATTTTTTTTGTCGGACCGATTTCTTCTCCTTGTAACGAGGATGTTCACATATCGGGCATTGTTCTAACTGTGCATTTTTTTTATAATATAAAATGCAATTATTTGGGCACGCGTGTATCTTTTTGTACCCAAGCCCTAATTTCCTCATCATCTTTTTTGTCTTATAAAAAGGTTGGCTCAAACTTGTTATTTGGAGGTAGCATACCACTGATAAAGCCTGCAATCCGATCAAATGCAACCCCACTGATATTACAATCGGACTTGATGTTCAGGAGTTGTGTCATTACCGAAAATCTTGTATAATTAGGACAATTCTCATACAAAGGTTCATCGACAGCTTTCAACATCTCGTAAAATTGTGCAGCCTCCTTATTCGGCAATTCAATCTGTATCTCAGGTTGTTCTTCAGTGACTTCAACTGTCATAGTATCTGGTGGCACTACCGTCTCAGTAACTGACTCAATATTATCATTTAAATGGAATTGTCCTCCAAGACTATCCAGAATCATTGTTCTATAAGGATTAGGTGGATTGGAAGAAGTAACATCGGCAGAAGAAGATTCACCATGAGTTTGGACAACAGGATTGCTCGACGTCCCGACTTGATGCGAGTCCCCATGACAATTCCATACAAAATATCTTGGTGTGAATCCTTTTGTATACAGATGCAGTGTGACAGTTTCTCGGTCCAAAAATCTTATGTTCGAACATTTTCGGCACGGACATCGGATTTTATCACCACTAAGAAATTTTTCATTCGAGTAGGCGAAATTTAAGAAGTAAGTTACGTCTACTCAGAATTCGTCCATTATAGCTCCACGATGAATTGGTCGGTACATCCAACTTCGATCGCCCGACATGTTCTGTCAAAAAGTTTGCAATATCTTTAGGTAATGTCTTAAGGTGGGATGGTCCTATTCCATTCGGAATTCATGTTATTCATATTGAACTTAGTATTTTTTTTAGTCATTAACTTCATTCTAAATTTCGGCAGCATCTCCCTATAGTTCTCCGAATACGCATATCATCTGGGAGTGTATCGGAGAACAAGGGAGATACAAGCCAAAATTTAAAAATGAAGTTAATGACTAAAAAAAATAAACTAAATGCAATATAAATAACTATGCTCCCAAATTGTCCAATTAGGGACAATTCAAGGGTTGTACGTCGTATAAAAGATCATTAACTTCGTTTACACGAACATACAACCCCCGAACGGATCTAAGGTTTTGCAAAATTAAAACTTGTCTCGTTGATCATACGTGAAATGTATCAACTCGTCTTGATTCCGGCGCGAGTCCACCGTGGACGATTTGGCCGCGAGTCTAAAGTGGACGATTCCGGCGCGCGCGAGTCCATCCTTTATTGACGATTTCGGCGCGAGTCCAAAGTGGATAATTTTATAATTATAATTACACCCAACTAAAATTAATCCTAACATTTATTCTACCCTAATTAAATCTAGTTAACAACTAATTAACAATAATTAAATCTAATTGAAAACTAATTAATCTAATTTTTTTAAAAATTAACACTAATTTACTAATTAAATCTAAAATTAACCCTAATTAATCTCTAATAACAGTAATTAATAGTAAATAAATCTAATTAATCACTAATAATAGTAATTAACACTAATTAATTAAATTTATATATATATATATAAGATATTGGTCGGCGCCGGCCGAAACCCTAGGGTTTCGATCGGTGCCGGACCGGAGAGGGGAGGGGTATGAACTCACTTGGTGGTGGCGGAGAGGGGAGAGGGATCGGAGGGCTCGGGTGAGGGAGTAGGTCGGTGGTGGCGCGCGTGGGCGACGGAGATCGAGGGGGCCGGGAGAGGGGCGACCGTCTGGGCGAGAAAGAGGGGGAGAGGGCCGGGGAGGCGACGCGGTGAGGGTGAGGGAGCAGGCAACACGGCGAGGGTGCGGCGCGGTGATGATCGACAGCAACAAATCGTCGGCAACGTCGAAGAGGGAAGAGAGCGGGGGAAAGAGGAAGGGTCGGGCGCGAACGCAAATAAAAACTATTTTCACCCACGGCTCGCTAGCCGTCGGGAAACCGTGGATTCGTAATTTTAATATCTCCAATATTTGACCCTCTCTAAGCCGTTGGTTCATAGTGTTTTAGCTTTCATGTTACATTCGCGCCATTAATTAATAAGCGATGGCCGCTTCTAGCTGTGGCTAATGACTTATCCATATCACCAACGGCTATCGCACTCTCGCTAAGCCGTGACTAATAACTTATTTTATTTCGCGCCCCGTGCGCGCCATCAACTATGAGCGATGACTGTAAGCGGCCGTATGTGAGCCGCGGGTGATTTGGTTACATCAGCCACGATCGCTACGACCGTCGATAAGCCGTGACTGATTCTGACGGTCGAGGCGGCCGGTGGTTGATGTGGTATATTCTAGTAATGAAATATCAACCTATGCTAGATAGTAAAGATCCCTTTTTAAAAAAGTTAACATGATATCAAAATAAATCAAAGAGATCTTAAAATATGAAATATTTAAAAAATAAGATCTCTAAACATGTTTAACTAGTTTTGACTTAAAAAGATCTCTAATAGTGAATATCAACCTAGAGCAAGTTTCATTTAATGAAATTTGCCTATTACTAAAATTTACCTACTCATGAGAATACAAGGATTTAACATGTGATTACCATCATGAGTAAAGAGACACCGATAAAGCATTAATATTGAGGTATTATACTAGAATTTTATGAAAATCGAAATCATACATCATACTTTGAAAATTTGGCCAAACTAATCTTTTTCTTTTTTGGTTTCTAAAGCCTTCCATTTTATCATAACTTGCAAGAAATATTCATTAATAGAATAATGAGAATATAATTACTAGCAAGTTATCAAACTAAGTAACAAAGATAGGGATCAATTATCGATGCCAAAATGTACTCTGTTAAATAGTTTCAAATTCATTTCAAAATGAAATCGAGTGATATCAAAACGAATTTGATGAGATCACAAGAATAATAAATATGAAAACATGATATCCAACCCTTCCTATTGGTTGAAAATCGAAAGGCCACAATGAGCCTACGATTTAAAACCGCAAGATCGCATGACCCCATTACAGGCTACATAGGTCTCCGAAGAGACCGAAAATCAAAAGTCAAAAATCAAAAATATTTTCCAAAGAATTCTTTAGCAAGAGCGGGGAAAATAACCCAAATTAAACATGTATCATAGCTCTAACTTAAATAAAACAAACCAAATTAAGGAGATGATACAAAGTGTACCTACATGCCAATTTCCATACGTATGGCATCATGATGGTTTGAAGTTGCAACCAAAGGAGGAATCTTCATATAAGTCCATGGTCAACTTTAACTCTTCAATTCTCTTTATCCTTGTGTGGTAACTCCCCCTACAAGAGAGCAAGAAACCTTTGGTACCAAAATGCATTTGGGTCCTTGGGGGTTAGTTGGCCTAGGTATCCAAAGTGTCTTAGCAACACTTGGATTCTTCTTAAATGCACAATCATAGATTGCATGGCCATATGTACCACAACAAAAACAATTTCTACTAAACCTTTTCTTTTCATTTTTCTTTTCAACATGAGGTTTAAATGTAGGATGTCTAACATGAGAATTAACATGAGCATGAGAATTCTTGTTAAAAATACCATTTCTACTAAAATTCTTAAATGATGAACCATTTGACAAATCATTAACTTTCCTACTTAAGAACACAATGTCATTTTTTAAAGTATCAATAGATTGATACAAAGCATTCAATTGAGATTTTAGTATACAATTTTCATTCATAATTTTTGAATTATTTACTTTCAAATTTTCAATCTCAATTTTTAAAATATTTTTCGAATCATTATTTGTAGACTTCAATCTATTTTTCAAAACCTCATTTTCAAGTTTTAAGTCATTAACTTCTAGAGTTAATGTATCATGGCAAGGATCAATCATGCTAGTTTTCAATTTGTCATTTTCACTCTTCAACTCATGCATGTGATTGACAAACTTCAAGTTTTCTTTCTTAATTTTTCTATTTTCCTTATTTGATTTCATGAGCATAGAATACATCTTCTTAGATTCTTCTAATAGCTCATCATAAGACATACCTAAAGAATTAGAGCTACTATCATCATTATCACTATCAAGATTTTTAACATGACTCGAAGTAGAAGATTTTACCTCATACCGAAAACCCATGAGGCATATTTGAGATGTGACTTCATCATCATGAGAGAAAGATGCTCCACTAGATTCGGAGGTGGACTTGGAAGCATTCTTCTTCTTGGTCCTTTTCTTCAAGTGGGGACAATTCCTTTTTTTATGTCCCTTTTCTTGACAAAGGAAACACCTTAGCTTTCTTCTCCGATTTTTGGTGTTCCTTTGACTAGATGAGCTTTGGGCATCAAATACTTCATTAGAACTAGAGGTATGACAATTGTCATCACCTCCTTCTTCTAAAGTAATAAGCACCCTGGTTTTTGCATAATCATAAAACATGTTTAATGTTGCCCAAATATCAAATGCAGAAGAACAATGCATAACCTTTTCAAGTATATCATTTGAAAATGTGCAATATAGAAGATGTGTTGTTTTACCATTTAATTCAAACAATTTAACTTGTTCTTGTGTCCATGCATTCATATTTTCCTTAGGTTCAATATATTTTGTCTTTACCATGTCAAATATACCTAAATCCTGAGTCTTTAGGAAAGTATACATTCTACTATTCCAAAGACCAAAATTAGACTCATCGAACCTAGGTGGTAAAGACGCTACACTCTCTAGTGTCATTTCCGGATCGAGACTAGATGTAGACAAGATGATGAAATCTCTATCCACGACCCGCTCTGATACCAATTGTTGGGTGAAATGGCCACACTAGAGGGGGGGTGAATAATGTGTTTACTAATCAATTAGTCTAAATCTGATTTTAATCATTTCTTTGGTTACATAGGCAAATTACAAGTTGAGTGACTAAATGCGGAAGCGATAATAAAATAATTAAGCACAAACAGAATATCAATGCAAACACAAGAATTTATAGTGGTTCGGCCCCAATGCCTACTCCATTACCTAAGCACCCTGCTTAGGATTTCCAAACTTAGTTTTACTAGATTAATGATGTTTCCCTTACACATAGGACTTTGACTCGAAGAGTCTCACTCTCGACCTAAGGCACTTCTACACTCGGAAGTCTTCGCCTTCTTACCGAGAGCACTCTTCCACCTTAACCTAAGGGACAACTCAACTAATCCTAGTAAACTATGTTTACACAAGTGGCTTTACACCTTCTACACCAAGGATACCACTTACACACAAGACCTAATACTAGGTCTTCTTACAAGCTTGAATACAATGAAAGAAATCACAAAAATATACAAGTAATGGAGCAAATAAATACTACAACAAATTAATACTTAGCTCCAAACACGAGTCCTAGTTCCTCTTGATGCCTTGAGATGATGAATCGATAAATCTTGAAGGCTAAATCAAGGTGTGTATCTTGGAAACTAGGGTTATCAAAAGGATGGCTCAAGAAAAGCTTTAGAATGATCAAGAATGGCTCAATGAAATTTTTAGAGTGATCAAAATTTTTTTAAGGAAGGCTGGGTTTGGGTATTTATAGAGCCAAGAAGAAATGGAATGTAAAAGGCGTCTCAACGGGTGGAAAATTAGCCATTTTCGTCATTCGATCGCATGCTGGTCGATCTTCGGTCGACCGACCGATCGACCGCCCAGCGACCGCTGGCTCTCCGTGAGTTATGCGCACTGTTCAGTCGACCGACGGTTCGACCAAATGAGTCGCGAGATCAGCGATCCGTAATTCGGTCGACTGATGCACTCGCGATTCTTTTCATCCACAGTTCGGTCGACCAATCGATCGATCGAAGCACCTATTGCCAATTTTTGGCAGCTTTCGGTCGATCGATCGGTCGATCAAAATTGGGCTGACTGCACTGGGCTGAATTTTTCTGCTCATTTTGTGGTTCCGTCTTCATTAAGTCTACTTATATAATATTTATTAACTTTAAATTAATAACTTTAAAACATAAATGTTATATAAGGATTACCCCCCATTTGGATTCAATAAAAATATTTAAAAGATTAAAATCCTTAAGAATCAAAATCTAGTTTTTAGGGTCTAGTACAAATTTTTGGAAAACAAAAGTTTTTCTAATTTTTTGGAACAAATAAGGTTAGGCTAAAGGCTTCCAAAAATTCCTAAAAAATACCTCGTTATCTAATTTTAATCCAAGGAATAATTGTGGCCATTTTTTATGTCAAGAAACTATCTAGGTCATATAACCCTTCAAGGAGCTCCCTAGGTTATTTCAGAGCGATTTTCGAGTTTTCATGTTTTGGGATTCAGGGATGGTTTTTGGGTTCTTATGCATCATCATGAGGATATTACAATATAAACTAGACACCCTAAACCTATACTCTATCTTCCCGATGAATCCAAATGCGTTGACCAACGTCCTTTCGATTTCCCGATTTCTTCGATATTTCTGATCGAGGACGTCGTGCGCTAACCGATATGTAACCTGAAAGAATTTCTCAATTAAATCATTAGTTTCATGTTTGTTATCATCAAAACCGAGAATAAGACAAAGGTTGAAAATCTTAAGCCAACAACTCGGTGGTGGGATGCCCTAACCCGAGTGATCGCGGGTTTTGTTCACTTTTCGCGAAACGGACGAAAACTTGGATTTAAATATAAGTTTGCCATCGCCCGTTCAGATGGATTTCACAAAAACCTGAATTCTACTACTCCGAGTAGAATTCAGACTCATGTACAAAATAATATTTCGCGAAAAGTGGATTTCATGAAACAGATTTCAAAATCTGACCCGATTTCGGTCAGCAAACACGATTTTGGAGCGAGTTTCGATTTCAAACGAAACGAAAACCCGAAAAAGGCCCTAATAAACAGGCCCTTAGGGGTTTGTTCGTTTTGCAAATTATTCAAAACAGTACAAGATTGATTAGTACAATATACTATAGATAGTAGAAAGAACAATCCTCTATTCATTTCGCGTAGTATTAGACAACAAATTTAGTATTGTCGTTGATTTTATTGCTGCTTTGTCACTATGGCGAGGATGCAAGATGAGATGTGTCAAGTGGAAACAAGGAGTTCTTGTGGTTCTAGTGGTTCTAAAGTAGATCAAGAACGTTGTGGCAATTTTTTAGAATAGTGTCGTTTTACCAATACTTTATTACTCTATTTTGAAGTAACAAGAAAATAGTTTTGATAGACTATTTGAGGGCATAATTTTTGTCCTATCCATAACAAACTATAGCAAATAAATATTAGTCTTAAACTTGTCCGTAAACATTATTCATACATAATTTGAAGTATAAAACTTTTTTTTTTTTTGCTAAACAAAGACAATGATCTCATGTCACTCATAGTTTTTCTTTTGAAGGTCTTTTCATATTTACAAAATCTTTAATTGAACCGTTTGTGAGCTAATAAACATATTAAATTCTTAAAAATTTTATAGACACACAAGTAAAAATTACATATGATGGATACTTTTATATTTTTCCAGATATATAAATGAAGAAATCTTAGACGGCAAGTGCCTTGATTGAATTAGTTGATTCAATCATTTCTTTGTAGAACGATTTTTCATCTAGTCCAATTGCATGAACATATTGATATGATCAAAATTCTATAAAAATTGATCAAACTTAATCAAAATTGCATTGAATTAGATGAAAGTTAATTGAATTAATCAAAGTACGATTCAATGAATTAAATTTTTTAAATATTTTAAATTGCTAATGAATTATGGTTCAATCAATTCAAACACCAGTCCGGTGTAAGAACATACTATGCATTAACACTTATGGTTCAATCAATTCAAACGGAAAATAATGTCTTTTGGTTGCCACCTTTGCTTTTTCATGGCAGGCATTGCTTGGAAGCTTCGCTCCTCGGTGGCGACAACAAACACTCCAATCCACAGCCGTTCGACAGCTGGTTGCACGATCATCACGACGCCATGTGGTGTGGTGTCCACCTGCATCGCTTCCAATATAATATTCCAACTTCTTAAACCTTAGATCAATTATTAAATCAATCATATTAATTTGAAAAATAACTTTCCTTCAATATTTGTCACGCTCACTTGTCGCCAATTCGTACGTATCAAATTAAACCAAAACTATCAATGAACTATTTCTTTCTGTAACGTTCCTATTCCAAACTCGGCGTATCACAGCCCTCAGATCAACATTTAACGTCATTCCTTGTCCGTTAACGCGATCGCTTACCGTCCACGATTCGATGGATGCTCATAAGAAGAAGGCCAGAAACGCCTGTTCCGAAGGTATTTATTCTGAAAAAAAATAAAGTAATAAATTAATTGTTTTTCTCCTTCTCCTCACTTCACTTCACTCTATATATTTTTCGAACGGCTCTTTCTCTCTTCTTCCCGTTCCAAACCCTAACTCGACTTCCAAGCTCGAACTCCAATCTGCTGAGTGTTGTGGTCGCGGACATGGCACACGCCTCCCGTCGCTTCGCCGCTCTCACGCTGGCGGTGGCGTTGCTAGCCGTGACTTCCTTCGCCCAAGGACCCAGCCCCGCCCCCTTGAAGCCTCCAACCCCAGCGCCAACGAGTCCCCCTCCTGCCGTGCCCGCCTCCCCTCCCCCGGCCGTGCCTCCAGCCACTCCACCGCCGTCCGTTGCTCCAACCTCTCCCCCACCATCTGCTGTGCCCCCCATGTCCACTCCTCCGTCTTCCTCCCCGCCAGCCACGAGCCCCTCCTCGGTCCCCGCCTCCTCGCCACCCGCGCCGCCTCCGGCAACTCCACCCTCTGCCGAGGGTCCCGCTCCGCCGTCTCCAAACTCGAGTACTCCCTCATCTGCGCCCACATCGCCTCCACCTTCTCGAAACGGTGCCTCCTCCGCGTTCATCAGCTGGATCGCTGTAGCCGGAGCCGCGGTCGCTGCCGTCGCGCTCTAGATCTCACCGTAGTCCAATTCTCCTACCGCGGCGCTGCGTCATCCGTTGATTCTTAATCGGACGATTAACCTTTTTTGATCCCCCCATGATTGTTGTATTACTGTTTATTATTATAGTTGTTAGTCTTATCGTTGGACATGTGCATTTGCCCAGTGTACGAGTGGTTTGTTGATTCTTTTCTTGTTTATACCATTCTGCCCCTGCGTACGTGGCTATTATGGACATATGGTCGTAAATGGGGAGGGTATCTTTGGGAATTCAAGATAAATGGTAGGACGCGGAGAAGCGAGCAGGCCATGTGGGGGTTGTCAGGGAGCGAGATGGAGGAGGCCAGCTGTCTTAGGAGTAGTGGGCGGATAGCGGTGGCAGAACGCAACAGGGCAAGAGTTGGGAAGTGGTGGCGTTGGAAGGCGCGAGAGGGTCAGGTGAAGTAGTGGGTGGACCCGGGTGGGATATTATTATGACACGGCGCTTCGGCAACGGTCCCATTTGATCCTGCGTGGAGATTAAGGGCGCGTTTGCCTTGATTAAAGTAATTTTAGTTTCGTCAAAATTGAAATAAATTTTTGAGTTTTGAATTTTTGATTTTATAAATTGATAAAAATGTGTTTGTTTAGTCTATCTTATTTTCATAATGAAAATTTATTTGTTGTGTTATTTTTGATGATTATTTTCGGGATGAAAATTAAAACTATATTTGTTTATTAAACATAGTATTTATTTTTAGATTTTATTTATAAATTTTAACAAAAATAATATTAATTATGTTAGTTAGTAAATAATTATGTTGTTACGAATATTATTTTAATATTTAATATAATTATAAAAAATATTTAAATATCTTTTTTATTTTTTTTATTTTTTTAAAAAATAAAAATTATAAAAATTATTAAATTATTTTTAATTGTTATCAATTAATTAAAATATGAACTAAGTATGAATTAAGTATAAAATTAATATTGACTAAGTATAAATTATCATGGTGTGAAACTTATAATCGTTTAAATTGACACTAAGTTTAAATTGACTAAGTTATCGTTGTTTGATAATTAGATTCGTCGTTGTCGCAATTCAGTTACAAGTCATTAAATTAGAGCTGTAATGACTTAATCCAAAATTATTTTAACATTACTTTTATATTACATACAAATTTGTATATATTACAGCAACCATAATCCAAGACTAGTATCCTAATACATCAAATTACATACTGAATTCTAGCAACAATTACAGACCAACAGAGGCTATTACACTAGCCAACCAGCAGCAATTACAGACCAACAACGACAATTACAGACCAACAACTGCAATTACAGACCAACAACTGTAATTACATCGATATGAAATAAAATGTAGAACTACGAAGGAAAAAGTGTATCACCATTAGTTGGTGATCGCCTACAATTCATAGTCCATAAAAAAAAAGTTTGCCCATTATCTCAAAACCACGCAAGGACAAAATCAAGCACAACCATGCAAGAACATCAAAACCTTAGATCGAAAGAACATTAATTGATATAAGCACATCCACGCATGGAATAAATCGATATAAGCTTAACCAAGATTAAAACAGCAATGCATATATAAATATACATGAAACGAGCAACATTTCTTTACGATATTAGGAGGAAAGTGCACATAACCATTGATTGACTATCGCCTCCAATTTCTCGTCGATAATACAAAACTCAAAACTATATTAAAAGAAGCATCGTAGTATCAACCAACATCATTTTACAAAAAATAACTCAACAACACCAAGTATTAACAGTATTAACCAACATCATTTTACAAAAATAACTTAACAACGACATCTAACTTATTAACAACATCATTACAGTATTAACCATCACGGTATCATTACAGTATTAACCAACATCACAACAGCATCACAGTGTTAACATAAGCATCACAATATTAGCAGAAATAATTTTTACAATAACATCATCACAGTATTAACAGCATCATCACAAAATTAACCAACCACCATCAAGAAGACAAAATAACTTAACAACTTGTCTACTTATCTAAGTTACTTAACAAAAATATAATGGCAATGAAAACAAGTACTACTAACGTATATAATCCCATATCAATGAGCTTGTCCATTTTGGCCTCTATTTGCAATGGGAGGTCCCTATTGGTTTGGTTCACTTCTTTTTCCCCATCGCATATGGTCGTTGCAATGGGAGTGATCCAACGGAAGAATCCACAACCTTTGGGACTACTAGATAATGGGCAAAACGCATATAATCGGTCGGGGTTTTTGGAAGTTTCATTTATCCTTATTGCGGCTCGCAAATCGCAAGAACATATTCTGTTTTGATATCGCAAATACATTGTATTTTCACTTATGCGGGATGACGATGCTGCCATACTATTTAGTAAAATCAAAATTAGTATATTATTGGTACTATATGTTATCAAAATTAATAAAATTCAAAGCATCATGAAAATATATTACATGCGTAAAGCATCATTGTATCTATTACATGAAATATGAAAATACAGCATGTTTCGAATAATCAGCGGTGATGTGCCCAAAGCTGATTGGCGATACCCTCACGAATTTCTTGCATTATATTTTGGCTAGAAGTAGGTTCACCTATTGATGCTGGAATAGTACGTTCATCTTCATCATCAATAACCACTTCTTCATTGTTCTAAATATCTAATAATTCATCGAAATTACGATATTTAATAATGAAGTTGTGAATTTCACAACAAGCCAAGACAATACTGATTTGCCTTGCAAGCTTATAGTTTGACATCATCTTTAGGATTGGGAACCGGTATCATTGTAACAAATCGTATATATGAACATACCCACAACTTCTTCCACATAAATATTTTTGTCTTTTAAGCCTAATCTCCTAAGCTCACCATATAATCTTAGGAAGAGATGTGGTTCCATACGAAGATTTTCGTAACATCTTACCGGACTATGTATCAATCTTGGATGTAGTCAGCACCTCTCAACATTGAAGTGCGTACTGCTCTTCGTGGAGGAGCATTTAGTTGGTTGTCTAACGATTCCATTATATCCAACAAAATTACTGATATAACATCATCACAGTATTGTTCTTCATCACTATCCGATTCATGTGATGTATTTGGTGGATGATTCATTCTACTACATCATAGAGAAAGAAATCATCGCACAAATAAGCACAAAAATTACTGAAATAATCACAGAAATTTCTGAAATAAAACTGAAAAAATTATTACTAAGTACTCAACCACACAATAAATAAATATAACCAATATTGAAAAATAAAGTCATGGGTGCACACACAAGGGTTCACATAGTCACGAGTTCAAATTAAATAGCAGTTCACTCACTCACTACAAAGTTTCCAAGAAGTTCCTCAGTTTGTCATCTTGCAACGTCATAATAAGTATCCGAGATTCCGTATTAGAAAGCATGAAATGACAAGTCTTAGCACGAGTTTCTATAGATAGCCATTGCAAATTACTAATGCGCTCAACACAATTTGCTAGACTATATGGATCTGCGAATGGGGGTGTAGTACATACTAAGGCGGCCTCACTTCGAACACGATGAGCTGCAAAGTGTTCACTAATGAGTTCATACAACTTTTACCTCTCCTGTTCTACAGATGTTCCTCATTTCTTACTACGATTGCGACTTGAAGAAATAGATGGACGTCGAGGGATTTCCTGGTCAGTATCCCCCGTGTCCTCCTCTTCCCCTTCCTCTTCCATAACAGGCTCCTTACCGCGTGCATTCTGTCCCAAAAATTGATCCTCTAACCGGCGCTCCTCAGGTGAATTTACAGGCGCCTATGTAGATGATCAGGGCATCCCATCAGTTGTCATTGATTTTGAAAAATCAATTCCAACAATGAATAGTTGGGAGGTGGCCCATTCTTAAACTGTTTGAAACACTTTTTTTTTCCTCCTCTTTGCACACAAAATAAACTCTATTAAAATGCTACCCAACATGCTCCCTAATTAACTCTATTAACAAAAACCTACATTGCTATTCCACACGGTTTCGTCAGCCTCAATCCTCCCTATGACGGGATTTCAGGTGACCCCAATATGGTTAATCAAATCTTGGAAGTCTTTAAAAATACGATGAAGGTGATTTTTCTTTCCCTTACATTGATCAACCCCGTATCTAGTGCCACATATTTCTAGAAGCCTATTGCTAATTTCTTCTCATACAGGCTTATCAAAATTTGAAGCGTCTAATTCTATTTGTTTATTAGGCAGTGTAAATAAAAAGTCTTTCGTAGCATTTTTGTACCAAGTTTCCGACTTCTCCCTCGGATTACGTAGCATTTGTTTATTAGACATATTTGACCCGGGAGATTAAAAATTTTTCATTTTTCGAAAATTTGTACTAGACCCCAAAATCTAGATTTCGATTCTTAAGGATTTTGATTTTTTATATATTTTTATTGAATCTAAATGGGGGGTAATTCTTATATAACATTTATGTTTTAAAGTTATTAACATTGATATGAAAGCTTGGAAAACAGAAATTTAATGTTTTAATTTAATTTTTTAGATATTTTTATTGAATCCAAATGGGGGTAATCCATAAATATTATATAAGGATTACCCCCATTTGGATTCAATAAAAATATCTAAAAAAACAAAATCTAGTTTTTGGGGTCTAGTACAAATTTTCGGAAAATGAAATTTTCTAATCTCCCGGGTCAAATATGGGTATACTAAAGGCTTCCAAAAATTTCTTTAAAATATATCGTTATCTAGTTTTTACCCAAGGAATAATTACCGATATTTTTTGTGTCAAGAAAATATCTAGGTCATATAGCCCTCCAAGGAGCTCCCTCGGCTTAGTGAATTCCAGGGTCATTTTCTAATTTGCCGATTTTTTATGTTTTGAGTTTCGGATTTAGTTTTTGGGTTCTTATGCATCATCCTGAGGATTTACAACATAAACTAGACACCCTAGACCTAAACTTTAACTTCCCGAAGAATCCCGAGCCTCGACGAGCATCCTTGCCAATTTCTCCGATTTCTTTAATTTTTCCGATCGGGGACCTCGTGCGCTAACCGATATGGAACCTGAAAATAACTCTCTATGAAATCATTAGTTCCATATTTGTTATCATAAAAATTAAGATTAAGACCAAGGTTGAAAATCTTAGGCCAACACTCCGCAGATTAGGTGACAAGTTTGTCGCTGAACTGTGTAAACAATTCTATGTGTTTGCGTGTTTTTTGTGATTATTATTTATTACTTACCCTGTTTCGTGGAAGCAGTCGCATAAGCAGTTGCAACTTCTTGTGTAATTGTCATTTTTACAAGAGCTCCCCTAGAGACTATTTTGTCAGTTAAGCTTCTTGTCTCCGGTTTCTATGTGACTTTGGGGGACTTAGGAGATATTTACCATGTTGTGTTTATCCATTGTAAATGTTGAGTTGTATTGAGTGGCCTTTGAGGCCGGGCTAAAGTAGGTGACCGCGAAGATCGTGTTGAAGTGGATGGATGAGAAGCCCGAGCTAGAGTAAGCTCCCCTAGAGATAAGCTCCCCTAGAGATACTTTCGTGCTTGACATATCAGATTGATAATGAAGATCTCCTCGTCATGCATGATAGTTGCTGATTGGCATTTGTCTCCTCATTTTTTGGGGGAGGTATCATGGCGGAAAAAGTGTTGGCTCGTATCTTGGGGCTTTCTAGAGAACCGTCAATTGCTGAGCTGGTCGACCGAGATTTAATCATGTCCTTGCTACTGGCCATTGGATAGAGGGGTTGTCATTCTTCGGCCTATAAGGTGACTCTTTCCCTCCAAGTTTCGAGCCTTTCTCGTGTTCTTTAGCATTCGTCCTTAGCAGGTTTTTTGCCAGTGTTCTCATGGTTTGTTTCTTTCTTCTTCTATCGTTGACCCCCTTCGGTAAGTTTTCTTGCTGTATAGTTGATGTTGGCTTTAAGTTAATTTGCCTTCTTTACGATCCATTTAGTAGTACTGCGACTACCATGTGTTCTTCCATTGTTTTCTGAAATGGTCTATCTAGAATCTTTCTGTCATGCAAGTGAGATGTCTTCATTGTTGAAGGTGCCAGACATATGCGCCCGATTGGCGGAGATGCGGGATAGCCCTTCAGACGGGAGGGGAAAAATCCGTTAGTGGATAGCTTATTGAAGCGTTCGCGGTCTTGGAATCCAGGAGTCTCTAGGTTTCAGGCGGAAGCGGCTGGGTCGTTAGCGTCTTCGGATTCTCCGATCCTCCTTGGCTCACCCATGAGGTATCAAAAAAGAGCTAGGTGTTCGGTGAAAGGAACCCCCTTGAGCTAATCACATGTCGATGTATTTAGGGACTATTCAAGGGTAACCAACTTAATGAGGTGACTTTTTCATCATATGTTGCATCTTTATTCATAAAGATTGTGATGAACCCCATGAACCCGGGCAAATGATTCTGAGGCCATGATGAGATCATGCTAGTGAGATTTGGAATACAAATGCCCTTGTTCTAAATATTCCTAGTCATATGATCACCAATTAAGGGATTGATGATTCTATATAGACTAGTGCACTAGGTACATGCCCTATATGATAACATTACTGGAATAACGAGCATCAGCAATGGCTGGATCCGTTGCTACGCCGTTGCTGAAGACCATTAACAACGGCCAGCAACGGCTCCGCCCGTTGCAATGCAGCCATTGCAGAAAATCGTGTACCTGATAACTTAACAACGAATCTACAACGGCCACTGACGCCGTTGTTAATGCTATTATCAGCAACGATTCCGCAACGGGTTTCACCCGTTGTTGATACATCATCAACCACGGCTGAGCAACGGGGCGTGGTTGTTGCTACTGCTTTTATCAACAATGGTTCTGCTACAGCGCAAGGACTGTTGCGGATATTACCATCATCAATGGCCGCCAAGCCGTTGCAACGCCTTTGCTGAAAGGCTGTTGCTAAGCCATTGTTGTTGTTCATCATCAACAACTTTAAGTTTGCGACCCAGGTATTACGATACACTTTCAGCAATGGCTTTTACATGGACGACCGTGGGAAGGCCGTTGCTGATGATGTTAACTTGTAACTGAAAAATTTCAAAATTAGAAATTTCCATTGATACATTTCTAACCTGATACATAACTCACACACCCATACATACATCCATTCACATACACATTAAAGATACACCTAGATATATATCAAAATAATTATACTTATAATTATAAATATCCGTAATATGAAATCAAAACTATCGTATCAACACGATATGAATCAATATCCAAACAAGTCAATCAAGTAACAAGTATCTCCAAGATCACTACGTATCATAAAACAACAAAAGCTCGCTACGATGGTGGAGGAAGGTCGAGATCATACAGCGGGGTCTGGAGTGCCGCTCACCGATTCATTAATATCCTCCTGTTCTGATTCATTAATCTTGGAGGTGGAGGGCCGCTCACCGACTGCTGGAGGGGTCGGTGCCCCAAGTGGCCCGAGTACGGCTCACGCATGTCCACTATCAACAATGCCATAGACGCGGCCGTTGTCTCAACCACCCGCAGCCTAAACCCACGCTCCCGCATCAAACTCCTCGCAGGTGACCCCGCGCTGCGTCACCGTCTGAGTGTAGGTCTCCTACACGAGTTTGGTTTTTGTTTCATATTTTTTCTAAAACTTAAATTATAAATAAATAATGCATAATTGAAACAAATATACTTACCATGATGACTGCATCGCGACATATCGATGTCGATGTACTCACCCGCCCCATGTCCTCTACTGTGAGTCCGCTCAAACACCTCCATCGGGGAGGGTCACTGGATAGTCCCGTCATCCATCACCATCGTCTACATTTACAAAACAAACAAATTAATTAGTACACAGAGTAATAAATAAAATATATAATTCAAAATAAGGTATAATACTTACCATGCGTCTCACGTGCACGTATGACAATGAAATGGAGCCGACATGATTGCTCGACGTCCCAACTTCACGTGACTCCCCGTGACAAGTCCATAGAAAATATCTTGGTGCAAATCCTTTGCTATACAGATGCAGAGTGACAATTTTCCGATCAAAAAATCATCCATTCAAGCAAATGTGGCATGGACATTGGATTTTATCACCGACGCTAACAAATTTTCACTTCGGATAGACAAAATTTAGGAAGTAAGTTATGCCTAATCGAAACTCATTCATTAAAGCTCCACGATCAAGACGTTGGTACATCCAACTTTGATCACCCGACATGACTCTGTCAATCAATGATAATTTATTCAGTTAATGCCTTTAGGTGAGATTGTCCTATTCTATTCTGGATTCATGTTATTCATATTGCACTAAGTATTTCTTTTAACCGCTAACTTCATTCTAAATTTCGGCAGCATCTCTCTACAATTCTCCGAATACGCATATCATCTGGGCGCGTATCAGAGAACAAGAGAGACACAAGAGCCAAAATTTAATAATTAATGAGTTAACGGTTAATAGAAAAAACAAAGTGCAATACAAATAACTATGTTCCCAAATTCTCTAATTAGTGACAATTCAAGGGTTGTACGTCATATAAAAGATTATCTACTTCTTTTACATGAACATACAACCCCCGAATGGATCCTAAGGTTTTGCTAAATCATATCCGACTCACCGATGCGTACGTGAAACATATCAACTCGTCGGATGGATGATTATTTTCTAAATTTATGGATGCCGATTCGAGTCCACAGTGGACGAATCCGACACGAGTCCAAATTGGACGATTCCGGCGTGAGTCCAAAGTGGACGATTCCGGCGCGAGTCCAAAGTGGACGATTTCGGGACGAGTCCAAAGTGGACGATTCTAATTAATCTAAATATAAAGATTAACAATAAAATTAATCTAAACTAAACTTAATTAACAGATATAATAATAAAATTATTCTAATTAATCTAAACATACATTAAACATTTAACCTAAAAAAACATTAAATATTAATCTAAACATTAATAAAATTAATATTGAAAAAAACATTAAATATTAATCTAATCTACACATTAAACATTTAATCTAAACACATTTAATTAATTAGAGTATTAAAAATATTAGGGTTTAAAAAACCCTAAATATTAACTCAGGACTCTAGCGCCGACGTCCACTGTCCGACATATGTCGGACACTAGACAATGTTTCGGCCACCGACGGCCGACTGAAACCCTAAACCTAGGGTTTCGACCGGCCCTGGTATAGGAGAGGGAGCGCTAAAATTACCTAGAGCGGGCGACAACGGCGGGCGGCGGCGGCGAGTGGCGTCGGCTGGCCGGCGGAGATCGGTAGCGGCGGTGGCAGAAGCAATGAAGAAGAAGGAGGAAAGGGGCAAGCGCGATCGGGGTTGAGTTAAATAAACTTAATCAGCAACGGCTCACTCATCTGTTAGAACTTAGGAGTCACTTGACTTAGGCAGCCCTGTCACTAGATCCATAGTAATCTTTTCCCACTTTCACTCGGGAACTTCGAGGTTTTGCAGTAGCCCTGCGGGTTTCAGGTGTTCGGCCTTCACTTGTTGGCAGACCAAATACTTGGATATGAACTCTACTACCTCCCTTTTCATGCCATTCCACCAGTAATGCTGCCCTAAGTATCGGTACATATTGGTGGCTCTCGGATGCATCGTATAAGTGGAACGATGACCCATCTCCAGGACTTGCTTGCGCACTTCTACCATATCTGGCACCACGATTCGGTCTCTGAACCTCAGCGCACCCTCTGAGTCCAACCTGAACACATTCTTTTCATCGCCTCTCTGCACTAAGTCCTTCGTCAGGGCACAGAAGGCGTCCTCTCCCTGCGCGGTACACAACATATTTCCCAGTGTGGATTGTACCCGCAGGTGTGCCACTAGGGCACCCGACGCTGACACTGCTAAAACTGCTCCCCCCATCCAAGCATAGTGCCAAGTCTCGCGCTAGCGGCCTTCTCCCGGTTGCTAAATGGGCCAGGCTGCCCATGGACTTCCTGCTCAGCGCGTCTGCCACCACATTGGCCTTCCCGGGGTGGTACAAGATGGTACAATCATAATCTTTCAGAAGTTCGAACCATCTTCTCTACCTTAACTTGTGCACCTTCTGGGTGAGCAAGTACTGGAGGCTTTTGTGGTCGGTATAAATCTCACAAGCCTCACCGTACAAGTAGTGGCGCCATAGCGCGAGTGCAAACACTACCGCCGCCAGTTCCAAATCATGAGCTGGGTAATTCTTTTCATGCACTTTCAACTGACGAGACGCATAGGCGATCACCCTGCCATACTGCATCAGAACACAGCCCAAGCCAACCCGAGAGACATCATAGTATATCACAAATCCTCCTGAGCCAAAAGGTACAGCCAGAATTGGTACTGACGTCAGGCATTCTTTGAGCTTCAGGAAGCTCTCCTCATACTTCCCCTCCCACTCAAATTTGACCTTTTTCTGGGTTAACCGAGTCAGAGGAGCTGCAATTCAATGCAGAATTCGATTTATCTTCTAGGCGGCAATCCTGACAATTCCTCTAGAATGACATCGGGGAACTCATGGATCACCGAAGTTCCATTAACCTCATGAGTCGTGCCCCCCTTTTCATCGGCCATAGATACGAAGGCCAGGAAGGACTAGCAGCCGCCCGACAGCAATTTGCGAGCCTTAAGGGCTGAAATGATTCCCATGGGCTCACCCCTTCCATCTCCTTGGAAGGTGAACTATGACAACCCGAGCTTACTGAATGTGATGGTCTTAGCCTAGCAATCTACTGACGCAAAGTGCTCCACCAGCCAGTCCATGCCGAGTATGACCTCGAGTTCAGCATAGGCAAGAGTGTCAATTCTGCTCTCAATGCATAACCACAGATGATCACCTTGCAGTTTCGGAAGATTGATTTGGCTATTATGGTATCGCCCATGGGCGTTGACACCGCATACGACATGCTAAGCAAGGAAGGTGCCATTGGAAACCTAGTAGCAAACTCAGCAGACACAAATGAGTGCATGGCACCCGGATCAAAAAGAACATAAGCAACAGATGAATTTACTAAAATAGTACCTGTTACCACTGCCTTCGACGCCTCTGCCCCATCACGGTTCATAGCAAACACCTTGGCAGACAGTCTCTCTGAATGGCTAGCCTGCGGCCCCCTGTTCTGCATCCGTCCTCTCTGAGCCACAGATCCCACTAACATAGGTGCATTTCCTTTTGACTGTTCGGATTTCTGTCCAACTCTCTCTGGACAGTCCTTCATGAACTGCCCAACCCGACCGCATTTATAGCAAGCATCTGTGTGGCCAAGATAAGCCCTCTAGTGCCTTCGACTGCAGTTGCCACACTGCGGCACCTCAAACTTTTGAGAAGTACCTCATGACCCTGCCGAGTTTATTGTTGCAAACCCAGGGCCCCCACGGCCCCCAGCTACCACTCTGGCCTCGGCTCTACTGGTGGTCTACGGTGGTCACTGCCCCCTCTGGATGCCATGGTCGACCCCCAGATCTTGGTGACCAAAATTTCTTCTTGGCCAGCCCGTCGTTCCTCTCAAACGGTACCAAAGCTTCCTTCCAAAGGGCTTCATCCACCACCCGAGCAATAGTGGAATCCTCGGTGTAGTGGATGAGCCTGCCAATCTGAGGCCTCAAGCCCCCAACGAACCTCTTGACCCTGGCGGTCTCAGACGCCACTAGGGTCGGATGATATTTGGAAAGATAGTTGAATTCCATCTCATACTCAGACACTGACATGCCACCAGACTGGCACAACTTCTCAAAGTCTCGTGCCTTCTTGTCGCGAAGACTCATTGGCAAGTATTGTTTTTCCACAGCCGCCTTAAATTCTTCCCATATGGGATGTGGCACGCCTGATGCCCTGCGAGCCCTCTAAGTGTGCAGCTAGACCTTTGTCGGTCCCCTCATCTGTAGCCCGACCATACGAGCCGTTGCTTCCGATGAGCACCCCAGTTCCATGCACAGTTCGTAGCAGTCTCCCAAAAAATCAGTGACTTCGACCTATCGGTCTGTTCTGGTGAATTCTGGTGGCTTTAGTGTGACGAAGTTTGCATAGGATGGGGCTCCTAGAACCCTGGTCACCAGCGCTACTATCTCGGCTACCTTCGGTAGTACTAGAACCATAGGTACTGGCTGCGGCGGCGGCGATTGCTACTGCTGCTGCTGCATTTGATGTCTCAACTCCTGCTCTTTGAGGAGCGCCTCTGTTAACTGAGCTACCTGAGTTTGCAGTCGAGCAACCGCAGAGTCTTGTCCCTATTCTTCGGACTGCTCTCTTACCCTGCCTCGGCCTTGGCCTTGGCCCTGACCCCGGCCCCGACCTCGGCCCCGACGCTCTGCCGAATTACTGCGATTGTCGCTCAGTGCAGCATTGTGAGTCTCCATCACACTATCATAGAGAAAAGAAAGAAAGAATTTTCTCGTTAACATACACAATTCATTCGACTGTAATTTAAATTACTAACCGAATTGTGCGCTGAGTGTAGTCATGATTGACAGATCTCGTAGCATACCTATACCGCATGTCGACTCACTAGTATAGGTCTCATACGGTACCCAACTCCTAGTCGTAGTCAATACCTAACCAAAAGCTCTGATACCAACTTTGTCATGCCCCAACTTAGGGTCGCGTGATCGGCCAGGGTCTATGTCCTACCCTGAAGCCTACCACATACACTGACTGACAAGAAATCGAAAGCATGTAAATAAAAACAACGATGTAGCTTTTATTTAATTGTTAAAGAAGGTTCACAATTTTAAAAAGAGTTGCGAAACATCAACTACAAAATAAAACAGCTCGAGTTAAAGTCAAATACATGTTTTCAACTAAACAACTCCCAGTGTATGTAAAGAAAATAATCCTAGACATCACGACTACGGCTACTGGACACTACTACGAGATCTACACCATTGCCTGCCCTCCAGCTGCACCATGACTCCAAGCCTCACCTCACTGGCCGGGCTCTACAAAATAAGAGAAATAAATCGTGAGTCCACATGGGACTTAATGAGCGGTTCTTTTGAATCTCCACATAAATCCCCAATAATCACATGTATATAATGTCAAAAAAATATAAAGTTAGGGATCTAATCTAGTCCTGATATGACAACTGACCCCAAGAGCCATCATGTATAGATCATACAGTCATATAACCAGCCATAACAGTCGAACTAAATAGAATAGCACCCGGCCACTAGGGCCTGCTCATGAACTAATGGTTCGGCTCTAACCAGCCTTACCACACAATGACAGTAATATTCTGGCCATACGGCCTACATAACACATGAGTAAATCAGAGCAAACATCGGGCTGTCGACTAGGATGGTCTGCTAGTCTTCAGACACCTACCGAGTTAGGGATAACTAGTCCCACCCAATTGGGGTCTAACACCTAGCAGGCCCACTGGTACAATAATCTCAAGACCCAAATCATTGGCCGAGTCATGCATTAGTCATTCCGACTATCCATGCTTCTCGGCTGACCATCACAATCAGATCACACAAGCAAAGTGTCCTAAAGTTTTCTTATTTAAAATCCCGGGCATTCACCCGTGCTCAGCCCTTTTCTCTGGGCCTTACCATTCGCACACTATTGCTCATTGGTTGTTCCCTAGGTGTGAGACCTAGCTTGTCTACATTCGAGTTTCTCTAAATAACAAGCACCCTAGAGTTTCCTAATAGTCCTCTAGCGTCATATGCCACATTTCAAGTGTGAACTACATGTCATAAGTGTAGAAATGTCTAAATACATACATGTCACAACCCATAAGTTATAAGAAAATTAACCTACATCTACTACCATGAATAACCGCATAATTGCAACAATAAAATAATTAAATTCTGCATTTAATCAATAAATTCCAGCAAGGTAACATTTAATTTATCATGGTAGTTTCAATACTAGCATTAATAATTTGATGAAGAAAATTCTACAAATCATATACCATACATAATCTTAGCCATATATGTGCATTTAAGAGGATATTACAAGTAAATGAAACATTACCATGATTCACATGCCATACTAAGATCCTACCATGTATGCACCATCATGAAAATTTCCTTATAATGCTCTAATCTTGATCCATCACTACCAAGTTTCATATATGATGCGAATGATTTACAACATAAAAGTATGACTTGGTACCCTACATGTAAGCATAAGACACATCAAAAGTTTTTCGCCCCCCAATGACCACCCGACCGAGCCTACCCAAGGCTGATCATACTCAGCCGAGAGCAAGCAGGATAGGAGGATAAGGTCTCGGCCATGATTGTGAAGAATCGAGTCATCAATCGCTAGGAAAACTTAATCCGAGGGCTTCCAACCACTCTAGGAAATTGGAGAAAATTTTGGCATGATCTCCCCCCTTTCTCTTTCATGTGGCCGGCCCTAAACATGGAGAAAAAAAAATGATGAGAAATTCATACGAGCAGTAAATACATATCATACAAACCAAATCTTGGAAGAACATCGGTGGATCGACAGAATCCCGTCTACCCTAAAGTTTGGGTCGGCTACCCGCCTACCCTTCACAACAAGGTTCGTTCCACTCACCTTGATCAAGGAAGAAGAAAGGACGAGCGATGATGATCTCGATCTTTCCGATGGCGGCACGAATCCGGCGCTGACTCCAAGGCTTCCCCTCATCCCCCTCTCTTCTATCGGGCTGCATGCGGCTCCAAAAGTGAGCTGCACGATTGGGGATGAGGGATTTTATTCTCTCATCTTCATTTGACCAATATGCCCCTCCTATTCACTTAGTCCCTACTCGACTCAATCCGAGTCCGATTAGAGCCCCGATTCAATTCGCACACACGATTTGAAATCGACTCTACTAAGACATCTAATTCTTAAGAAGGAAGGAACATTTAACCAATTAAATTTCATAAGTTGAATTATACCTTCTAATCGCGGTGATTCCGCGACTCGACCTAACTAACTCCTGATCCGGTGTGCTGCACCAAAATAGATTTTTATATTAGGAAACATCGGGTCTTACGAAAACCCAAAATTTTGAATTCCGAGAGAGATTTTAGGGGAGGGTCGGGTCTTAACTTGTAGCTGCTCCTCCTCTCTTTATATTGTTGCCGAACACTCATAAGGGGTTTTTAGGAAGTGAATTAGTTTTTCATATTGGAGAAGATTATGAGCTTGATTCTTGAGAGGGTTTTGAGGAGAAAAGATCCTAAGAATCCCTCCCCCTCTCCCTTGGTGACCGGCCATCTTCTTCCTCCTTCCTCAGTCTTTTGCGAAGCCAAATTGAATGTGTCTTCTACTTGGGTGTGCCGCCTACTTCATCTTCTTGGAGGAGTCCAAGAAGGATAGCTAGGTATTCTTTCATCTACCTTCTCATTCCGTGGTTTTCTCATCTCCTCTTCCTCTCGTTTTGGAGCCTGGTTCTTGGTGGAAGGGCCGACCAAGCTTTTGAGGTTTCAAGGTTTGAGAAAGCTTCTTCATTGAACCACTACGAGTTTGGTTGTTCGCTGCCCCTTTGTTGCGAGGTGCTTGGTGTGGACTTACATTGGAGGATGTGCATGTGTGCATCTTGAAACGGGAATAGGAGCACCCATTCCAACCGCGGTATAAGGTATACCTTCTCCTCCTACTCGTAGATTGAATTCCTTAAAAATTGATAAATTAGATCGATGTTTTCGGGATGGTTTGAATTTTTTAAAATAGTTATTTCCGCTGAATTTTTTATTCCCATCCCAACAGTGGTATCAGAGCCACCTTTAGCAATTTTTGGAATTTTTATTACGTGTTATTATTGTGTTTACGAACTGTTCGCTCCCTAAATGTCATACTGCGAGGTTTTTGTTTTCGGGGGTTCTTGAGTCATTCTCTAGGCTCCACAGTTCATGAAATGAATCGGGGTGGTAGCCTACTGTCCAAACTTGTCTTGGATAGACTTCGAGTTTAAGAGCCCCATGGGTTCATGGTTGAACAGCCTTGGAAATCGAAATTTTCAACATGTCTTATTTGAGCCATTTTGGGTGGAATGTAACCCGAATAGTGCCTTTTCGGATTCTATTTTTTTCCTTTCCTTTTCTTAATTGTTTAGATGCATGAAAGGATGATTATGGATGAGCACTATGTGCATGTGACTATGTGTAAAACGTGGTCGTGTTGATTGTTTGTAAATTTATGAAATTTCAGCATTGTAAAATGTAGATGACCCCTGCCTTCCTCTTGAGAATTTTGATTGTAATTATCTTCTCCCTCTCATTAAATCTTTCCCCAAGGGTTGTTTGTGGTCTTCTTCTTTTAGTTTTGTAAAATTAGAAGTTTAGGGGCAGATTTACGACGAGCACGGTTGCTGCCCCATTTTACTGCGCGCGCGGGGAGGATGTGTTCGGCACCATGTTGCTGACAGCTTGAACCCCGGGAAGGCACTAATGGATCCGACAACCTACAAGGTGATTTTGGGAAATGCCTTGGCGAGACAGAGCTCCCTAAAATCCTTTCAATGATGACCTTGGTTCGCCCGGTGGCTCGGGTGGAACCCTTAGTGTTGGGAGGGGAAGAAGAATCACAACGGAAAAAAGCGATTTAAAAATTCAAAACATCCCTAAACCAACGAGAAACTTTAGCAATCTTTAAGAAATTCAATCAACGAGTAGAAGGAGAAGATTTACCTTATACTACGGATGATATGGCTGCTCCTATCCCCGTTTCAAGACGCACCGCGCACGTCCTCCAAGGAAAGTCCACACCAAGTGCCTCACAACAAGGGGGTAGTGAACACGGAGACTCGTTGTGGCTCAACGGAGAGGCAATCTCAACCCCGAAATGCACCAAGGTGAAGCCGGCCCTTCCACCAAGAACCGATCACCAAAAGGGAGGGAGAGGGGATGAGAAAACCATGGAACGACGAGGAAGATGAAGAAATACGTCGCTATCCATATTGGACTCCTCCAAGAAGATGAAGCAGATGACACACCCAAGAGGAAGAGACCTTCAATCGGCTTCACAAAATTGGGGAAGGGAGCTTTAGATGGCCGGCCACCCAAGGAGATGAAGATGAGTTCTTGAAGCTTTTATCTTCAATAAGCCTCTCACGAATGCAATCCTAAACCTTCTCTAAGATGAGTAACCAATTTGCTTAATTTGCTTAACCCCTTGAAGGAGGTTAGGCTATCTATTTATAAGGGGCATAGGTTGCCACCTAGGTAGACCCCCCCCCCCCTTTTTAAATCCTCTTTCCGGAATTTAAAATTTCGGGGTTTGCTTCCAAAATAATAATTTATATTTAATGGATTTATAATTAATTTGAAATTAATTAAATCCAACTAAATATAAACTTTAATTTATCTCTATAAATAAAATTCTTATTGATTAGGATTGATCATGTGCCAATCCCTACAATTTAGGGATGCCCTACAAATTAGGGTTACCAAGGAACTCCTTTCTCGCATATTCATTCTTATAAGAACCATCTCTCCTATCATGTCCGTAAACGAGATCCATGATTGTGTTGCAGCATGTCGATGGTAGTAGACAACTAGTGCCGCATACGAACTTTATCTCATAAGGTCCATTACGATGATAGCCTATTGTGTGTGACCCATAGGGCCCCACGCTAAGCCAACAGTGAGTTATGCATAACGGAGAGTCGCATCCGATAGAACGACTTCTATTTGAATCTTACGAACCACCACTAAAACCCCTTTAGCGTGGTCGTGAAAGACTCCACTCACAAGTCAAGATTGACGTCTAGCAACGTATCATGACTACCTGAATAGTATGAGGTTCAATCTACAGGGGATCGAACGCCCTTCGATGATTAGTTACCGTGCAACTAAGTCCCTCGGTTACAACATCCCGAAGTCGGCTAGGGTACGGAAGAAGTGTCAAACCCTAATACCGATTCATATGTATTCCACCCCCAAGATATTATCTCAATAATAAAACGTCAGAAACATCTTCTTGACTTTCATGTCTACTATGGCAAGAGATTCCTGAGTCGACACTTGCAAGGATACATAGGACATTATCTCCTCTCACTAGAAGTAACCGGTTCCATGGTGGTTGCTCACCTACCTTCATGAAGGCTTCCGCATGCCCAATAATACCCGACACATGATGCTGAGGGCCACGTAGGGATAGAGCCAATGCAATGGGTTGTCACTCACAAGGTAACTGTCACGGCCCAGCTCAGGGTCACGTGATCGGCCAGGGTATATGTGCCTATACCCCGTAGCCTGAACCATGCACATGCCAACTCATAACAATAAATCATAGCGGAAATAATGTAAAGAGTTTTATTATTCAAAATGAAAACCAAACCATATTTCATAAGAAGTAAGTTTAGCAAAAATAGAAAAGTGCAGAAATAATAAATCAAAGTCCAATAGACCACTAATAAATGAAATCCAAAATAAATGACATAAACATCCCTAAGGGACTACAACTCCAAAATGCCAAATCACAGTGCATGATAACTTTTACAGACTCGACTACGACCCCTAACTTAGACTGCTATGAGATCAATGTAGCTCCTCTGCCCTCCAGTCGCGTCAAGTGCTCCAACCCACCTCAACGGTCAGGCTCTGCAAAATAAAAACAACGACAACGGATGAGTTCAAAGAACTCAGTGAGCGGTTCTACCAACCCCCACGAGAAACCAATCACAAAGATAAAGCATAAGCAAAACACCTATCTCAAACAGGAATAAGGTCACGAGGGTGTGACTAACACTACAAGAAAACATAGCATCACCGACGGATTTGTTACCAACGGATCCAATTTATTGGTATTACCAACAAATTTACCAACAGATTAAGAAATCGATTGGTAAATCAACCTTTAGTTTTTTCCTCCTTCAATTTTAGCCGACTAAATATTTTTTCCCCTACTAACAAATATATTCCTCTTATATATCAGCCAAAATATCATTTTGGCACCTTGTTTTCTTCAGCTGACCCGGACAAATCCAACCCTAAGATCCGACAAATCCCTCTGTATTTTTTTCCCAGTTGACAAGCTCCTCTCCTCGCGACACCTCTCTCCCCGTGCGACTTCCCCCTGGCTCCCTACGACACCTCTCTCCCCGTGACTTCCCCTGGCTCCCTGCAACACCTCCCTCTCTGGTGGTCTCTTCACCGTTGCTCTTCCCCCTACAAACATGTCTTCTTCTCTGGTGTTCCTTGTGGTAATAACTCTGGCCATCTTTGATGCTTCAGGTACACCCCAGAATAACATCTCTTTCCTTCTATCTGTTCGAATGTTTGAACAATTAATGGTCTTAGATATTTTTTGAGTTGCTGCCTATTCCATACATTTCTCAAAAGGGTTTTTATTCTAAGTTTTCTCTCCTTTGTTTACCCTTTGTCCACATCTTCTGTGTGGAATATGGTGTTTTGTGCATTTGCAGACCTGATGCGAGCACCGCTGATCAGCAAAAGATGCTGGATTATGCTTGTGGAGCAGGGGCTGACTGCACTTCGATTCTACAGAATGGGGCTTGTTATAACCCTAGCACAGTGCTCGCCCATTGCTCCTATGCTGCCAACAGTTACTACCAAAAGAAGGGAGAGACATAGGACGCTTGTGATTTCACTGACACTACTATGATCAGCACAACTGATCCAAGTAATCCCCCCCTTCTCTCTCTCCCCTACATGCCATGAATATGTAGATCTCTACGAGAAACAATTCATGCCTTCTTTGATATTGCAGGTGCAAATGGATGCACCTACCTTGCAACTACCAGGTAATATTTTGTTGTGTTCTGGAACTAAGAACTACATTGATTTAAAAAGAACAATATCTTTAGGAGAAAAGGTAGAACTCTTTTGATCTGATTCTTTTTCTTCATGTCTTCTTTTCCTTGTTCAATCTACAGAAACTTGCTCTTAAGGTTTTGCTAGAAGCTGGAATCAGCCTTTTCTCTTTCTCTTTCTTTATTCCTTTTTCCTGGAGCAAAAGAAGTGAGGACAGGTTCTCTGGTTCCTCAGAATCTCAAATTTTAAATAAAGTCACTTTATTTCATTTGTCCAAATTTATCACGAGAACACTGATTGCCTTCACTATGGATTCTATTCCAAACAAATTTGTTAATGTTTTTTTTTTGAGAAATGAGAACTATATACCATTCATAAGAAATGAGGCTTACAGTGAATGATGGGGAAGAGTGTAAAAACAAGCTTATAAAATAAAGGTCCAGGAGGTGGTTTAGGCCCCCCCCCCCGCACAAAGTTACATAACCATGGAACACCAACTCCTAACTAGGAGAGCAGAGAGAACAGAAATTAGCCGCAGAAGATGCCAATTCAAAGAAAGAAGATCGCTTGTCGCTAAGCACCCGCGATAGAAACTAATTTAAAGAAAGTTTATTATCAATATATTTTTCTTGCTTGGTGTACGTAGAAACTGATTCAGAGTCTAAATCGAAAAGCACGAGGAGCAAGTCGAAGAGGAGCAAGTCGGCTGATAGAGGTGAGAATTAATTAATCAGAAAGATGCTTACTACTTTAATCAGTATTATTTGGAATGATGGCAATTAATTCAGAAGTCTAATGGTTGTTTGTGTGTGAAGATGCTACTCTAGCACAGGTTGAGTCGGAGAAGAAGATGTGTCCTTCAGCAGAGCATTGGAAGAATGTGAGAAGTCCAAAGTTGACAATAAGTAAGAAGGATATATGTGTATATATATATATACTTTTATCTTGTTGACAGGTATATTTGGCATAATTTGGTTCCTTATATATATATATATATTTATGTAGAAAAAAGCTCTTTTGTGAGTACTCCTATGAACCAGAATTTTTGATTTTATTTTAATTTATTGATGAGTTTTAGATTAATCGTGACTGCATTGCATTTTCTATTTCTATTCTTTTTTAATTATATTTAAACCAAGCCATTTGGAAATTAGAAGTCGCCTGCTATCTTAAAAAGAGTTCAAACTGTTGAGGAGGTCCTAAATAACTGAATTCTCAAAACAGAGCTCAAAAGAAGAAGGCAGCTATTGTAGCGTGGGAGAACAAAAAGAGGGCATCTCTGGAGGTAGACCTGAAAAAAGTTGAGGTGGTGCACTATTCTTCCCTTGTGTTTTAAGCTTAACTTAATTACCTTTATGAATCCAGTCTTAAGAATATTAACTCGGACAGAATGAAACAGAGTGATGAACATCAATTTATTGCTTAATAAGTTCATGCATATATCTAGAAAATTCTTAAATTTGTGTTGGAAAAAAAAAATCTGGGCAGGAAAATTATGAGAACAAGAAGGCAGAATATGCGGAGAAAATAAAGAACAAGATTGCTATGGTCCGCGGAAGATCGCTTGTCGGCTGATTTTTTAATTATTTTCAATGAGAACACTTAACTATCATTAATTTTTAATTATGCTAAGTAGGTAGATTAGAACATAGCATGACAGGAACATAAACACTCCAATGAGGTGGTTGTATAGGCATCATTCCTTTTTTTGATTATAAACTTCCAGCTATCATACTAGCATGTTATTGAATTTAATACAATGCTTTACTTAAAAATAAAACATGTTCTTGAATTTTGATGCATTACCTGTAAACCTATTCCGTATCTTTCAGTATTCTTATTTGTGGTTACAATTCTTCTCCCTTGCCTAAATTAGTGTTGGTCTATTAACAAGTTAATGGACTTTTGAAATAGCTACACACAGAACTATTATATGCTTGTTAATTTGAGAAGCATGATAAAATAAGAGCTGTACTAGTTTCATTAGCAAAGGCTTGTTATGCTTATAGTTTTGTTGCTGGCAAGCTAATAGTATTTACTATACACCTGAAGTAACTTGCTACTAAAGTTAAGATGCCAGTCAATACACTTGATATTTAGTAAACAACTAATTCTGTAATGAAGTCAATCATTTATTATTTGGTTTGGTCACTTTTAAAAGTTCAGTGAAGTGTTATAGGGCTTTGCTACCTTTTCTACCTTAGCATAAACCTGCAAAAATTAGTAATAGAGCACAATTTGAGAACTTTTTGACTAAGTGGATAAAAGCATATATTTTACATGCTGAAAAAACTAGTTTGTTACCTAAATAATATTCAAGTCAATATTTTCTTGCATTTACTTAAGTTATTCTTAGCTGCTTACTTGGAAATAAATTCACATGATTGATTTATTGAGCTTAAGGATCCATAACCTGGGGTCTTGGAACAAAATGACTTCAATTCGTGAATTATCAATGAAATTTATTCTGATTAATGAAATTAACTAATATCCCGTCTCCATCCATTAACGAAATTACCTAATAGCTACCAATTACATGGATAACAACCATCAAGTTAGCTGCTGCAGTCGGTCATCTTGGCTTTCCCAAGGTGATTAGGATGTTGTCATCAATTTCATTGCCAAATATCCAATACCCAACTAGGGCAACAGGGAAATAGCAAAGAGCCACAATTATGTAGGCAACAATAACACCCTTCCACATGGGTCCTTTAGATGGCTTGTCGGGAGTGGAAGGAATAGTTGCTTGGATCTCCAAGACAACATTATGCCCGGCATAGGCAAAAGCAATATCACCCAATCCACTGAAGAATTTTAACACAGTGCCTGCTGTGCTTGAAGATCTGAACCCATAGTCAACATTTGCTTGCTTTCCTTGTTCTGCTGCAGTTATCCAAGCAATAGTAGAGTAGCTGGCAATAGTTAAGAGAAAATCAGTACTTTGTATGATAGATTTGAACATGACTTATTATAAATAATAGTGTCTGATTCTATGAGCACATTGTTTATTTATTGATGTAAGCATTTATTCAATATTCTTTGATAGTGCACACAATCTTGTTAATAAATATAACAACTAAAGAGTTGCTTCTAACAGAGAACATAGGGAAGGTTAGTCAGCGACATATATGAGTACCTGACTGGTTGATTGACATAATTGCTGCTGCCAATGATACACCAGCGATGGAGTTGAAATTTGGCAATTGTGAGAGGAAAAAATGTATAGAGGCAAAGATCATAATAAAATAGTTGAGTTTGATGGATTTGCAGTCAGGACAAACGAGATCATGAAACTTCCTGAGAGATTCTCAGATTGTCCACCAATAACCATGTAGACGATATCAACGCCAATGTCCACAATGAGCTGTTGGGGCACTAAGATCCAAAGCCCAAGATTTTCTCCAAAAACATGCTGTGCTAGCTCGTGATACCGGTCAAACCGCATTTCAGGTACCATCTCATGCATCTCCACCATTTGCCATAGAGTATACAATGTGATAATCCATGATAGAATCAGCATAGTAGTTCCTACACCCCTGCTTAATTTTAGTTAAACAACTTGAATTAGGTCATAATATTTTGTATGACATCAGTGCACATAATCACCTGTATTTTCATGGTGCAATTCTAGGAATACTTGGATTTGTCCCTTGTTATTCGTCAAAATGCGCAGAAGATTAAGGCAAGAGTGGTTATTTAGGAAAAACAAACCTTTTGTCTACCAGGCCAATTAATAATAGATAAAGAATGTGTTTATAATGAACTACTTGGAATTATAATCTTTAACAAAAATAGAGGCATTCATTTATCAAGGAGCACTTAGAAGCAAAGCTGCTATGTGTTGGTGAAGATGTACAATTAAGATTACATTCTCAGAGTTAAAAGAGGCCGGCAAATTCTTCTACAAGATTAAGTCCTAATGCTTTTGTAGTTATAACGAATGCTATACAACTTGCATTTTACAGATTAATATGGAGATATCCTTAGAAAAATATATGATTGGAAAAAGAAATCCATAGGTCTTGTTATTGGTATGTCTTGCTTGAGCTGAAAATTTTTAATGAATTGATAAGAAATTTATTTTAACAATTTGCTCTGCAGACAGTAATCAGTAAATTCCTATTATGAGAGGTGAAAAACATGTTAGTTTGACGAGGTGAACTAAGATTTTTAGAAGAATGATGTCAACTGAGGACATTCAAAATTCAAAAAATGTTCTCAATAGATTGAGTTCTTATTGTTAGAAACAAAAATTAATAGGTGAAAATAACTCAAAATTTGAAAATGCAACTATGATAAAGTTTATCTAACTAAATTTAGGTCATCTAATCAAGATAATTGGCAATATACTAAAATTATATCAATTTCATTGAGTATCCGAATATGATGTTGGCAATTTTTTTTTTTACTTGAAGAGGTTGGTGGAAACAGTAGATAGCTGTAGGATTGGAGCTTCCTTTGCTACTTTTTCACATCAAGTTGTAGATTTTCATTTTAGGTAAGAATTATCATTAATCTTATTTTGCTTTGTAGACATCCATTCCTTTTGCTATTTAGTACAAGTTCATGCATTCATAGCCCTCAAAATAGATTTCATATTCATGCAATGATAAGATGGACAGAACTTACACTACATGATAAGGAGGTTATCTCGGGTGGGTACGACCATAATATCATTTCTCGGGTGTGTGCACAACCGCACCCCACCCAGCCGCAACTCAGCCCCAATTTCGACTTCTACCTCATCACCTCCACCACCACCTCCATAAGTTGGATTATGATTACTAGTCAGTAAAAACCTTTTTATGTATTAAAATTTATTTGATTTTTCTGAATACCTTGATTAAGAATGATTCACCATGCAATTAAGAACTTTGAGAGAACTTTGATTAAAATTAAGCTGTCATCATTAGAAATTTGGAAATTTTTTGCCTCTTGTGGTAGGTTATTCCATTCATGTGATGGCTCCATCTATAAATTTGCATTTGAGTGCATATTTATCTCTGTTCATGAGTGCATAATATTAGTGATATTATTATTAGTGAATCAAATTTCATCATAATATTAGTGAATCAGTTACAAGGGTCTTATTATTATTAGTGAATTAGTTAGACTGAGACTTGGATTTATAAAAAATTAACTCCTAGCACAACTTATTCTCAACTCAAAAATAACTCATACACTAGTGCATTTGGACCTTCCCTTCATTTGGATTCAATTGCCCATCCATCATACTCATACACTAGTATATTACAAATTTTTAACCTAAACTGTACATTACATCCACTGCCACTACTACTACCTTAGCCCAAAACTTCAATCCATCTTCTCTTCTTTTTTCTTTTTTTTCCTCATTTTCCAGCAAAGTTAGTCCTTTGTGACTTAGGTGACAGGAGGCAAGGCTGTAATATATTAGCCTTCTATGCGACGTACTGGTGGAAGAGTAGTTCTTTTCAACAGTTAGTCCTAATTATGCAATCCCCCTATGATAATTGTCTACTTTAACTCTCCAAAAGTGTCAAGAAAGTTTATTGCTCAATCAAAACCAATTTGCTACTATTTATCAAATAATGTTTCCTCATCATTTTTTAGGACCAGTTTTTTTTTTTTTTTTTAAAATGAGGCTTAGCATCATTAGTCCATTTAAAGTTTTGGAAGAAAACAAAGGAGACAATACAAAGTTGGTGAGAATCATGGCAGTCTAACAGAATAAGATGATACAGTATGATAATCCAATTCAATAAAGTAAGTATAATAACTCTCATCCTAAAATCAAAAACTTGTAATAAGGAATAATAGCTCATATGATATGGAATAGACCAATAAACATACCGCCCATCTCTAACATGATCTAAGAAACCAGCATATTGCTGCCTCTAGAATCTAAATTCGAACCTTTCAAGTTCACAGGTTCTCGAAAGTAGATTAACGAAATTTAAGCCAGAGTGAAAAGAAAAACGCTAAACCTTATTCCTTGTGGAAATTGAAGAAGAACACCCTGACGAAAAAATGTTCTTTAACACACACACAAATTTATTAGTTTCAAAATCGAGGAATAAGCAATGAATGCATCGATCACAACATAATCTTACCGACTCGAAAGCAATATGTTAATTAGTCTCATTTTCTGTTTAGTTTGAAAGCAATAAACTGATTATTGTGGATTTGAGAATTTAGAGTTAAATAGTGTTGTAAGCATGGTTGAGCATTAGATAATTTAGTTACAAACTTGGTATTCCTGTCATTTCATTGCCTCATTGTTTCTTTTGTTTTTACATGCAGGTAAAAAGGATGAAGGGCAAGGATCTACTTATTGGAAAAAACTATCTTATATGTATTTTTGAAACAATCTTAATGCATTGAAACTTTGAAACAATGTAAATATTTGACTAGCACAATGTATTTTGAAATTAGTTGTATACAATGGTTTCCTTAAGTTTATGTGTGTGGATTTAGAAATACAATGGTTCATGTGTGATTTCAAAAATTATTTTTATGATTTCGTGTGAATTATCATAGTTTGAGGATTGATTCAGGTACACAATAATGAGCAACTGATAGATTCTGTTGGTAATTCCAACAGACATACCAACAAATATTATTTGTTGGTAATACCAAAGCTAGAGGACATTGTTGGTATTACCAACAAATATGTATCCGTTGGTATTACCGACGGATAAATATCTGCCGGTAATACCAACAAAAGAAAAAATCTGTCGGTATTACTGACAGATTAATTAAAATCTATCGGTATTACCGAGGAGCCATTTATCGACGGATTTTACCGACAGATAGTCTATCGGTAACAGTATTACCGATGGATTTGGTCCGTTGGTGATACCCTATTTTCTTGTAGTATAACTATCAGGCCATCTGGCCACCACCTGCCCGAAGGCAACTATCACTCTAGTAGTGAAGTATAACAGGCCTAAGCCTACCATGCCCTAAGGCAACAACACATACTAGGATAATCGGGATTGGCCCATCCGAACTTGCTCCACGAGACGCGAAGGAACATTCATGATTCGCCCGTCAGAACTTGCCCCTTTAAGATATCACAAGAATAATCGGGATTTGCCCGTCTGAACTTATTCCTTAAAAGAAACTCGCGAATAATCCAAATTTGCCCATCCGAACTTATTCCACGAGGCCACACAGGAACAATCAGGATTTACCCATCCGAACTTGTTCCAAAAGATAATGTAGGAATAATCGGGATTTGCCCATCCGAACTTGTTCCAAAGGTTGGGAATTAGCCATCCAACCTTTCGGGCCTAGCCCGTAATCTGGCTCCTAACCGAGCCTCTCCGCCATTCAATAAGATATGACATAACATGACCTAAGTCAAGTGTCTCCTACGGTGTCTTAGGAATGTCTCTATTGGGAAAAATCCACAATACCCAATGCCCGGTATGAAATGTGACGTCTTGGTTAGGCGATCCACCACTACCTAGATGGAATCATTGCCCTTCCCATTTCCCAAACATTCTTGATTCTTGTGTTTTTCTTCAAATCGTGGGTTTTGTTCGCCGAATCTTGTGTCAACTTGTGGGAGGGAACCCGAGGATTCCCCTTTGTGGCCCGGCTGCCCTAGGAATACCGTAGGGATGCTCGACCAAGCTGGAAGAAAAGGGTGCCCTCAATGTGTTCGATGAATTGCCTAAGTGAGGGGTGTAGATTATATTCCTTTCTATGATTCAATTTGATCATCAATTTTGATGCTTATAATCTAAATGCATGCTTTGATATTAAATCTGTGATTTTTGGAAATTTATTATGTGTTTCAAAGATGGATTTCATCTTGAGGGCACGAGGGTTCTTGATTTAATTTCTTGAACATAAAGGTTGGTTCTTGGTCAAAGAGGGTTGTGATGCTTGTTATTCTTGTTTATTAAGCATGGTTTATGTGAGATTTATCTTGATGATTATAAATTTGATGTGATGGTAATTAGGGAGTTATATTCTGTGAATTTTCGGATTTAATTCTTTATTATGCTGAAACTTTATGTAGATTTAATAAATGAGGGCTGATTTTGAAATCCTGTTTGTGAAGTGCATAGTTTGCAGAATATGGTCGTGTAACATATTGTTTTGACCAGAAAATATAGTTTAAAAATATAGGACACACTATGGAGACCAGATTAGGGTTAGATACACCAGTTTGGGATTCAACAGTAAACTGAGAATAAAATCCTAAAACAAAACCCTAATTTTGTTGATGATAAATTTTAATTGCATAATTAAAATGCAAGGTGCAGCATAATTTGTTATGAACCAATAAATAAATGTTATGCATGAAATAAAATGTCACAGGTTTATGATATTGCAGGTCTAGGAGTTGGGATCGGGCATTGGTTATTATGGAGTTTTCCTAATAGAGACATCCCTAAGACACCGTATGAGACACTTGAATTAGGTCATGTTGTGCCATATCTTATTGAATGGCGGAAAGGCTCGGTTAGGAGCCGGATTGCGGGCTAGGCCTCGAAGGTTGGATGGCTAATTCCCAACCTGTGGAACAAGTTTGGATGGGCAAATCTTGATTGTTCCTAATATTCTATTTTTTAAAGGAATAAGTTCGGATGGGCGAATCCCGATTATTCCTATGTTATCTTTTGGAACAAGTTCAGATGGGTAAATTCCGATTGTTCCTGTGTGGCCTCGTGGAATAAGTTCGGACGGGCAAATCTTGATTATTCCCGAGTTGCTTTTAAGGAATAAGTTCAGACGGGCAAATCTCGATTATTCTTGTGATATCTTAAAGGGGCAAGTTCGGACGGGCGAATCCCGATTATTCCTTCGTGTCTTGTGGAGCAAGTTCGGATGGGCCAATCCCGATTGCTCCCGAGTTTCTTTATATTAGGTTAAGTTCGGATGGGTCAATTCCGATTATCCTAGTATGTATTGTTGCCTTAGGGCATGGTAGGGTTAGACCTGTTATACTTCACTGCTTGAGTGATGGTTGCCTTCGGGCAGGTGGTGGCCAGATGTCCTAATAGTTAGTCACACC
This sequence comes from Canna indica, assembly GCA_034359265.1. NCBI lineage: Eukaryota > Viridiplantae > Streptophyta > Magnoliopsida > Zingiberales > Cannaceae > Canna > Canna indica. The sequence continues at coordinate 39,336,696 of CP136892.1, read as the reverse complement.
TTCATGACCTTATTCCTATTTGAGATAGGTGTTTTGCTTATGCTTTATCTCTGTGATTGGTTTTTCGTGTTGGTTGGTAGAACCGCTCACTGAGTTCATTAAATTCACCTGTTGTTGTTGTTTTTGTTTTTGCAGAGCCTGACTAGTGAGGTGGGCTGGAGCACTTGGCGTGGCTGGAGGGCAGAGGAGCTACATTGATCTCATAGTAGTCCTAGTTAGGGATCGTAGTCAAGTCTATAGTAGTTATCATGCACTGTGATTTGGCATTTTAGAGTTGTAGTCCCTTGGGGTCGTTTATGTCATTTGTTTTGGATATTATTTATTAGTGGTCTATTGGACTTTGATTTATTATTTACGCACTTTTCTATTTTTGCTAAACTTACTTCTTATGAAATCTGGTTTGGTTTTCATTTTGAATAATAAAACTATTTTCATTCTTTCTGCTATGATTTATTATTATAAGTTGGCATGTGCATGGTTCAGACTGCGGGGTATAGGCACGTATACCCTGGCCAGTCATGTGACCCTGAGGCAAGGCGTGATAAGGAGTATGAAGGTGAAGTTTGACAATATAACATAGGTCTCTTAGGGAACTTCTATTGAAGGCAGTTGAATAGAAAGTTGCAACTGCTACTAGAAGCAAGGTAAGTACCAAAGCAAAAATCACACGCAAACATAAAGGTTTGTTTACACAGTTCAATGACAAAACCAGTCACCTAATATGTGGGGCACTCACCAGACAGATTCCCAATCCACTCTCTATAAGTACAATATAAGTCATTTGGATTTCACACCCGAAATTCGACTACAAGTACTACAGTGAATTAGAATTAACAAAAATATATTTGCTATTATAAATAAAATACCAACTTGCCTCTCTATGACATCCCAGCCACAGAGTTCTATCCTCCACACAGCCTTGTGTTGTAGCGAGTTATCCGCCCAAAACCAATCTTCTCAGCATGAATATATGATGAGTATGTTGTTGCCTTTTTGCACTCAGTAGTCTGCACTTAGCAGTCTCAACTCCTCTAAAATTGGTAACACAGTTTATGCACGTAGGAGTTGATAGAAGTGGCTCCATAAGAGTAGATCAATGGGATAGGATCCACAGTGGAGTGGGTAGGAGTGGATCCATAAGAGATGGTCAATCTTCTCAAATATTTTCTCACACCTTTTATAAGTAGAGTAGACAACCCAAAAGACATAGCTATTACTCCACAGGAGAAACTCCAAAATCCATTATGACCATTAACTCCAACAATGAATGATCAAGGCTATAAAGCTTCATGATGACTATAACTCTACCAAAATGAACGACCAAGGCCATAAAGTAGTAGCTTTATGATGTCCAAAACTCCATTAAGCATCATAAAAGACCAAATCCAAAAGTCATCATAAATGATCAAGACCAAAGGTCACCATAAATGATCAATCAAGATTAACTCCATTATATATACATATAGACTACCAACGTACCGTCAGTCCTTGTTTTGATACTTGATGTTTGAGGGTTTCTTGTTGTTGCAATGGTCGCTGGTCGGATTATCCATTGCTGCCCTTGTAGACTTTCTATAGTACGGATTTGTCCAGGGATCGCTCGGATCCCTCTACTTGCAAGGTGGTCCGCTACATGTTGAACGTTGTAGCGGAAGTTAGTGTGACTTGTATTGGAGAGTCTTCCTAATAACGACCGGGATAGCAGGTGATTACTCTCTCCTCCCTGCCACCCGGTATAACCATGTGTTTGGATCACCAGCTGTATATGTTCTCTAAAATCATGGATGCTGATGGTGATATCTGGTGCTATGTATGCTAGTTGTGTGCCAGCAGTGAGATCTACTTCCATAGAACTGATAACCGAACGGTCATCAGCCCATCTAGTATCTCGTAATAAGAATAGAGCATTAACACCTGCACTTCGGCGGTGTAGGGTATGAAGGCGGACCATGATCATACCCATATGTAGATGTTGCAGCCCTTCCTGTACCAGAACAGAGTAGCTTTTGTCAGTAATAAACGGAAGTTCGATTTGTGAACTTTCGGTTACCAGGATGCGTTCATCTGAATAGTGTTGGTACACCCGATGGTTTCTTTCCGTCCATCCTGCTTGATATAGAGTTTCAGCAGGAACTTGTTGAGCCCTCTGATATTGGGAAATGGTTAATTCTGCGTTGGGGTCAACCTGTGACTCAAGGCTTCGTCGGAAGCCTGTCCTTCTGGTGTTGGAAACTGTGCGTCGCTGTACTTCATGACGCAAGCGGTTGCTGAGACGATAATTGCGAATCTGATCGTCTATTGTTGGTTGTCTGTCATTTGTGTTGGAGATGGATGGTCTTGGAGCTAAGACCTCCGTTCTCGTGGATGTCCTGTTTGTGGAAGTCATCTTCTTGATGCTTTCTCCCGTTCTTGCTCGAAAATGACTTTAGGATCTTTGAAAACGTATAGTTTTCCTGGGGGCTTTGAAATCCTTTTCTCTGAAGCGTCTCCGATTTTGAGCTTCTGTAAGTCTTTTGCAAGAGAATCAATAGAGTCTGTAATAGATTGAGGGCTAGCTTTATCTTTAGCTAGCTTGAGTGCTCTTATATCAGCAGTTACTTCGTCCAGCTGTTCTTTGCAAGTAAGCTGAATAAGTGTGTTTAGTTGTTTGAATAAGAATTCAGATTGTTTGGAGGTTATTAACGCAGGCTTAATGAATCCCTCGGAAGGTGCACCAAGGGCCTCAGTAGCCTTAAGAGCGTCCTTATAAACTGAACTTGCAGCAGTCAAATTCCAGTCACTCATATGGTGTTCATAAAACCAAATACTTAATACTTACTGGCTAATCTTTGCTAAGATTACGAATGTATGGGAAATCTTCTCCTTAGTGGGTACTGTTATCCCCTTTATCGCCTACCTTAGCTCCGTCTAGCCTTAAAGTATAAGTACAAAGCTCTAAAACACAAACAGAGTTTGGGAATTAAAACTGAAAGCATGTACCTTTGAAAACAAGCTCTGATACCAGGGTGAATTAGGGTGGTGTCGATATTTTCCTGAAAATACTCTCTGAATTTGTTTATTCTGAGAGTAACGCCCTCTTCGACCTCGTATTCTTCCCAGATGGCACCCTCGTTCCAAATCATCTGGTCATCTTGTTGTGGTGGTTCATACTCATACAAATAGACTAAGCCCGCCTCCATGACTGCCTCGATTGCGGTTTCATTATCTTCAATTATCTCTTGGATCTCATCATCCCAAGAGAAGAGTGCATTAACTGATTCTTCATGAACCAAAAGGTTACTTAAAGAATTAATGGTTGTATTGACTACCTTGACCACCTCCATTGGTGCATCTTGAGTTTCTTCGATAGCTCCTTCAAGGTCTTTAATATGCTCCTTCATATAATCCGGTATTTCTTCCAGAACAGCTAATTTTGTAGTGAGTCGGGATAAAGCGTCAGCAAGAACGTTAAGCTTTCCTTCAATATGTTCAAAATTTACTTGAATTCCCGTCCCTGTTATGAAGTCCACAAAGTTGAGCCACCTCACCCTTGATGGCTTGTTCTGATTGGATTTATTATGGAAGCTGATAATTGCCTGGCAATCAGTCCTTAGAGTAATTTCCTTCTTATCCAAGTAGTGGATCTTAAGAGCGTTCAAGGTTTCCATGCAAGCATGGATTTCAGCATCGATTGTTGCTTTTACCACTGGGAATTTGCCGCAAGCATACACGCAAATTCTTTCTGATTGTCTTTTATCATGCTTCTTCGGCTTCCACTTGCAAATGCCGCCCCAACCCTCCATGCATCCGTCTGTTTCCAGGATTATATATGCATCAAGAGGGGGTAACTCTAAATCTGGTAGGTTCTGTACCAGTTTTTTCACTTTGGCGATAAGTTCCCGGTCTGAAGGTTTTATCCTTTTATCGCCGTGGGGTCGCTGAAATCCATGCTTGCATGGAAACCTTGAACGCTCTTAAGATCCACTACTTGGATAAGAAGGAAATTACTCTAAGGACTGATTGCTAGGCAATTATCAGCTTCCATAATAAATCCAATCAGAACAAGCCATCAAGGGTGAGGTGGCTCAACTTTGTGGACTTCATAACAGGGATGGGAATTCAAGTAAATTTTGAACATATTGAAGGAAAGCTTAACGGATAGCCTCTCTAAATCTTCGTATGCTCTATTTTGCTCTTCTATAGAGCCAGTTGTGGGATCTTCCAGTAATATCATTCTTCTTACTTGAGACAGAATGTTCTGAGGATCGTCGGCAATGTTAACTAGTTCATCATATTCATTGGGATACGCCATTCGCCATTGAATCCACATTTTCTTCTCATTTTCTCCTAAAAGATTTTCAATAAAGCATACCTTCGCCTTGTTGTGTGTCCATGTTTGTTCATTCACCAGATTTAGTGTTATCGATTCCCATCGAGAGATGATATCACTATATTGCCCAAGGTTCATATTATCAACAATCTCAACATCATTCAAGCAACATCGCATCAGTATAAATTTCACTGCAGCAAGAGCAGTTGAGACTGGCCAATGAGCAGTTAAAACTATTTGTGTTGATATAGGAGACTTGCAGATCCATATCTTATGTATTTGACATAAATAGAGAAGGCCAACCAACTTCCATAAATGCCACTTTACAAAGGATCTTAACTTCAGCAGTTTTAAACTGAAAAGATAGCCATAACACTTAATACTTCAGCCAAAAAAGCTTCATAAAAATACTGCCGCCAACTCTGCTTTAAAAACTGCTAGCCCATTAATGAAGACCACTTCATTTCTTCTATAATTGACCTTTGTCATAAAGGCTTCAAGATAACCGCTAGCTCATCAATGAATACTACTTCATTTATAGGCAATAAAAAGATGATTTAAAATATCTGAGATATAAAATAGAATCATCATTAATATTGGAAACCAAAGGACATCATTTGCGCAACATCCCCGTCTAGAAAACCATAGACTGCAGGAGCAGTTAAAACTATCATCACACAGGTGTAACTGCCTTCAACATAAGCATAACTCCTCACAGTTGTGACTGTCAATTTAACTAAGAATAACCTGAAATACTTTTGCTTAAACAACCACAGACCAAGTAATAGTTAGACAACATAATATATCCCGTAAGTATATAAACTGAGATCTTCAACATAAACTCCACAACAGTTGCAACTGACATACAGCTGAGAACTTCAGTATAAACTTCATAGTAGTTGCAACTATCATACAACTAAGAACTATTCGATAATCCTTTTGTCAAATATAGAGCTTCTTACTGTTGACATCAATCACTATCATTTACGCAAACAACAATTTGAAACAGTCAATATAAATAGACATCATAAACATATGATCATTAAAAGAGAAGCACCATTTAAACCTGACATAAGTCATAATTCATAAGTAATGCCTGGAAATAAAGAGTAGAAAACTCTCCACTACTCGACTGACATAAGTCATAAATGATGATTAAATAATAAAAAGTATCAAGAATCACCATTTAAACCAGAAGACCAGCAGCCATCACATTCGCAGTAAAAATATCCAGAAAAACCTCAGACTATAAGTAGTTGAAACTGTCCCTTCACAGTTGAGACTATCATCATATCTAGAAAGCCATTGACAGAAGAGCAATTGAAATTGTCGTAATACAGTTGAAACTGTCAAAACATAAGCAGAGCATCTTACTGTTGAGACTGTGTAAAAATTGAGAATTTACCGAAAGCACTTTTGTCAAATACAACCAACACATCATAAGCCAAACACCAACAAAGTTAAAGAAACATATTGGACAGGGTATTATAGGCCTTCAATTGGATCGAGGCAGAGAATACTTATCCACTAAATTTGTGAATTATCTCAAAGATAATAAGATTGTCTTTGTATGGACCCCTCCTGACACAATGGTGTGTTTGAAAGGATGAAGCACACCTTATTGGATATGATGTGATCCATACTTAGCTTCCAATCTCTTTTTAGGGGATAAGCTATTACAGCGGCCATAATTTTGTATGTATCTAATACACCGTATAACATATGGAATATCAAGAAGCCGAGTCTGAGATCTCTCATGATTTGGGGTTGCCTAGCTTATGACAAACTTGACCAGGTGCAAATTTTGAGGCATACCCTAAAAAGTATTTTGGGTATCAAGTTCTCCCAACTGAACAAAAAGAGTTTTGTCACCACTTTTCTGAGAAAATGAGTTTGTCAAGGAAAGTGGGAGTGGAAGATATGTTGAACTTGGTGAAGTTCAGCAACCACAAATAAAATCGCCTCAACTAGTGGAAAGTTCAGAGGTTAAACCAATCAATGTAATTATTTATTCCCATCACTCTTCTAGGAGACTGCGTACACTACTTGAGTGATGATATCTAGCCATAGTGTATGACCTAGATTTAGGCAATCCATGATCTCTTAATGGTCAAATGTGTTGACATCATGTGGTGGCATTATGCAAATCAAAACTGGACTCAAACCAAGTAGAGACTTTGGTTGACCAGCTCAAAAAGGATAACTCTTATAGGGTGTAGGTGGATCTTTAGGAAAGATCTGAGTAGCTAGCAAGGTGTGGACCTATAAGACAAGACTGACTGTGAATGAGATCTAACCCAAATAATAGGTTGTCTATAATAAGATATTCTCACAAGTTCCAACACTCAAGTCCATCAGCATATTGTTTGCCATCAGTGCATACTATGAATACAGGATCTGGCTAGTGCATACTATGAATACATAGCCAGAGGAGTTCGTATCCTTGATTGGACCGAGTAATATATGCGAGCTGCAGAGGTCCATTTATGGACTACAGCTAGCATCGAAGAGTTAAAACATCAACTTTGATGAGATAGTCAAAAGGGTTTTGATTTTATCAAATATGTGGATGAACCTTGTGTAGACAAGGTGTTTAGTGGGAGTTTAGTCATATTGTATGACATACTTGTGGGAAAAGCATTCTCATGCTCCAGTTATTTCCCATACTGATTCTCTATGGTACATATGGAAAAGATTCAAGAAATACAATTTTATTGAGTAATAGAGAAATTGTCCATATAGGAAAATGCTTTATTTTATGGTTGTTGCGATGATTTGATCACAGCCTGGGTTCTTTCAGGGATTGAGTCGGGGTTGTTTTCATGTGTCCCATCCTCGGTTTGTCTTGGAGACCTTCGCCGACTGTTTGCCTTCAATTGTGGAAAGTGTTTGTGGGCCATTAGGCTCTTTTTCTGATTCAGCCACCTTTGTCTTGAGGCATTGATTATAACACCATCAGGCTTCTTTCTGGTCGGCCTGTAGCATGCCTACTTCCATTTCCGAAATAAGAAATTTTAATGCCAATTGGGGAGTTGATACGAGAGCTCCCAGATAGTTCAAGGACGATCGTCCTAGAATCATATGATATGGGATGAAGATGTTGATGACTACGTACTGTACATCAATTGGTTTTGCCCTTGGTTGAGAATTGAACGGACGTCAACCCTTTGTCCTAAGAAGCCTACCAGGTCTCCTTTGCATGGTGTGAGTGTGGCTTTTGTTAATTGTATTTTCTCAAAGGTAGAGTAGAAAAGGATGTCAACTGAGTTGCCTTGGTCGACTAGGACCTTTTTGATGGTGAAGTTTCTTGCAATCACAGAGATTACGACCGCGTCGTGTAGGTTTCAATTAGTTCCGTGAAAAATCAAATTCATAGAATGATATTACAAGAATTTTGGAGATGGGCCGGTGTGGGCGAGCGGTGCTATCGACTATGATGATTGCCCGAAGAGTTCTCTTTTTGGCTGAGCTCGACTCTTCGCCTCCTGCAAACCCGCCGGTGATGTAGTCGATGACTTCTTGGAACTCGTTTCCCGAGCGATAAGCTCAGCTATTCTCCCTATGACCCGAGTGGGAAATCGGAGGTGTTCGGCTTTGTTGTCGAAGGTCGCGGCTCCTGCTCCGACCTTGCTCTCCCTGGCGATGGATGTATTTGTCTAAGTGTCCTACACAGACTAAATCTTCAAGTTTGACAATATAGGTCTCTTAGGGAACTTCTGTAAGGGATAGTTTTAAGGAAGTTGGAACTGCTTAACAACAGCCTATTGTAGCAAAGTAAGAACCAAAATAAAAGGCATAGACAAACACTGGAGATTTGTTTACGCAGTTCAGTGACAAACCAATCACCTAACCTGCGGGGCACTCACCGGACTTTTGCCCAGTCCACTCTCTATAAGTACAATATAAGTCATCTGGGTTTCACACCCGAAATACGACTACCAGTACTATAGTGAATTGGAAATAACAAAAACCTTTTTACTATTACAAGTAAATACCAACTTGCCTCTCTATGACATTCCAGCCACAAAATTTCTTCTTCCACACAGCCTTGTTTTGTAGCGAGTTATCCGCCTGAAATCAATCTTCTCCTGAAGATAAAAAGGTTGTTGCCTTTCTGCACTTAGTAGTCTGCACTCAGCAATCTCAACTCCTATATATATGGCAACAACGTTTCCATGCAATGGAGTTGTAAACAATAGATCTCTTCGCCAGTATTTATAGATGTCACTAAAGGATCTAAATAAATGCTGACTTCAATCACTTTTAATCTTCACAGTCTTTAGATTGAAACCATCAACATAATAGGCATTTTAACCATTTGATCATTTATATAAATAGAAACGCCTAGAAAATAAATGAAGAAAATCTCTTCGAAACTTAAGTAACCATACAACATAAATAATGATGATTGAATGTCCAAAAACATGTAAGGAAATCATCATTAATTCAGAAGCTCAGCAGTCACCAAGTCCGCATAAGAACGTACTGTCCAGAAAACTTTTAGACTGTAGGCAGTTAAGTCTACCTATTCACAGTTGAAACTGTCACCATTCCAGAGTATATTCCAGTCACAGTATTTAAGCAACTCATCAAACAAGATGAATTGTAACTCAAATAATATAAATCAAACATAGTATCACATAAGTTGTTTATCATCCAAAGTAGATGTGAATCTCTTTTCAAATGATAATAGGACTGGAAATGTTTTTGCCAAATATAGCCAACATACAAAAGACCAATACTAATAAAGTTGGTCACCGAGTACTATACACTCCTCGGTAGTTTGCCCATAAGTGTCATGAAATACACACTTCTTGCTCATATCGGCGTTGGGTGGTAGCATTTGCTTTCCTACGTTGGCGAGATATCTGATAAGCTTCAGGTGGTAGATGTTGCGAAGGATGATTTCCTTGCTAGTGTTTGAAGGAGTGTACCTTTCGAATCGGGCACTCGATCGAGGTGGTGACCACGGCCCTCTACCATTGCTCCGCTCGTGGCAGTTGCGGTCTTCACTTTTTCTGTCTATCCTTTTGGATTTTTTTATCTTCGACAGCGGCCTTGAGATTCTGCCTGTCAGTGTTTTTTGCTTCACGGAGTTCTTCTATTTTTATGAAGATAACGACTTTCTCCTAAAACTTGGTGTCTTTAGGTTCTGTTAGGGCGATCTGGTCAGAAAAGAGTACGGGCTTCAAACCAAGTTTAATGGAGTAGAATTCGACTCGTGGGTCGAGGTTGGGGATTTCAGCCGCTATGGTCTGAAACCTGCTCATGTAATCCCTTAGGGGCTCATGCTGCCCCTGCTTGACATAATGCAGGGCATCCTCCGTTTTGTGGTAGACCAGCAATGTGGTGAACCAATTGAGGAAGACACGGGAGAGGTCCTCGAAGGAATGAATAGATCTTGGTCGGAGGGCGGAAAACCACAACAAAGCAGTTTTCCCAGAAAGGTTGGAAAAGCTATGTAGAGTGCAGGGTCAGTTGCTCCGTGGAAGAGCATTAAGGTCCTAAACGCCGTCATATGTAGTGTAGGGTCGCCAGTACCTTCGTAGGGCGTCAAGGTAGTAGGCAGCTTACTCTTTGATGAGAGGCGGGTTGCCATTTTTGGTTCGATGAAGTGTCATGCATCGATAGGAAGGGCAGTCATGACCTTCCTAGCTTTGGGATCTTCATCTTTTTTTCTGGATGGGGGGGTATTGGAGACCTCATCGCGAACGATGAAAAATTGACTCCTCCTTTTTGATTAATCTAGGCGGCATCAATCGTGGTCAGCTGGGAGTTATTCCTGGGACCATGTTAGCCTCTCGACTTGGTCTTCCAACTATTAGTTTTTTGCTTCCAAGTCGTTTATTCGACACTGGGGCTCTTTAGGGGGAGGATGGGTTGGTGTCGGAGCATCGCTCCTCGCTATTTCAGCATCACTAGGCTTTGGTCGATTGCCACTGTCGAGTCATTGCTACTGGCATGCGGTGGCGGTCGCTTGACTCAAGGTTCCAACCATTGTGGGCGAGGCAATCTTTACTACGGCCCTACAGTGGGTGGCAAATATTCCTGTGTGAGGATCAGAGTAATCTGGTCTAGTTCGATGTCTCTCTTATTCAGGTTCTATTGGCCTAAGGTTTTCAACCTTGGTCTTAATCTTGGTTTTGATGATAACAAACATGGAGCTAATGATTACATGGAGAATTATTTTCAGATTCCATATCGATTAGCGCACGACGTCCTTGATCGAAAAAATCAAAGAAATCGGAAAAATTGGCAAGGATATTCGTCGACACTCGAGATTCTTCGAGAAGTTAGAGTTTAGGTTTAGGGTGTCTAGCATGTGTTGTAAATCCTCCTTTATGATGCAAAATCCAAAAATTGAAACCCGAACCCCAAATAATGAAAAACCAGAAAATCAAAAACGGCCCTGAAATACACTAAGCCTAGGGAGCTCCTTGGAGGACTATCTGACCTAGACATTTTCTTGGCACCAAAAGTCCCAGTAATTGGTCATTAGGTAAAAACTAGATAACAACATATTTTAAAAGAATTTTTGGAAGCCTTTAACCGATTCATATTTGACCTGGGAGATTATAAAATTTTCGGTTTTCGAAAATTTGTACTAGACCCCAAAAGTTAGATTTTGCTTCTTAAGGATTTTGATTTTTTAGATATTTTTATTGAATCCAAATGCGGGGTAATCCTTGTATTTGCATTGTTTTTACTTGTGTTTGTTTAACTAACATTTTTACTTTGCATCCGCTTGCTATTGATATCGTGATTAGCCTAAGTAATTAAGAATCATTTAAAATCGGAATTAGGCAAAAAGTTTTGATAACACACTATTCACCCTCCCTCTAGTGTAGGCTATTTCGCCAATATTTGGTATTAGAGAGGGTCGTAGATTGAGATTTCACCATCTCCTCTACATCTAGTCTCCGCTTGAGAATAGGGAAAGGCCCAATGAACCTAGGGCTCAACTTCCCCTTCTTCCCAAATCGGACGATCCCTTTCATGGGGGAAACCTTCACGAACACCAAGTCGCCCTCAGCGAACTCTAACTCTCTGGCCTTCTTATCGGCATACATTTTCTGACGACTCTGGGCCGCCAGCAATATTTCCTTTATAATTTTCAGCTTCACTACCGCTTCCTCAACCAGATCAGGACCCACCATGAGTGATTCTCCGACCTCAAATTAGCCGACAAGAGACCTACACCGCCGCCCATACAAAGCCTCGAAAGGAGCCATGCCAATGCTAGTGTGATAGCTATTATTGTAGGTGAATTCGATCAATGGTAGGTGTTTCTCCTAGCCGCCGGCCATATCGAGGACGTACGCCCTCAGCATATGTTCCAAGGTTTGGATGGTCCTCTCTAACTGTCCGTCAGTTTGCGGATGGAAAGCTTTGCTGAAGCGCACCTGGGTACCCAAGGCTCTGATACCAACTTTGTCACACCCCAACCTTGCGAGAAACTATGAATCGGCGGTAAGAAGGTCAAGGTACCATGAATCGACGAAAAACTTGCGAGAAACTCGACACCTAGCAGTCCTAGGGGTTCGGCTACCCGCCTCCCCCAAATCCACGGAAAGTAACCACTCACCATGATCGAGGAAGAAGAAAGGGTGGACTTTGATGACCTCGATCCTTCTGATGACGACACGGTTTCCGGCGCTGACCCAAGATCTCGCCTCCTCCCTCTCTTGCTCGGGCGGCGTATGGCTCAAGAATGAGCTGCACGACTCATGATGAGGGGTTTTATCCCCTCATCCACTAATGACATAAATGCCCCTCTAACTGACTTAGCCTCTACTCGACTCGATCCGAGTCCGATTTGGGCCCCGATTCGATCCGCATACACGATTTGAACTCGACTCAAAAAGGACATCTAATGCTTAATAAGGAAATATCCATCTAACCAATTTAAACTTCATAAGCCGAGTTATACCTTCTACTCAAGGTGACTCCGTGGCTCGACTCAACTAACTCCTGATCCGGTGCGCTGCACCAAAAATAGATTTTTATATTAGGAAAAAAATGGGTCTTACAAAATACCAGGGCTACCATCCAATTTCAAGACCTACACTCTAGGTCTTACACTAAATCAAATACAACGAATAAACCACAAAAATACATGTAAATGGAGCAAATAAACAATACAATCAATACTTAGCTCCAAACAATAAATCCTAGCTCCTCTTGAAGCCTCAATGATGAATCGATCAAAGTTTTGAAGGCAAAATCAAGTTTGCATCATGAGAACTAGGGTTTCCAAAGAATTGCTCAAGAAAGGCTTTTGCAATGATAAAAAATGGCTCAATGGAATGATGGATCATGGAGGAAAGACTCTCATGGCTTGGTATTTATAAGCCATGAAGAGTTGACTCAAACAGCCAACTCAACGGCAAGAAAATTAGTCATTTCCACCATCTGGTCACTCGACGGTCGATCGTCGGTCGATCGACCAAGCGATCGACTGAGTGACTGAAGTCTGCTGGGCTTTCTGGGCTCATTTTGGTCGACTAGTCAATCGACCGACCGTGGAGTACCGATACTGTACATATTGTACCTGTACTCTGCAATGAGTTTCAGCCAGTTTCTTTCTTCGGTTTATGTTTCAGATTACGGGTTTGGTTCTTGGGTTTCTTTGCCTCTTCATGAGGATTTACAATTTATCTAGACACCCTAAACCTAAACTCTATCTTCTCGACGAAATCCGAGCGCGTCGACTAACGTCCTTTCGATTTTCTGATTTCTTCGATATTTTTGATTGCAGTCGTCGAGCGCTAACCGACTTGGAACCTAAAAGTATTTCTCAATGAAACATTAGTTCCATGTTTGTTATCTCAACACCGAGATTAAAATCAAGGTAGAAAACCTTAGGCCAACAATATCTCCCTTTTTAATGAAGACAAACATCCTTAAGATAATATATCATTTAAGCACAAAGGATATCAAACATGGGATTTCTCCCCCTAACAACATGCATATATATGAAAATAATCTCCCCCTATCTATATGCATTATTTTCTTATATTTTCCTCCATTTTTACCGATATTTTTCTGCCCCTTTTGACATCACTCAAAAAGGACAAGGAAAGTCAATCAAAAGTTAAAGTTGGGACTTGAATAGTTTATTTTTCATGACATTATAAGAAAACAGACTTTCACCAACAAATAAATACCAACAAACTAATTTTGTTGGTATTACCAACAAAATTACCAACTCAGTTGTTGGTAATTACCAACAAATATTTCTTTATCCGTTGGTAATACATAGCAGAGTATCACCAATGGATTTTACCAACGGATTCTTGACTATTACCAATGGATTCTTGACTATTACCAACGGATTTTTGACTATTACCAACGGATTTAATCCGTTGGTGATACCCTATTTTTTTATAGTGTGAAAATCAAAGCCAACCAACTGAAGGGGTGAAAACAAGACATCAAGTAAGAAGCTATGTCATACATGATAGCATTAGCTGATAAATAAATTCCAAGTATATAAATCATGTATAAGCTTAAATATAGATATTTTCATGTATTGATCAAATAGTCAAAAATTATTTTAGAAATAATTTTTCTCATCAAATGAGTAGAATGATGCCATAAGTGAATTTGAAATATCATACTTCAAGTCTCAATTGAGAACTTGGGAAGAACGATACTTTAAAGTTTAGAAATCCAATTTCAAAAATCCAAATCAAATCACATTCATACTCAAGATTTTCAAAAAATTTATGCCATAAACTAGATTTTTCATGGAAGATGCAGATTCAAGAATCAACAAACAATCTTTTTTCTGCATTTTTCTAAAATTCACTAAAATCCAATGGTATTTTCGTAAATATTAGCTATTTTTCAAAAGTTTCCAGATTTCATTTAAACTTTCAAAATACAAAGATATGGTCATGTAAAATATGTGTATCAAGTTTGAAGTGAAAAGAATGTCATCTAATGAAAATATGAACTTAGCACTGTTTCATTTGAAATAGACATGAAAATATGAAAATGGCTGAGTATCAAATTTTGTTATGTACTCATGTTTTCTCTAATTTAGGTACCTATATATCTAACATGAGTGAATCTAAGTATGTCAATCAAGTTTGGGCTTAAAATAAAATTTCTAAGTCACCTTGTTGACTTAGGTCAAAGTATTTTCAAGTTTATAAAAATCAAAATTTTAAATCCATATAAAATCATATTCTTGATAAAAAATTTAAATCCAATGCCTACTCCACTACCTAAGTAGCCCACTTAGGATTTTCAAACTAAACTTTACTAGATTAATTGTTTCCTTTACTACGAGGATGCTTTTACCGAAGAGTCTCCGCTCTCACACCGAAGGCACTTCCACATCCGGAAGTATCCGCCTTCCTATCGAGAGCACTCTCCCACCTCAAACGTATAGGACAACAATACTAATCCTAGTAAACTAAGTTTACACCGATGGATTTAAACTTCAAACATGTCACACCCCAACTTAGGGTCGTGTGATCGACCAAGGTCTATGTCCCACCCTGAAGCCTACTACATACACTGACTAACAGAAACTGAAACACATAATGAAAACAACGATGCGGCTTTATTCAAATCTTTAAAGAAGGTTCACAATTTTGCTTTAAAACATGAAAAGTTCCGAAACATCAATCACCATAGGAAACAACTCAAGTTTAAAAGCAAGTACATGTTTTCGAATAGACAATCTCAGTGTATTAAAAGAAACAACTGCCTTAGATCTCTAGACTATGACTAGTGGACGCTGCTACGAGATCTACGCCACCGCCTGCCCTCCAGCTGCACCATGATTCCAAGCCTCATCTCACTGATCAAGCACCACATAAATCGTGAGTCCACATGGGACTAAGTGAGCGGTTCTTCTGAACCACCACATAATTCCCCAATAATCACACACATATATATATGGCAGCAATATATAAAGTTAGGGATATAAGTTGCTTCTGTTATGACAACCGACCCCAGGGGTCATCCTGTATAGGCCATACATTCATGTAAGCAACCATAAAAGCCTAACTACGCCACATGGCACCCGGCCCCTAGGGCCTACTCATGGTCTAGTGATTCGGCTATAACCAGCTCTACCACATACAGATAGTAACATACTAGCCGTTCGGGCCACATAGCACATAAGTGAATCAAGCAAACTTCGGGCCGTCGACTAGGATGGTCTGCTAGTCTCCGGACACCGACTAGGGTAGGGATAGCTAGTCCCACCCAACTGGGGTCTGACACCTAGTGGGCCCGCTGGTGCAATCTCAAGACCAAATCACTGACTGAGTCAAGCATTAGTCATTCCGACTACCCATGCTTCTCGGCATACCACCATAATCACATAACACAAACAAACTGTCCTAAAGTTTCCTTATTTAAAGTCCCGGGCGTTCGCCCAGTCTCAGCCTTTTAATTTCGGTCGTATCATGCACACACTATTGTTCAGAAAATGTTTCTTAGGTGTGAGGCCTAACTTGTCTATTTTTGAGTTTCCATATCTAACACACACTTTATAATTTCATGTAAATCATCTAGCGTCATATGCTACCTTTTGCTAATGTAAACTACATGTTATAGACTTGGAAATGCACCCATTAACAATACCGGACAACATATAAACTATAATGAAATTTCTTCACAACACCTACTATGTATAGCCACATGATTCAATGATAAAGAATTTAAATTCTGCATTAAACCATAAATTCAACAAGGAAATAAATTATCTAACATAGTAAAAGTATCACCACATTTCAGAATTTAAAGAGGAAATGTCTAAGGATGGTTACTATCCAACCATTCTACTAATTACATGCATCAACATAGAAGCCTTCCTTAGTTAGATCTTACCTAAATGTCATCTTGATTCTAATTGTCAATCTAGGCAACTTGTCATGCCCTATTGTATTGAGTATTCCTAACCATGAAGTTTATCTTCTAGAGATCACCATCTCCCCCAATCCTTGCTCGGCCGAGGCTTGAGCAAAGCATGCCTTGCTCGGCCGAGCCTCCAAGGATAGGAACAAGAGGGAAGGAACAACCGCAACCCTAATATCTTATTTCCAATCTATCCTAATTAAGACCTTGATCAAGCCACACACCCCTTGCTCGGCCAACCCATGGACTTGGAGTTTTCCCTTTGCTTGGCAGAGCCTACTAGACTTTAGAGGATGAGTTCCAATTGTCACTTTCAGTAAGTAAATCATGAAACCACTCGATATTGGTTTAGGATCGTTAAAAGGGGGTTTATATCCGTCAAGGGAATTGAGGAAAATTTTGGTATGACCTTTCCCCTTTTTTCTTGACTCGGCAGCCCCTAAAATATCAAGAATTCGACAAAAATTGCAGAGATCCGATGCTACAATAATTAAAACAGCGGTAAGAAGGTCAAGGTACCATGAATCAACAAAAAATTGGTGAGAAACTCGACACCTAGTAGTCCTAGGGGTTCGGCTATCCGCCTCCCCCAAATCAACGGAAATTAACCTCTCACCTTGATCGAGGAAGATTTTGCTATGTACTCATGTTTTCTCTAATTTTGGTACCTATATATCTAACATGAGTGAATCTAAGTATGTCAATCAAGTTTGGGCTTAAAATGAAATTTCTAAGTCACCTTGTTGACTTAGGACAAAGTATTTTAAACTTTATAAAAATCAAAATTTTAAATCCATATAAAATCATATTCTTGATGAAATTTTTTGAAACTTTAAATGGACAAACTAGATTTTTCAAGAAATCTACAGGTCCAAGAATCAGTCATAAATCAATTTTCTATAAATTCATAAAATTCCTAAAAGTCCAGGGGTATTTTCATAAATCTTAGGTATTTTTTTTCAAAGTTGTCAATTTTGCTTCAAACTCTCCATAGATCGTTGAATGATCATTTAAGATGCGTTTGGTTGCTCCCAAGTGCAAATGCTGCAAAAAGTATTTGCATGCAATAGCAAATGCCCATGAATAGAATTTGCAACATACTATTTGGTTGCCGACAAATAGAGTTGCAACTTTTATATACAAGTGTTCGGTTGGCCGTAAATGGAAGTTGCAATTACACTTGCAACTTGCATTTTTCGTATCTAGGTCTAGTAATTTTGGCATGGTTTGCTATAGGAGTGGCAGTTTTCGGCCCGGTTTGATAGCCTGAGTCCACCCAGCATGAAAAAATTGGGTTCAGATCGTTATCAGGCCAGCCCGATAAGACCGATGCCTTATCGTGCCGGGTCGGGCCAAGTGTTATCGGGCCGGCCCAGCTCAATAGCCCGATAAACATTACGAATCAGTATTAGCATGTTTAAAATACGTTAATTATCGAGTTTAAACTCATTTTTAAATATTTTTAGTGGTATATCGGGCTAAATGGGTCGGGCCGTGCGGATGCATTATTTTTCATGTCAGGCCAGGCTGGTGTTTCCGGGCCAGGCCAATCGAGCACGAATATTTTCGGGCCGGGACGAGCACGAATATTTTCGGGCTAGGCCAGGCACATATTTTTTTGGGCCGGGCTGAGCCAGACCAAAAACTTAGTCCCGACACGATAAAATCATGATCAAGGCACCCATTATGGTGTCGAGCCAAGGGATGTAGGTTCGACCCGGCCTTATATCCTGAGATCGGCCCAAACCCGAAGCGCCGACGCCACGCTGGGCTGGGTTGCCTCTTTGGGAATTCGGGTCGTGCCAGACACGTTCTTACTGTCAACGACACTTACCGGGCTTAGGACTGGGCCGACTCGAGCACAGCCCATTGGAGGCACGAATATGTTAGTCAAATAGAGGTAAAAGGGTAAATATGTCAATTTATCCCCCATGATCGGCTACAACAGAATCAATTCAACCCTTAACAATACTCTAAATCATCATTTAGTTTAGTAAAATATGTTTGATATTATTTAATGGGAAAATGTACAAAAATGTCCCTAACGTTTCCTCACGTGTACTAAAATACCCCTAAAGTTTTTTTGGGATAAAAAATACTCCTTACGTTATGGAATTGGGTACCAAAATAACCCTATAGATAAACGACGTTAATTGAGCGATAACGGAGCTGATGTGGCTGATGACTGGGACTGGTGATGTGGACATGTGGCGTGCATGCATGCCAAGACATTTTCTCACGGGTACTAAAATGCCCCTAACATTTTCTCATGGGTACTAAAATGTCCCTTTCGTCTTCTCATGGGTACAAAAATACCCCTAAAATTTTCTCAGAGGTACTAAAATACCCCTAACGTTTATTTTGGAGCTAAAATATCCTTGAGATTATTGAAAAATGATACAAAAATAAAACCAGACTAACTTTTGTTAGGTGAGATTTAACGGAGATGTCGTGGATGCTGACAAAGATATTCACTTTACACGTGGCACATATGTAGAGATCAACT
Organism: Canna indica; assembly: GCA_034359265.1. NCBI lineage: Eukaryota > Viridiplantae > Streptophyta > Magnoliopsida > Zingiberales > Cannaceae > Canna > Canna indica. The sequence continues at coordinate 39,318,004 of CP136892.1, read as the reverse complement.
TGCCACGTAAGCGACATATAAGAAATCAAAAACTGAAATTTTAGAAAATAAAAACCGAAATTGATACCATCAAATCGGTTAATCAAAAAACTTGGTTCGATTTCAAATCGATTTTTCAATTAATCGAAATTTCAATTTTTTTGCTCACCCCTACGGTTATGTGGCAAGTTGCTCTCTGCATGTGCACCACGTGTAAAGTCAACATCTCAATCAGTATCCACGACATCTCCGTTAAACTCCCCTAACAAAATTTAGCCCGGTGTCATTTTTGTACCATTTTCAATAATCACAAGGGTATTTTAGTACTTGTGAGAAAACGTTAGGGGCATTTTTATACCCGTGAGAAAACGTTAGGGGCATTTTTATACCCGTGAGAAAACGTTAGGGGCATTTTTTTACCCGGGACAAAACGTCATGGGCATTTTAGTACCAGAGAGAAAATATCTTGGCTTGCATGCACACCACATGTCCATGTCATCAGTCTCAATTATCAGTCACGTCAACTTCATTATCTCTCAATTAACGCCATTTACCTATAGGGGTATTTTTGTACCCAATTTCATAACGTAAGGGGTATTTTTGATCTCAAAAAAATTTTAGGGGTATTTTATTACCTGTGAGAAAACGTTAGAGGCATTTTTGTACATTTTCCCTTATTTAATTATTTATCAAAATAAATTAATAATTTTTAATTATTGTATAATACTAAAAATATATATAAAAAATCAATCAAACGACATCAAATCTAAAATTTGACACTACAATCGAGTTTAGCGCGCAAAAATCTTGATATTTATCCCGTCTCCATCTGACGACTCTAAGTCGCTAAAATTAATTATTTTTCAATACTTAAATTATTGCATTTGCAGCTCGTAATCTTATATTGTGGGCTTTTTGGGCTGCAATTCCATTTGCAGCCTACAAATGATATTAGAAATACGAGTTGCAACTAGTAAATACTGCAAAATGCTTTTGCAGCCAATCAAACATTTGTTATCATGAAACCTTCCATTTGTTGTATAAATGCTACAACTAGAGTTGCAACATTTACACTTGCGGGCAACCAAATGGCCCCTAAGTTCATTTTTCATCCTATATTGATTTCAATGAAAAACTGATATTTCTAGATATCATTCAAATTAGCAAAATCATTCCTAGAAATGATTTTACTCAAGCAATAGTGTGAATGATATTAAAAATGTAATCAAAATGGTGTACATGAGTTTTCATTTGACGTTTTTCTTGAAAAATCAAAGTATCGGAAAAATGAGTATTTCAAGTAAGTGATACTTTGTGTTTCCGAAATCCAACTTTAAAATTCCATTATAAATCAGATTCTTGATGAAATTTTTTGAAATTTTAGACAACAAAGTAGATTTTCCAATGAAAGTACAATTTCAAGAATAAGTTAAAAAGAATTTTTCTACATTTTTATAAAATTGACTAAAAATGCTAAAATTTCAATGGCATTTCCGTAATTTTTAGTTATTTTTTGAAACGTGCTCAGTTTTCATTCAAACATTCATGACACCACAAAATGTCATTTAAAGAGTGTATGTCAAGTTTGAGATGAAAATAATGTCCTTAAGTCAAGATATCAACCTAGAATAGTTTCATCCTAAAACAAGCAAGTTATCATGAAACCTTGCTAAGTATCAATCATATCATTTACTCATGATTTTTCAAACTTAAACCTATGCACAAGTTAACATGAGTAACTATAAACATTTTTCTCAAATATGGATTGAAAATGAGACCTGTAAGTCAATTTGTTGACTTCGGTCAACTTGGTTCAAAAGGGGTTATCATGAAATGACCTCTGTCATTTTATCCATACACTACTAGAATATACCACATCAGCCACGGGAATCACCGACGGCCGCCTCGGCTGTCAGAATCATTCATGGCTTTTCAACGGTCGTATCTACTGTGGCTAATGTAATCGAATAGCCACGGTTCTCATACGGCCGCCTAGAGCCGTTGCTCATAGTTGATGGCGCGCACGGGGCACGAAATAAAATAAGTTATTAGCCACAGCTTAGCGGGGGCGCCAGAGCCGTGGGTGATATGAATAAGTCATTAGCCATGGCTAGAAGCAGCCGTGGCTTATTAATTAATGGCGCGAACGCAGCACGAAAACTAAAATACTCTAACTCGACGGCTTATAGAGGGCCAGCCGTCGGTGATATTAAAATTACAAAGCATGAGCAGTGACTTTGACTTGTCGATATGGTGCAACTGGTGGGCGGGAGGTGGTGCCATATCTCGTAGCGGCGTCCACGAGTCATAGACCAGTGTTTAGTTGTTGTTTTTATTTTTTGCACTACTAGTTGTATTTGGAAAAGAGTTTGTAAAACTTGATACTTGAGACGTTCAGTTGTTCTGATGTTGGTTTTCTTATTTGGTTTGAAAACATAAAATTGTGAACTTTGAAAACTTTTAATAAAGTTGTGTTGAGATTTCTTTTATCGATGCGTTCTGGTTTTCTTTATGTTAGTGTAGACAGTAGGCTGTAGGGCAGGATGTAGGCCCTAGCCGGCCACACTACCCTTAGTTGGGGTGTGACAAAGTTGGTATCAGAGCACTAGGTTAGGTCTTGTCTATGACTCAGTGTTGGGTACCGTATGAGACATATGCTAGCGTGTCGACATACAATATAGTTATGCTACGAGATTGGGCGACCACTCCTGCACTCAGCGCACCATGTAGTTAGTAAGTTTAAAGAGTTTTTGTTAAGAATTTATTATGTGATAGACAACCTCCTTTTCTTTTCTGTGATAGTGCAATGGAGGCTCCGAATGCTGCTTTGAGCGACAGTAGCAGTAACTCGACAGAACATCGAGGTCGAGGCAGGGCCCAGGGTAGAGATAGGGAGCCATCTGAGGGTCAGGGGCAAGAGTCAACGGTTGCTCAACTTCTGGCTCAGGTGAACTAGTTAACTGAGGCGCTCCTTAGGGAGCAGGAACTGAGATAGCAGATGCAGCAGCAGCAGCAGCAGCAGCAACCTCAGAAGCCACCGCCACAGCCAGCGCCCGTAGTTTCAGTGGTACCAGAAGTGGTAGAGGCGACAGCACCCGTCGTCAGAACTCCAGGGGCCCCAACTTATGCAAATTTTGTCACACTGAAGCTTCCAGAGTTCACCAGAACAGATCGTCAGGTGGAAGTGACTGAATTCTTGGGAGATTCCTACGAGTTATGCATGGAGCTGGGGTGTTCGTCAGAGGCAGCTGCTCGTATGGTCAGTCTTCAAATGATTGGACCGGTAAAGGTCTGACTGCACACTTGGAGGGCTCGCAGGGCAGCTGGCGCACCACCTCCCATGTGGGAGGAATTCAGGGCGGCTATGGAGGAGCAGTACCTACCCATGAGTGTTCGCAACAAGCGCGCACGTGATTTCGAGATGCTGCGCTAGTCTGAAGGCATGATAGTATCAGAATATGAGATGGAGTTCAACCGTCTCTCCAAGTACCATCCAACCCTAGTGGTGTCTGAGACCGCTAGGGTCAAGAGGTTCGTGGCAGATTTGAGGCCACGGATTGGTAGGCTTCCAATACACTGAGGATTCTACTCTGGCTCGGGTGTTGGATGAAGCCCTGCGGAAAGAAGACTTGCAGGGTTCTGGCAGTCGGCCTTGACACTCTGAGGGGGCAATGACCGCGACAGATCATCAACAAAGCCGGGGGCAAAATGGCAATCAGGGTCGTGGGGGCCCAAGGATCGGGTTAGTGAGGCTGGCAGTGTCTTGAGCTGGTTCTCAGAGATCTGAGGCGCCGCAGTGTGCCAGCTACAGTCGGAGACACTAGGGGTCCTGCCTTAGCCGCACGAACGCTTGCTTCAAGTGCGACCGATTCAGACACTTCAAGAAGGACTGTCCTGAGGGAACTGGTCACAAGCCTGAGCAGTCTAGGGGAAAGGCACCTATGTGAGTGGGATCAGTAGCTCAGAGGGAATAGGCATAGAATAAGGGGTTGCTGACAGTCATTCAGGGAGGCGCCTGCGTGGGTATATGCTATGAACTGTGATGGGGCAGAGGCGTCCAGAGTAGTGGTGGCAGGTACTATTTTAGTATGTTCGTCTGCTGCATATGTTTTATTTGATCCGGGTGCCATGTACTCGTTTGTGTCTGCCATATTTGCTGCGAAATTGCCAATGGCACCCTCCATGCTCGATGGGCCATTGATAGTATCAACGCCTAGGGGTGATGCAATCTTAGCAAATTCAATATACCAAGACTGTGAGGTGCTCATCTGCGACCTTGTGTTGAGTGCGGATTTGACACTCCTGCCCACTCTTGAGCTTGATGTCATCCTTGTCATGGACTGGTTGGCAGAGCACTTTGCGATGTTGGATTGTAGAGCTAAAATGGTGATGTTTAATAAGCCTGGGCTGTCGCAGTTCACCTTCCAAGGGGAGGGACGTAGCAAGCCAATAGGGGTCATCTGAGCCCTAAAGGCTCGTAAGTTGCTTCTGGGCAGCTACCAATCCTTCCTGACCTTCGTATCTATGGTCGAGGAGGAAAGGGGTGAGGCAAGCAATGTTAGCGGAACCCCAGTGGTATGTGAATTCCCATATGTGTTTCCCGAGGAATTGCCGGGATTGTCGCGCAGAAGGGAAGTTGATTTTTGCATTGACCTACAGCCCGGGGTGAAACCAATTTCCATTGCACCTTATAGGATGGCACTAGCCGAACTCAAGGAGTTAAAGGTGCAATTACAGGAAATGCCAGACCTGGGTTTCATCCGGCCAAGCGTGTCACCCTGGGGTGCCCCGATTCTCTTCGTTAAGAAGAAGGATGGGTCGATGTGCATGTGCATCGACTATAGGCAGTTGAACAAGATGACCGTCAAGAATCGCTACCCACTGCCGAGGATAGATGATCTGTTTGACCAGTTGCAGTGGGCCCAATGGTTTTCAAAGATAGATCTAAGGTCCGGGTACCATCAGCTGAGAATTCGGGACTATGATGTGCCTAAGACGGCCTTCCAGACCCGCTACGATCACTATGAGTTCCTAGTGATGTCCTTTGGCCTAACCAATGCACCTGTTGCCTTCATGGACCTAATGAACAGGGTATTTAAGGAGTACCTGGACAGCTTTGTGATCGTTTTCATTGACGACATTCTGGTTTACTCCAAGAGTGAGGAAGAGCACTCTAAGCACCTAAGAATGGTCCTGGAAACCCTTAGAGAGCATCGCTTATTTGCAAAATTCTCCAAGTGTGAATTTTTGTTGGAAAGTGTAGGGTTCTTGGGCCATGTAGTGTCCAAGGAAGGAATAAGGGTAGATCCTGCCAAGAAAGAAATGGTGCAGAACTGGAAACGGCCGACTAGCGTGTCTGAGATCTGCAGTTTTCTTGGTTTGGCTGGGTACTATAGGAAGTTTATGGAAAACTTCTCCATAATTGCAGCCCCTTTGACTCGGTTGACACAGAAGAAGGTCAGATTCATTTGGGATGACAAATGCGAGACGAGCTTTCAAAATCTCAAAGAATGTTTGACATATGCGCCCATGTTGGCTATACCTTCCAGCTCAGGACGGTTTGTAGTCTTCTGTGATGCCTCTCGGATTGGCCTGGGCTGCGTCCTAATGTAGTTTGGCAGAGTCATAGCTTATGCGTCCCGCCAGTTGAAAGTTCATGAGAAGAACTATCTGACGCACGACCTAGAACTAGCGGTAGTGGTCTTTGCACAGAAGCTTTGGCGGCACTACTTGTATGGGGAGACTTGAGAGGTCTACATGGATCACAAGAACCTCCAGTACTTGCTTACCCAAAAGGAGCAGAACCTCAGGCAGAGGAGGTGGCTAGAGCTCTTAAAGGATTATGATTGCACCATTATGTATCATCCGGGGAAAGCAAATGTGGTAGCAGATGCTCTGAGCAGAAAGTCCATGGGCAGTTTGACTCATTTGGATGTTAAGTGAAGGCCTCTAGCTCGAGAGTTGGCGTTGTGCCTAGATGGGGGTACAACTTTATCAATACCAGCTTTAGCTGATCTTGTGGCACACCTGCGGGTACAGTGAACGTTGATGGACATCCTGCGTGTAGCATAGGGAGAGGATGTCTTTTGTGCACTGACTAATGATCTGGTGCAAAGAGGCGATGCAGAGAACAATTTCAGGTTGGACTCAGAGGGTGTACTGAGGTTCAAAGACCGGATCGTAGTGCCAGATATGGCTGAGGTGCACATGCAAGTTCTGGAGTTGGGTCATCGTTCCACTTACACGATGCATCAGGGGGCCACCAAGATGTACCGGGATTTAAGGTAGCATTATTGGTGGAAGGGTATGAAAAGAGAGGTAGCAGAGTTTGTCTCCAAATGTCTGGTCTGCCAACAGGTGAAGGTAGAACACCTTAATCCTGCGGGGTTACTGCAAAACCTCGAGGTGCCCGAGTAGAAGTGGGAGAAAATCACCATGGATCTATTGACTGGGTTGCCTAAGTCAAAAGGTGGTTTTGATTCCATTTGGGTGGTAGTGGACCGATTAACCAAGACCGCTCACTTCGTACTAGTGAAGACTACATTCTATGCGGAACAGTACGCTCGATTATTCTTGGATAGGATTGTGGCATACCATGGTACCCCGGTGATGATTATATCCAACCACGGTACCCAATTCACAACCCAATTTTGGCAGTCCTTCCAGGAAGCCTTGGGTACTCAGGTGCGTTTCAGCACAGCTTTCCATCCGCAGACTGATGGGTAGTCAGAAAGGACCATCCAAACTTTGGAGGACATGCTGAGAGCATGCGCCCTAGATATGGCCGACGGCTGGGAAAGGCACCTACCGCTGATAGAGTTTGCCTACAACAATAGCTACCATAATAGCATTGGCATGGCTCCTTTTGAGGTCTTGTATGGGCGGCGGTGTAGGTCTCCGATGGGCTGGTTTGAGGCCAGGGAATCACTCATGGTGGGCCCTGATCTGGTTGAGGAAGCGGTAGAGAAAGTGAAGGCCATAAAGGAAAGATTGTTGGCGGCCCAGAGTCGACAGAAAATGTATGCCGACAAGAAGGCCAGGGTATTGGAATTCGCTGAGGGTGATTTAGTCTTTATGGAGGTCTCTCCTATGAAAGGGGTGGTCCGATTTGGGAAGAAGGAAAAGTTGAGCCCTAGGTATATTGGGCCTTTTCCCATTCTCAAGCGAAGGGGCGAGGTGGCCTATGAGCTGGCTTTACCTCCTAGCCTGAGTAGAGTACATCCAGTCTTCCATGTATCCATGTTGTGGAAATATGTAAAAGATGATCCGCATGTGATCGAGCCCTCTTCTATTGAGGTAGATTCGGCCATCTCGTTCAAGGAAAGACCGGTAGAGATCCTTGACTGCCAAATCAGGAAGCTTTGATACAAGGAAATTCCCCTGGTAAAGGTCACATGGGAGCACCATTTTGGGCAAGAGGCCACTTGGGAGGTAGAGCAGGACATGAGAGAACGCTACCCTTCCTGGTTCGACGAGCCGATAAGTCCTTATTATTCAAGTAAATTCGAGGATGAATTTCCCTTAAGGGGGAAAGGTTGTAAGACCCAGGAAAAATTTCCTAACATAAAAATCAATTTTGGTGCAGCGCCCCGGACCCAAGGATACTCGAGTCGAGCCTCAGGATCGCCTCGGGTGAAAAGGTATGACTCGACTATTGATGCAGGGAATTTAATTGGGTGATTAACCTACCTTTTATGCAATCATACCTTAAATCACGTTTGAATCGAATCATGTTGTGGGTTGAGTTGGAACCCAAGTCGAGTTCGGGTTTAGTCGAGTCTTGAGTAGGAGTCAAGTGAGTCAAGAGCCTATATGGAAGGCTAGATGAGGGATTAAAACCCCTCATCCTTGTGCATGCGACTCATCTTTGAGTCGCACACGGCAGCCTAGGGAGAGGGGGAGAAGAAGCAAGGAAAAGGGGGAACTTTGGGTCGATCCGGGATTTCGTGCCATCGCCGGAAGATTCGAAGTCGTCGTCATCCGATCATTCATTCTCTGCAATCGAGGTGTGTTGTTGGATTTGGAAAATGGGGGAGGAGGGTAGCCGAACCCTTAGTGGTGATTGGATCATGTTTTCTCGTGATTTTTCAACAAATCGGGTTTCCATAGTTGTATGTGCATGATTCTTGTATCAATCTTTGCTGGATTGTTTTGTTTTCTCGTCATTTTCTCAGATCTAGGGCTGCCGAATCATGGGGAAAGGGGAAGGGTCATGCCAAAAATTTCCCCAATCCCCTTGATGGAAGTAGAGCCCTTAGATGATCATAAATCTATCGATAGAGCATTCTACGTCGTCGATTTCCCATGTTAAAAGGTTTGTCTTCCCTAGGACTCCTAGGTATGGCCAAATGAACTCTAAGCCTCATGAGGAGGGTTCGGCCAAGGGTAGAGGAAGGGGAAAATAGTCCTTGTGAAAATAAGATATATCAGAGATAAAGAGTTAGGGTCGGAGTTAAAATCCTCTTTCCTTTCCTACCCTAAGGGCCATGGCCGAGCAAGGTTTCCTTTGCTCAAGGCTCGGCCAAGCCTAGGGAGGGGGAAAAGGTTGAGCTTGGGATGGAAACTTCCATAGAAAATGTTCAAACTATAGAGGCATGATGATACTTAGAAAGAACACTAACCATAATAAGTAAATTGATTGATTTATGAGATTGTAGGAATGCTAGCTTGATGACCATCCTTAGCTCATTAAATTTTTTAATTTGAAATGATGTAATAGTTTACCATGCTTAGTATTTCATGCATTTTTGAATTCATTTCTACCTTGCCATGCTAGATCAATTGTTTCTTATTGAGCTTAATTCTCAAGGTAGTGTATAATTGTTATGCATGAATATTGTGGCTATATATAGAAGATACTGTAAAGTGTGCTTACTTTTCTTTAAATTACACTTGTTGTCCTAAAATGTTCAGGGGCGGAATTCCAAGGTCGGTACATGGAATTCCTCACCCAAGGTAGTTTATAATGTTAAATAACATGTAGGACGTTGCGAGACGCTCAGCATATATGGAAACTTATCTAGGAGATGACATAACTTCTAGGACTTCTAGTAAACATTTTGGAAACCTAGAACTCACTTAGGTCTACACATTTTGTAAGGGCAGCATTAATTTGTTGACCTTGTAGCCCGGATTAGGGGCAGATATGGGTAATAGCCCAAAAGGTATATAAGGAAACCCTAGGACATTGATTGTGTGATGTGCTTGAGATGGTTCGCCGAGAAGCGTGGAGGTCGGAAATGACTAATGCTTAGCTCGGCCAGTGTTTGGGTCTTGAGGTACGCCAGCGGGCCCACTAGGTGTCAGACCCCAGTTGGGTGAGACTAGCTATCCTTACCCCAGACGGTGTTCAGAGACTAGTGGACCATCCTAGTCGAAGGCCAGGGATTGTTTGTTTACATCTTTACATCATGAAGATGATTAAAAAACTATACTAGACACCCTAAACCTAAACTCTATCTAACCGACAAAATCCGAGTGTCAATGATCGTCCTTTTGATTTTTTCAATTTTTTCGATCGCAATCATCGCACACAAACTAATATGGAACCTAAAAATATTTGTAATGCTTAAAATTTTAATAATATTTTATTCTTGAGCGGGGGACAATAGGCCCGAGTTAGCGCGGATTGGCAAAAAGCTTCAGGATTAGACCTGGGTAAACATTTAATATAGAAAAAATTTAGAAAAATTTTATTCGCCATGTCTTGGTGATTTTGCATGCTAGGATAATAGAGGGTCTCGAGACGAATTCAGCGGTTCAATCGGAACTCGAACTGGAGTTAGAACGTGTTAGATATGGGCTATTTAAATCGGATAACCTAAGTAGAGGTATTTTGGTCATTAGGACCAACCTGGGGTTTATAAATTAGAGCCTGGGGGTGTGCAGCAATGGGTTTTAGCCGCACGCCACCCGAGGCAAGGGAGAGAGGAGAGAGGGCACCACCGAGGAGGAGGAGGAGGAGGAGTCTGAGTCGGAATTCTACGAGTTTGTCGACGTCGACTAAAGGAAGATCCGACGCGGCTTCTTCCTTCTCATCCTCTCCAAAGAGGTGAGTGGATTGGCCCTTTTTCCCCAATTCTTTCATTCATGATAGTGATTGTAGGATGAGATTTTGCGTAGATAATTTTTGTTTCGGATTTTGCTATTTTTGGTAATATTTTTCAACGATCAGTATTTTTCTAGCTAACCTACCTATTTTATGAAAACTGTGGCCGGCGGAGTGTTTTGGGCCAACAAGGTAACCCCGAGTCTGACGGTAGTCACCGTGCCGCTGGAACACCCTGGATAGGGGTAGGGAAACTGGGTAGCCGACCTTATTGAAGGCTGGCGGCCGCTCCTTTGAGGCGGGCAGCGCCATACCCAGTCTGGCATCCGTTCCCTTGAGGCAGGCGTCGCTAGGTGGGGCTGGCGACTGCCCTAGTGAGGCGGGCGATGCCCTATCGGGGCTGTAGCAGCCCCATCAGGGCGAAGCGACTACAACCCGATCTTGAGGCAGCGCATCACCGCCTGGGGCGGGGCGGTGCTGGCCGCCTACCCTTCGGGCGGCGATCACGGCCCGAGGGGACGAGAGACCCTAACCTTTTCCTTTTCCCTCTTTGGATTGTAACAACGATATATTTGTTGTAGCAGTGATATATTTGACTGTATCAGTGTTATTTAGTCTTATAGCTATATTTTGAATAAGATAGATGATATTGATATAAAGGATATATATAAAGCTGTGATTGTATCATGTAAGATGGAATGCTGAGATTTCATTATTAATTTATTTGAATTGTAGCACCGTTATATTCATCCGTAACAGTGATTTATTAAATAAATTCAAGGCATTTCTTCTATTATTTTAAATAATTATTTGAGGCCTTAAAGTTAGCAAAAATATTCATGTTATATATGAATTTTCACCTAATCGACATTCTGGATTTATTGGTGAGGTCTGTTTCGCCATCAGACCATTGGAGTTTGAAAACAGTAGGCAGACGTTACCTCATTTTGCGTGTTAAGTTGAAAGATCATGTTTTATATGTTTTTATGATTTCAATCTGAGATGATTCGTGCTTATAATATTTGATGAGGTGAATCTTATTCTAGATTAGTGTTACCTTATGCCAAAATATTATCTTGTTGTTTTATTCCATTAATTTTAATGTTGAAGTTCCTTTTGGCATTGTTTTTATGATATACTTGCTTACGATGTTGGACGTGTTATATTCATATTTCAAGGTTGCTCATGTACGGTATGATGGATGAAGGAGATTAACTGAAATCTTATGTGAATAACTCTACTCCTTACATATAACTTACTGCATGGATATTGTGGTTCGTGATGATGTATGGTCAAGGTTTGGCCCTGGGTTTCATGTGCATGCAAGTGTGAGGACATTGAGGACCCTAGAGGTTCAAGGATATTTAAGATGGCTCGTGGATGTTATATTTATTTATTGTTAATTACTGGTTATTACATACATGCATGGATGTGTTTGTGTTTGTGGATCGGGAAGCTCGTCAGCCGCCACATTGACGATCGACTCGGGTGGCAAGAGCGGGAAGTACGCTGAGACAAAGGTGATTAGCACCTGACTCATAGGACCGACGGGTCCCTAGATTATTGGACTGACGGGTCCCTTGACTGGGAAACTCATCAGCACTACCACACTGACGACCGACCCGGGTGGCTTGTTTGGATGGTTGGTTGTTTATATGATGTTTATAGCTTGTTGGATTATTGGATATGCTCATTATGATTATTATTTATATGGGTGGATGGTTATGCTTGGTGATATTTATATCTCATGTAAATGATGATTATTGCTGATTATTCCTATCATTGTTGCTTATATTGTATATCTATTATTTGTTGTTCATGCTTGATGATTGATTTGGTGGATTGAGGACTGATCTACTCACTAAGTCCTAGTTGGACTTACCCCTCATTTTATGTTGTTTTTCAGCACCTGAGAAAGATCAGAGAGGTATCGAGGTGCGGTAACACGAATGGTGGCGACAGGGCAACAGGTCTCATGACATGTCGTGGTCGAGGGGATGCATGAGTCATTTTAGTTTTCTTTGAGTTCTTGAATCATGTAGACTCGGGTTGTTATTTTCGCATTTTCTTTACTTTTAGGAGTCTTGGTTACTTATTTGAATTCTTTAAAAATAACTTGATCAATGAACTTTTATTTAGTCGGGGTTTGGTTTGGTATTTGATACCTAGTCCTTATTTTAAAAACAAAGTTTCTTCTATATATTCATATATTGTTCAGGTTATTTGTTGAGTTGTGGTTTGAGTTGGGTTAGGCTTCGGGGTACGTGGCGTACCCTGGCCAATCACACTGGGTTTGGGGTGTGACAATATTTTCTTGCTCAAACATTAGTTCCATATTTGTTATCATCAAAATCGAGATTAAAATCAAGGTTGAAAAACTTAGGCCAACAATCTCCCCCTTTTTGATGATGATAAACAACCTTAAGCAATATTTAATTCATTTAAGCATAAAGGATATCGACCACAATAAAACTCCTCATATCAACATGCATATCTGCATAATAGAATTCCCCCTATCTATATTCACGGTTTCCTTAATGTTTCTCCCCTTATACCTATATTTTTCTCCCCCTTTTTGGCATCAATCAAAAAAGGCAAGAAAAAGTCAACCTATTGTCAATGTTGAGACTCTAAAACTATTTATCATAAAGCATGAAGATCTCAACCAACGAGATTGTAAATATAGGTCTCTAAGCGAACTTCTGTAAAGGACAGTTGTACAGGGAGTTACAACTGCTATTAGTAGCAAACTAAGAACCACAACAAAAATCACAAGGAAGCATGCAAACACAATGATTTGTTTACATAGTTCAGTGACAAAACCTTGTCACCAAATCTGCAGAGCACTCATCGAACAGATGCCCAATCCACTCTCTATAAGTATAATATAAGTCCTCAGGATTTTACACCTGAAATTCAACTACCAATACTAGAGTGAATTGGAAATAACAAAAATCTATTTACTATTACAAGTACATACCAACTTGCCTCTATGACATCCCAGCCATAGAGTTTTGGGCTCCGCACAGCCTTGTGTTGTAGCGAGTTATCCGCCCAAAACCATCTTGCACTCAACAATCTGCACTTAGCAGTCTCAATTCATCAAATAACTGACAACACAATTTAAGCACATAGGAGTTAATAGAAGTGGATCCATAGAAGTAGATCAATAGGCGAGGATCCGCATTGAGGTGGATATGAGTGGATCCATCACAGATAATCAATCTTCTCAAACATTCTCTCATACCTTTTATAAGTAGAGTACACAACCCAGAAGACATAGCCATTACTCTATAAGAGAAACTCTTAATTCCATGATAATTATGAACTCCATTAATGATCATTAACTCTACCAATGAATGACCAAGACCATAAAGCTTCATGATGACTATAACTTCTTCAAAGTGAACGACCAAGGTCATAAAGTAGTAGCTTCATGATGGCCAAAACTCCATTAAGCATCACAAAAGACCAAGTCCAAAAGTCACCATAAATGATCAAGTCAAAAAGTCATCATAAGTGATCAATCAAGATTAACTCCACCATAAATACATATATATAATATATATCAGAAGGCCAACCAAATTCCATAAATATCACTTAACAAAGGATATTAATTTCGTCAATTTCAAACACAAAAGACAACCACAACACATCATAATACTTTAGCCATAAAGCTTCATGAAAAGCTATCGCCAACTCTTCTTTAAAAAATTGTCAGCTCATTACTGAAGACCACTTCATTTTTTTCCATAATTGACTTTGGTCATAAAGGCTTCAAGATAATCGCCAGCCCATCAATGAATACTACTTCATTTCTTCCATTGGCAATAAATAAGTAATTAAAGATGATTTAAAAATATCTGAGATAAAATAGAATCATCATTAATATTGGAAACCAAAAGTCATCATATCTGTAGCATCCTCATCCAGAAAACCATAGTCTGTAGGAGCAATTGAGACTGCCCTCACACAGTTGTAACTATCTTCGACATAAGCAAAATCCTCCATAGTTGTGACTGTCCATTTAACTGAGAATAATCTGAAATACTTTTGCTTATGCAACCACAGAGCAAGTAATAGTTAGACAACAGAATGTAACCTGTAAGTATAAACTAAAACTTTAGCATAAACTTCATAGTAGTTGCAACTACCATACAACTGAGAACTGGCCAATAATCTCTTTGCCAAATATAGCCAACATAACATAAGCCAAACACCAACAATCTCCCCCTTTGGCTTATTTGGCAAAAACATAAGATGTCAAGAGAATATCCAGAGTATATATCACGTCACAACATTCAAGCAACTCGTCAAGCAAGATGAGTGATAACTGAGTTAGTAGACATCACACATAGTATCATAAGCTACAGCATAAAACTGCTCATCAACTAGAGCAGTTGTGACTGTCTTAACAGAACTCCTCATAGGCAAAAGTAGTTGTAACTATCTTTTCAATTGAGAACAATCTGGAAATACTTTTACCGAATATAGCCAACATACATAAGCCAAATACTAACATGGATGAAAACCAAATATCGAATATGAGACTAAGTCATACATGATAGCATGAAATGATAAATAAACTCCAAGTCTAGAAATCATCGATAAGCTTAAGTATTGATATTTTTCAAGCATCGATCAAAGTATCAAAAATCATTTCAGAAATGATTTTTCTAAACAAATGATTAGAACGATACCAAAAATAAATTCAAAATATCATACTAAAAGTCTCATTCGAAAATCAGATGAAAATTCAAAGCATCAAAAAAATGAGCAATTGATGAGAGGAAATGGAACTTAAAAAATCTATATATATTAGATCACATTGTTATTGGATATTTTTAAAATTTTTATGCCGCAAACTAGACTTTTCAAGAAAAATGCAAATTCAAGAATCAATCAAAACTCATTTTTTGCATTTTTCTGCAATTTATGATTGATGATCTATCACTTTGGTGTATTCCCAACAAGACTCATAGAGTCGTGTATCGGGTACTACTAGACATAGTGAAACCTTCATGCAGTTATGTGAGAAACCAACAAGGAATTGGTAACTCCTAGTAAGAGGAGAGAATGTCCTATGTACTCCTACAAGTGTCTGTTGGCCTAAGGTTTTCAACCTTGATCTTAATCTCGATTTTGATAAATAACAAACATGAAACTAATGTTTTCTTGGAGAAATATTTTTAGGTTCCAAGTCAGTTGGCACATGACGTCCGCGATGGGAAATATCGATGAAATCGAAGAATCAGAAGGACGTTGGTCGACGCGCTCGGATCGATTAGTCGGGAAGAGTATAGTTTAGGTTTAGGGTGTCTATAATGATTGTATTAATCCTCATTATGACACAAAGATCCCTAAAGAACCAAATTCGTAACCCAAACCAGAAGAAAGAACCTTGTTGGTTCGATCGACCGGACTTCGACCGGAATGTACCATTACTTTCCAAAATTCCCAGAATGACCTCAACTAGTCAAACAGTCTAAAATTCTGAGAATGCCTCCAATGATTCTATTTTGAATTTCTACTCGTTGAGTTTGTTTGAAATCGAGCCTCTCTTGGTGTTTTCTCTATATAAACACATCACCTACCTTCCATAAGTTTCCTAACACTTCATGAGACATCTTTTGACATCCAAGAGCCTTGATTGAGTCATCTTTGTTGAAACTCTAGCTTTGAGCTTCTACATTCTTGATTGAGCCTTCAACCTTGAGTTTCATCATCAAAGGCATCAAGAGGAAGCTAGGATCTTGTGCTCGAGCTAATTAAGTAGTTTATCTATTTTGATTATTGCTCCATTATTATTGTATTTTCTTGTTGTTTCTTGATTGCTTGTGTTTGTAAGAAGGTGTGGGTGACACACAATGGGTTCACTTGTTTGTAACTTTAGTATTCTTTAGGTTTGAGGTAGCGGCACTCTCTAGTGTAAGAGATAAGGCCATGATAGACCCTCATTAGAAGGAAAGGAAAGTTAATACAAGTGGTTGTGAAATCCTTGGTGGTGAGCCAAGGTAGTCGAGTAGGCATTGGGGCCGAACCACTATAAATCAACTTGTTAGCGTTGTATGATTTTGTGTGTTCTCATTCACTTATCTTGCTTCCGCATTTAGAATTAAAATTAAAGTGAGGATAAAAATCTAGACTCACACTATTCATCCCCCCTAGTGTGCCTTAACACCTTTCATTTGGTATTAGAGCAGGTCGTAGTTTGAGATTTCACCATCTCTACTACCTCTAGTCTCGATTCGAGAATGGAACTAGAGTTGGTTATGTCTACACCACCTAGGTTTGTTGAGTCCAAATTTGGTGTTTGAAAGAGTAGGATGTATGCTTTCCTCAAAACACAAAGTATAGATCTATGGTGCATGCTAAAAAATGAATATGTTGAACCCACCATTGATATAAGTGCTTGGACTCTAAAGCATGTTAGATTATTTGAATTGAATGCTAAAACAATGCATTTTCTATATTGCTCATTTTAATTGATATACTTGAAAAGGTTATGTATTGTTCATCCGCATTTGATATATAGGCTACCTTGAATATATTATATGATTATGATACTACCAAAGAGATTACTACTTATATTGAAGGTGGTGATGACAATGGCCATCCACCCACTACTAATGTCTCTTTTGATGCCCATAGCATTTCTAGCGAAAGAAGCACTAGCAAGAATCAGAAACGAAAACTTAGGTGCTTCCTTTGCCAAGAAAAGGGGCACAAGAAGAAAAATTGTCCCTTGGTGAAAAAGAAATCAAAGAAAAAGAAGAAGACTTATATGACAACTTGGGATGAAAGTGAACCTTCATCAATTGAGGAAGATTCTGAAAATGAGAAGACAAATCTTTGCCTTATGGCCGTAAATGATGAGGTAATCCCTACCATTACTATATTTGACAAAGTCTATACACAAGATGGACTTGAAAATGAGTTTGATATGTTGCATGATGAATTCAGGGTTGTTAGAAATTCCTTTAAAGAACTTAAAAAATAATTGATAAATTAGAGAATGAAAATGCCTCATTGCTTTCGTCATATGATTTCCTTGAAAAGAAATTTGACATTTTGAAAACTAGTTCTATTGACCTTTCCCATGATGCACTAAGTCTTGAAATAAAAAATTTGAAACTTGAAAATGATGATTTAGAAAGGAAGTTGAAGCTAAAGAATAATGATATGAAAAATTATTCAAAAATTGAGATTGGAAAATGTGAAAATCAATTATGAAAATAACATGTTAAAATCTCATTCACATTCATTGCATAAGTCCATGAATGATTTAAAAAACGAGGCTTTATTATTGAGTAGGAGAGTAAATGAACTTAGTAATGTTTCCTCTCCTAAGAATTTTAGAAATAGAAATGTTGCACCTAAGAATGCTTATACTGATACACATGTTAGATATTCTAGCTTTAAACCTCATTACAATACTAAGAATAAAAAGAAGAAATTTAATGGACATTGCTTTTGTTGTGATATTTTTGGTCATGCTATCTATGATTGCACATTTAAGAGAAATCCAAGTATAGCTAGGACACTTTGGATTCCTAGGCCAACTCACCCACAAGGATCCAAAGCAAATTGGGTACCAAAAGTCTCATCTTCTTTTGTAGGGGGAGCTACCACACAAGGGTGAAAGATTGATGAAGTGTTGAAGTTGACCAAAGTCTTAATTGATGAATTCTCACTTGGTTGCAACTTCAAGTTATCATCAAGATGCCTATGGTAATGAAAGTTGGCATCTAAAAGTTTTGGTATCATCTCTCTCAACTTCAACTGATCCATTAATAGTTAGAGTTCATGATACTCTTGTGAGTTGAGTTATTTTCTCCCCATGATATACTTTCAAAAATGAATTTTTATTTTGATTTCCGGTCTCTTTGAAGACCTATGTAGCCCATAAAGGGCTAATGTGAGCTTGTGGTTCAAATCATAGGCACATTGTGGCCTTTAGGTTTTCAACCAATGAGAAGGATTGGAGATCTTAATTTTCAAATATTTCATATTTTGAGGTCTCTTTATTCATTTTGATTTCATGTTCGATCTTATTTTGAAATGAATCCTTACTTTTTAGCAAAAGTTGGTTTTGAAGAATAATATTTGATTTTTCCTCTTTGCTAATTATTATGATAATTTGCTAGTATTCGTATTTTCATTATGATACTATTGAAGATTACTTCCAAGTCATCAAAAAATTGAATGGAAGGCTATTAAAAAAAATAAATGGAAAAGGAAATAAAGTTTGGCCAAATTCTCATGGATGAGGTATGTTTTTTGTTACTGCAAATATCTAGTCTAATACCTCAATTTTCTTGTTTTAATGATTTCTCTACACTCATGATTGATATTGCATGTTAAATTTTTGAAATCTCAAGAGTACGAAGAATTTTGGTACTTAGGTGATTTTCATTGAATGAAATTGCCCTATGTTGAAATTTATCATTAGAGACTTCCTTTTTGAGTCCAAATTAGTTAAACATATTTAGATATCACCCTCTTGAAATATCAATATTTTTGATACTTCGATTTTTCGTTGAAAACTTTAAATGAAATTTTGTGTATACTATTTTGATTCCATTTCTAATATCATTCTCACTTTTTTTTTAGGGGCGTTTGGTTGTCCGCAAGTGCAAATGCCGCAAAATCTATTTGCATGCAAAAGCAAATGCCCACAAATAGATTGTGCAGCCTATCGTTTGGTTGCCCACAAGTAGAGTTGCAACTTCTATTTGCAAACATTTGGTTGGCCGCAAATGAAAGTTGCAATTACACTAGCAACTTGAAACTTGCATCTTACGATTTTTTTCCGGCCGGGCCGGGCACGAACATTTTTCAGCCGGATCGCGCACGATTTTTCTTGGGTCGGGCCGAGTCGGGCCGGGCACGAATTTTTTTGGGCCGAGTCAGGAACAAATATTTTCGGGACGGGCCGAGCACGACACGAATTTTTCTGGGTCAGGCAAGGCACAAATTTTTATTGGCCGAGTCGGGCAAGAATTTTTTTGAGTTTGAATAGGTGTACATCCTATATTTCCAAAGAACGAAGTTTGAGTCATCGAACCTAGGACGTCTAGACGCTACCAACACTAGAGCCATTTCAAGATCGAGACAAGGTGAAGAAGAGATGGTGAAATCTCAAGCTACGAACCCGCTCTGATACCAATTGTTGGCGAAATGGCGACACTAGAGGGGAGGTGAATAGTGTGTTTACTATACTATTCGCCTAATTTCAATTTTAATCGATTACTTAAATCGTTTAGGCGAATTATACTTATGTGGTGCAGAAGCAAGATAAATGATAAAGCAATTAACACAAACCAATAAGGCAATGCAAACACGCAATTTATAGTGGTTCAGCCCCAATGCCTACTCCACTACCTAAGCACCCCGCTTAGGATTTCCAAACTAGTTTTACTAGATTAATTTGAGTTTCCCTTATACACAAGGACTTTTCACCGGAAAGTCTCACTCTTGACCTAAGGTACTTCCACACCCGGAAGTCTCCGCCTTCTTGTCGAGAGCACTTATCCCACCTCAACCCTAGGGGACAACTAAACTAATCATAGTAACAACTACGTTTAATTACACAAGTGGCTTTACTCCTTCTAGAACAAGGATACCACTTTCCACACCCAACACCAAACACCTGGTCTTCTCAAACCCAAATAAAAATAGTTCAATAACAATTAAAAATACAACGGAATGAGCTAAAGGTGAAACCAAGTGTTCGTGCTCTTTTCCAAGCCTTGAATCCTCCAACTCGTGAAGTCGTGAAACTTGAACAATTTCCGAATTGAGGCAGCAGCAGACGGCGCTTGAAGAAGAACTTGACAGAGGAATAGGGCGCGCTGCAATCACTCTCTAGAAGGCTCAAATCTTCCTTTTAGATGCTCAATAATCACTGTAGGAATCAAGGAAGAGTGTCAAATGAATCATACCTGGGTGTATTTATACCCAGGTGAAGAAACGACGTTCAACAGATAGAAAACTATCCGTTACAGGCCACCGGTCGAAGCATCGATCGACCAGTCATTCGACCACTTCTATTTACCCTGTGGTCGGTTGACCGACTGCTCGATCGCCAGACACAGATCACGTGATCCGCGATCTTTGGTCAACCCGTTGGTCGACCGATTGGTCGACCGCCACCCTCAGCCCGATTCTTTCACCATTTGATCGACCGATATGATCTTGCGTTGCGGGAATCAGTAGGTCGGTCGACCGATGGGTCAATCGCCCGAGCTACTGCCCATTTTGGGCTTCCATCGATCGATCGCTCGGTCGACCGAAGTAGCTCTGCTACTTTCTTTACCTTCGGTCGGTCGACCAATAGGTCAACCGAACCTAGGCTGAATATTGTTCCAATACGTCTTTGGCGCATACATCGATCTTCAGGAAGTTTCGCGACGGACCCTAGCGCGACGATCAATGTCGTTCCGATTTCACAATTTCTCCGATTTATCTGATCGAGGACATCGAATGCTAGTCGATATAGAACCTAAAAGATATTCTCAATGAAATCATTAGTTCCATGTTTGTTATCATCAAAACCATCAAGATCGAGATTAAGGCTAAGGTTGAAACCCTGAAGACAACAGAGGATTCAAGTTTCATAAATATTTCTTCTCCCCGACCTCTAGCCACACCTTCCCAATTCCACCCTGTCGACATCTGCAAATCTTGGAGAAGCTCCGCCGGTGTTTGTTCCTACTTGAGGATCGAAGTAGCCTGGTCCAGTACAACTCCAGGGAGGCGCGGGGGGGGGGGGTCTACAAAAGACACTCTAGCCCTCAAGTTAGTATGTCTCCCTGGTGGCGGTAATAAAATTGGAACTTAAGTTACCTGAGGCGTGTCGTGTTTGTATTTTATTGTAGGTGGAGGCTATTGCTCAGAATGGATCGAGGCTAATCTCGAAGATAACTGGCTTATAATGGTGTATCCCTCGTGATAAAAGATGACATAGATGTCCTTGTATGGCCGGGCGGAGGCCCTGGGTGGAGCCATTCGTTCAAACTCGAGTTGGGTTCAGGAGTGTAGGGCTAGGCCTAACTCGACCGGGCCCAATAGTACAAATCCAGTCCACAACCTCCAAGCTCGATTGGAGTTTGGATGGCTGTGTGTCGAGCTCTAAGTGATGTTGATTCTCGACCTCAGCCAGGGCATTATCACATGCAAGATATGGGGCCTCTTATACGACTCTTCGTTATTCGGGCTGGATGAGATGATTATGCGGAAGAGGAGGGCGTTCTTCCTAATTCTCACCACCTGTATGGTAGATGTAGCTTGACAAGGGAGTAATTATGAGTACATATTCGATGAGCAGTTTCCGAGGCATTAAGTGCTAGTTGTGAACTAACGGGACCTCATTCCATCCATGAAGAAGCAGAACTTCCCATTGAAGCAATGATTCTTGTTTCGGGCATATAAATAGCCCCCGACATGTTATATGTATTGGAAATCATGGAGTGGGAGGTGTCGAAGGTTAGTGTCCCTCCAGGGGTCTTTCTTGGCGTGGTGGCGAATAATTTGCAGATTGCTATGGATTCATATTGTCAGGCTTAAAAAGAGAGGTAGGAGGCAGGGGTTCCGGGCGTAGGTTCATACCATCGAGCTTACGGCGAAGCGGTCTCGTGGTACATGCGCAGAGGGAGGCATCGTGCTCTTGGCTGGCTGGAATCTTGTCCATGATTCTAGATTTGAAGAGCTGGGGCTCTCACTTCCCTCCTCCTTACCCTTCAACACCTAGGTTGTGGGGTAGTTATGCCAGCAGATCTTTATGTGGCATTAAATCCTGATAACATGACTACTAGTCACAATTTTCGCTTGCATGGATCCAGAGAAGAGTACATCCTTCTTTTCTCTATTGTGTTCTTCGAGAGTTGTACCTTTATTGTTTATTTTCTCATTTGTAAGCTGCCCTCCATGAGTTTGTAAGTGTAACTATTCCCTTTATGGGACTTTATGAATAAAATGATGACTTTCCGTATTTAACCTTGTTGTGTTTTTGTCGAGTTTGATCAGCTTTTCGATTGTCATGGTTCTATTGACTACATATCTAGGTTAGACAGATAAAATTTAAAATCGAGATTACCTATTTGGTAATTGTAAGTAGGGCGATGGGGCCGACGAGTCAGATTGGCGGTAGAACCGAGCTCTGAGATCAAAAGTTGTGGCGTTGTGGTCGATGACCAGACCTAGTGGAAACCGAGCTCGTGAGAAGTGCGCTTGAGGCCATGTTTCTCATTTAGAGCATGTCGAGCTAAGTCGAAGGCTGCATTTAGGGCCAGAACTAGACTTGGTGGAAATCGAGCTCGCAAATAGCGTGTGTGGGGCTATGTTGCTCATTTATGGCGTGTCGGGTTGAGCTGGAGGCCACATTTAGGACCAAGGACCAGACACGATGGAAATCGAGCTCGTGAGAAGCGTGCATTGGGTCGTTGGGGGTGTAGGACCCTGTAATAGGCATTGAGGTCGGCGAGCCAAATTGATGAAAACCAAGCTCTGGTCACTGTTGGAATTCGAGTGTGGCACTGAGGCCGACAAGTTAGGTTTGAGAAAATTGAATCGCAATCACTATGGAGGCTTGTAATGTCGAGAATAGTGGCGCTAGGCCGAGGAGGGATGGTGTGTTACATGGGTCGAGGGCTAGTGTGAGACCGTGTGAGTTCCTCTTGCACATTTTGCAAAGACTTCGATTAATTTTAGAACTCTCGGAATTATACGATGAGAAGAGTTGTTGGATGCCCAAGGTCCGAGCAGAACTATCAAAAATGCTGATCCGTGAAATGTATACTATTGTCGTTGACATGCTCGCGTGGTATTCCATACCAACAAATGATGTTTTTCCAAACAAAATTTAGCCTCTATCCATTTGGTAAAGTAGTCAATCGCTAAGACTAGAAACTTGATTTGTCCTAGTGCTGGGGAAAAGGGCCGACGAGGTCGATGCCCCAGTTATGGAACGACCAACTAGTGTCTGAGCTGTGAAGTGGCTCAGAATGCAGTTGTGAGACCTCAGAGAATCTTTGGCATTTGTCATATTTTTTTATGAACAGACTGCAGTTTACTTTCAAGTTTGGTCAAAATTAACTAACCTGGAGGATTTTGGCGGCCAGGGATCTTCCTCCTTTGTGGTTGCCGCAGATATCGTCGTGGACTTCCGCCATTATGGTGTTTATCCAGGGCTGGGTGACGCACTTGAGTAGTGGTCAGGAGCATCATCTTTTGTAGAGTTGATCATGAAGGAGTGTATAATAGCTTGCCTTTCTTTTGAATTTACCTGAGTTGGAGGTGAGCTCCAAAATTTGCCTCGTTTGAGGTAGTTTATGTAGGGGTTCTCCAATCTGCACTTTGTTCGACTTCTTGGACCTCGACCAGGGTGTCGACCGATTGGATGCTCGATTGTTCGAGGACTTGTTGGATGACCCCAACCTATTGTTTTGAGGCTTTTTGGTTCTGGCGAGTTTGGATAGCAAGTCGACTCGAGTACTTTCTTCCCGAGGTATGTACTGGATCACACAACTATGAAAGTTAGAGATTAAGGAATGTACTAATGAGAGATACCATTCGAGGGAAGGGTCACTTGCTTGGCAGGTGCCATTGGCTTGTCCTACAACAAGTTGCAAGTCGCTCTTGATGACTATACTTTTGGCCTTTACTTATTGGGCGAGCTTTAGCCCGACGATCAGAGCTACATATCTGCTTGGTTCTTGTGGACTTTAAAATGGAATTGGAGGGATTGCACTAGGGTGGTTCTTTGGTCATTCTCCATAATGATGCCTGCTCCGCTTTCCTTTTCGTTGGAGGCACCAACACGAATAATGTCCAAGTTTCAACCTATTTGGGTTTGGCTTCGATGCCTCAGTGAGTCAACATGAGGTCTAGGAACTTTCCACCGTGAACCTCGAAGTCTCACTTTTCCAAGTTTAATCTCATGTTGTAGTGCCAGACCTGGCTGAAGATCTCAATGAGATCGTTGCAATAGTTTTCGGTGGCCGGTGTTTTGGCAACCATGTCATCGACGTACACTTCCATGTTGCGACCAATCTGCTTTTAAAGAACATGTTCACCAGGCGATGATACATGGTTCCTGCATTTTTAAGTCCGAAGGGCATCACCTTGTAACAGAAGTTTCTATGCTCAATAATGAAGGTAGTTTTCTCTTCATTCTGGGTGCATTCGGATCTGATTATATCCTAAATAGGCATCCATGAAGCTTAGATATTGGTAGCCCAAGGAGCCATCAACAAGTTTGTCTATGCTTGGCAACAAGTAAGAGTCCTTTAGGCAGGCCTTATTGAGGTCGGTGAAGTCGACACACATCTGTCACTTTCCTGAATGCTTATTGACCATCATGGCATTTGTGAACCACGTGGTAAATCAGATATCTCTGATGAATTTTGCTTTTAGAAACTTTTTTGTCTCTTTGAGGGATGCTCGCTGTTGTTCAGTTCTTCTAGGCCACGGGTTTGACATGGGGATCGTTGGCTAGTTTGTGGCAAATTACTTGGGGGTCTATTCCCGACATGTCGGCTAGCATCCATACGAAGAGGTCAGCATTGTCTCTGAGTAAAGTGCTGAGTTGAGCTTTGAGCTCATCTGGGTAGTGTGCTCCTACGTAGGTTACCTGTTCAGGGATGCCTCGATTTATACAGGTTCTAGATTGTCGGCGGTCTGGGGCTGCTCTTGGACTTCTCCAATGGGATCTAGATCTGAGATCCGAGGTTGGTGCTCTGCATGAAGAACTGTGATCGTTTATAAGGACGTAGTGTCCCGCGGATTTCTGGATTCAACCGGCATGGGTTTCAAGCATTCATTCTAGCATGCGTGGGATTCATTCTGGTCCGCGCGTATTGTCCCTAGCTCTGTCTCCAAGATAGAAAACTTGATGGTGAGATGGGGTGTCGATATGATGGCTCCCAAGCTATTTAGGAAAGATTGGCCCAAAATCATGCTGTAAGGCCTCAAGCAGTGAACGACAAGGAACTGCTTGTTTATCGTCTTTGTTACTGGTGAGGAACCAAACGTCGTTTCCAACCATAAGTCACCCCTGACATCCACCCGATCTCCCGAGAAGTTGATGAGTTCTCAGTGGTACAACTGTAGTGAATCACTCAAACTCTCAGAATTATACGATGCGAAGAGTTGTCAAATGTTGAGGTCTCAGTAGAACTCTCAAAATCGTCAATCCGTGAACTGTGTCCCATTGTCGCTAATGAGCATGCGTGGTATGTTTTTCTAAATGAATTTTTGGACGTTTTTAGTCACAATTGAGGATAGGGGTTCAACCTCTATCCTTTTGGTAAAGTAGTTGATCGCTACGACCAGAAACTTGATTTGTCCTGGTGCTGGGAAAAGGGCCGAGGAGGTCAATGCCCCCACTTGTGGAACGACCAACTAGTGTCCGAGCTGTGAAGCAGCTCAGGATGTAGTTGTGAGACCACGAAGAATCTTTGGCATTTGTCACATCTTTGATGAAGAGACTGCAGTCTACTTTCATGTTTGGCCAAAAGTAACCAGCCCGAAGGATTTTAACGGTCAGGGATCTTCCTCCAATGTGGCTACCGCAGATGCTGTCGTGGACTTTCGCCATTATGGTATCTATCTAGGGTTGGGTGACGCACTTGAGAAGTGGTTGGGAGTATCCTCTTTTGTAGATTAGTTGATCACCAAGGAGCTTATATTAGCTTCCATTCTTTTGAATTTACTTGAGTTGGAGGTGAGCTCCGGAATTTTGCCTCGTTTGAGGTAGTTTATGTAGGGGGTTCTCTAGTTTGCACTTTGTTCGACTGCTTGGACCTCGACTAGGGTGTCGACCGGCTGGATACTCGATTATCCGAGGACATGATGGATGACTGACCTATTGTTTTGAGGCTTTTCGGTGCTGGCAAATTTGGATAACAAGTCGACTCAGGTATTTCTTCCCGAGGTATGTGCTGGATCACGCAACTATTAATGATAGCGATTAAGGAATGTACAAGTGAGAGATACCTTTCGAGGGAAGGGTCCCTTGCTTGGCAGGTGCCATTGGCTTGTCCTACAAGTTGCGAGTCGCTCTTTACGACTATACTACGAACCTTTACTTCATGGGCGAGCTTTAGCCAGGTGATCATACCTTCAAACTCTGCCTGGTTATTGCTATCTTTGAACTAGAATTGGAGGGACTGCTCTGAGCTGGCTGAAGATCTTGATGAGATCGCTGCAATGGTTTTCAGTGGCTGGCATTTTGGCAACCATGTCTTCGATGTACACTTCCATAATGCGACCAATCTGTTGTTCATCAGGCATTAATATGTGGCTCCTACATTTTTAAGCCCGAAGGGCATCACCTTGTAACAGAAGTTTGCATGCTCGATAATGAAGGTTTTTTCTCTTCATCTTTCGGGTGCATCCGAATCTGGTTGTAGCCTAAATAGACATCCATGAAGCTTAGATACTAGTATCCCGAGGAGCTACCAACAAGCTTGTCTATGCTTGGCAACGGATAAGAGCCCTTTGGGCAGGCCTTATTGAGGTCGATGAAGTTGACACACATCCCTCACTTTCTCGAGTGCTTCTTGACATCTCTGATGACTTTTGTTTGTAGAAACTTTTCGGCCTCTTCGAGGGATGCTCGATGTCTCTCAGTTCTGAGCTTTCTTTTCTTATAGGCCACAGGTTTGACCCAGAGATCAATGGACAATATTTGGCAGATGACTTGGGGATCAATTACCAGCATGTCGGCTGACATCCATGCGAAGAGGTCGGCATTGTCTCTGAGTAAAGTGTTGAGTTGAGCTTTGAGCTCGTCAAGGTGGTGTGCTCCTACATAGGTTACCTGTTCGGGGGATGCCCCAATTTGCACATGTTCTAGATCATTGGTGGGCTGGGGCCGCTCTTGGACTTCTCCCTAGAGATATAGATTTGAGACTCGGGGTTAGTGTTGTGCATGAAGAATAGTGACCGCTGATGAGGATGTAGTGTTCAGCTGATTTTTTGATTCAACCGGCCTGAGTTTCAAGCATTAGTTGTAGCACACGCGGGCTTCCTTCTAGTCCATGCATATCATCCCTACCTCTGTCTATGAGATAGGGAGTCGATACGATGGCTCCCAAGATGTTTGCAGAAGGTCGGCCCAAAATCACGTGATAAGGGCTCAAGCAGTGAACGATGAGGAACTACATGTTTATCATCTTTGTTTCCTGTGGGGAACCGAATGTCGTTGCCAGCCATAAGTAACCCCTAACATCCACCCGATCTCTCGATGAGCTGATGAGTTCTTTGTGGTAAGAGTGTACTGAATCTTCATTGATGCTCATCTTTCCGAGTGTTCGGTAGAAGGGAACGTCAGCTTAACTCCCCTTATCTACCAAGATTTTCCTGATAAGGAAATCACAAACAATTACATAAATAACGATGGGGTCATGTAAATTCTTGTTAATCCTCTGGAAGTCAGTATCATAGAAAGATATTACCGGGGTGAGCTTACGTAGCCTTTGTGGACAAGTTGCATCGTCGACGGTCATTGTGGCCTGGAATTAATGGTTGTTTTCCCACGTTGCCTTCTCCAACTAATCCACCTGTAATGTAGTCGATAACTCCCTAGATGTCAGGGCGAGGCTGCTCGGTCCCACAGTGATGGCGTTGGGTGGTGTCTTATTAGGACTTCGACGTTGATGGCTGTGGTTCCACCAGCTTTGACTATGACTTCGACCACGTCGGATGTTGTTATTCCCAAAAATCCTAAAATAATATTTTATTCTTAAGCAGGGGACCATGGGCCCGAGTAAGCGCGGATTGGCATTGAGCCGTGAAATTTAATCCGGGTAAGCTTTATATATGAAAAAAATAGTTAGGAAAAATATATTTATTTTGTTTATGTGGTTTAGCATGCTAATATGATAGAGAGTATTGAGACGAATTTAACGGTTCAATGGGAAATCGAATCAAATTTAGAATGGATTAGTTACGAATTTTAGAACTCAGGCGAATAAGTTAGGGTGTTTTGGTAATTTGAGCAAACCAGGGCGCATAAATTACCAAAGGGGGCACATGGCTGCTGTTTTCAGCCGCACGCAACCCAAGAGAGAGTGAGAGAGGGAGAGAAGGAGGAGGAGTCGGCCCCGGGATTTCGCGAGTTTGTCGACGATCAACATAGGAAGATCCCCCGCTTCTTCTTCCTTCCTGGTTTCTCTAAAAATGTGAGTGGTTCTATCCTTCTTTCCCCCAATTTCCTCATTCATGTCGCCGCCCATTTTTTGAGAAAAATGAGTTTTTCGAGGAAAGTGGGAGTGGAAGATATGTTGAACTTGGTGAAGATCAGCAACCACAAATAAAATCGCAACAACTAGTGGAAAGTCTACAAGTTAAATCAATTGTTGTAATTATTATTTCCCATCACTCTTCTAGGAGACTACGTAAACTGCCTGAGTGATGATATCTAGCCATAGGGTATTATCTAGATTAAGGCAATCTGCGATCTCTTAATGGTCAAATAAGTTGACACTATGAGGTGGCATTATGCAAATCCAAAGTAGACTCAAACCAAGTACGGACTTTGGTTGGCCGGCTCAAAAAGGATAACTCCTATAGGGTGCAAGTGGATCTTTAGGAAATATGTGAGCAACTGGCAAGATGAGGATCTATAAAATCATACTCGTTGTGAATAAGATCTAACCCAGACAATAGCTTGTCTGTAATAAGACATTCTCAACAGTTCGAGCGCTCAAGTCCATCAAGATATTGCTAGCCATTAGTGCGTACAATGAATACGAGATCTGGCTAGTGGATGTCTAGACTGTGTTTTTTCCATTATGAAGAAGTCTATATGACATAGCTAGAGGAGTTCGTATGCTTGGTTGGACCGAGTAAGGTATGCAAGCAGCAAAGGTCCATTTATGGACTACAGCTAGCATCGAAGAGTTGAAACATCTGTTTTGATGAGATAATCAAAAGGGTTTTGATTTTATCAAAAATGTGGTTGAACCTTGTATAGAGAAGATGTTTAGTGGGAGTGTAATCATATTGTATGACATACTTGTGGGAAAAATAAGTTCTCATACTCCAGTTATTACCCATATTGATTCTCCATGGTACATCTGGGAAAGGCCTCCTATATATTCGGTATTAAGATCTATTGGGAATAGGTCTGAAAGAATGCTAGGATTTCCCTAGCCCATGTATATTGATACATTGCTATGGAGGTTTAGCATAGAAGGCGGTAAAAGAGAGGTTACTTGCCTTTGAGTCATAGCATTAGTCTCTTCAAGATGATGTCTCCTTAGACATCTGAGGAAAGATAAAGGGTGAAAGCAATCCATTATGCTTCAGCAGTGGGATCCATCATACGATGCTTTGCACTTAGCTCGATATTGCTTATACCTTAGAGGTATGTAGCAGTTTTCGAGCAAAACCCTGGAGAATAACATTGAAGAGCAAATGGAGAACTCTCTCAAGCACTTGAGAAGGATGAGAGATGCTCTATACGATGATGAAACCATATGATGGTATAAGGAAACCTTTAATGGTGATGCAGTAAGCAGGAAAGTATTCCTAGTTGGGCACTGTAACCGATAAGGTGACTAAGGCTTTATGCTTTGCTACTTACTCTACCGCTTAGGATAGCATCAGATAAAGGAGTTTATCATTCATTGGGAGCCGTTCCTGAGATTTCCAGTTCAGCAGCAGTATTGTATGATAATACTAGGACGGTTGCTCAAAGTTAAGGAACTAAGATCCCGTGAAGATTATTGCTTTTCTTAAAAGGCAATATCGCCTCATAGTTGGAAAGATGTGATGACATAAAGACATTGATGTAGATTAAACTGATTGTCACAGCAGCAGATTCGATCACCACTAAAATTGGCATACGAATACCAGGATGATTGGCTAAAGTGCAAGTGGGAGATTAAAAGGAATAGTGCCCTTGAGCCAATCACATGTCGATGTATTCAGGGACTATTTAAGGGTAATCAACTTTATGAGGCAACTTTTCATCATATGATGCATTTTTATTTATAAAGATTATGAAGAACCCCAAGAATTCGGGCAAATGATTCTAAAGCCATGATGAGACCATGCCAGAGAGATTTAGAATCCAAATGCCACTGTTCTAAATATTCCTAGTCATAGGATCACAAGTTAGGGGATTGGTGATTCCGGATAAACTAGTGCACTTGGTATATGCCCTATACGATAGGGGGTAGCTGATTTCATAGTTACCTATGAGTCGTCATTAATGTACATGTGCAGCTGCTCATTAGTGAATGAGTTCACTGAACGGACCTACACGAGGAACATAGTATGGAATCCTTACATGAGTGTCAATAGGATGTTCCTCGAGTGATAGTAGGTGCAAGCAGTCCTTGGACCTGAGGTTGTCATGGTTATCTTGTGAGTGACGATCCATTACTTTGGTTCTATCCCTACGTGGCCCTTAGTGTCATGTGTCGAGTATTACTGGGCATGGGGAAGCATTCATTGAGGTAGGTGAGCAACCAATATGGAATCGGTTACTCCTAGTAGGTGGGGACAATGTCCTATGTGTCCCAACAAGTGTTGACTCGGAAATCTCTGGCCAGAGTAGACATGAAAGTCAGGAAGATGATTTTGACGATTCATTATTGAGACGACATCTTGGCAGGTGGAATACATATGAATCGGTATTAGGGTTTGACACTTCTTCCGTACCCTAGTCGATTTCGGGACATTGTAACCGAGGGATTTACACGATAACTAATCACCGAAGGGCATTCGATCTGTTGGCCGAAGGTTTTTTCCTTCGTGCTCTATTATCTTCATGATTATTTTGATGATAACAAATTGTAAGACCCAAAAATTTTCTAATATAGAAATCTATTTTGGTGCAGCGCACCGGACCAGGGGTTAGTCGGGTCAAGCCACGGAATCACCTCGAGTAGAAGGTATAACTCGACCTATGAAGTTTAATTAGTTAAATGGACATTTCCTTTTATGCATTAGATGTCTTATTAGAGTCGAGTTCGACTCGTGTGTGCGGACCGAATC
The DNA here is from genome assembly GCA_034359265.1 of Canna indica. NCBI lineage: Eukaryota > Viridiplantae > Streptophyta > Magnoliopsida > Zingiberales > Cannaceae > Canna > Canna indica. The sequence goes on along the minus strand of CP136892.1, from coordinate 39,286,968 downwards.
GAAGCCCGAGTGGGACTTAGATTGAGTCGAGTAAGGGCTAAGTTATGATGAAGGGCATAGAGGTCAGTTGTAGATGAGGGAATAAAACCCCTCATCTATAGCCGTGCTGCTCATCTTTGAGCCGCACACAGCCTGAGCAAGAGAGGGAGGAGGGGAGATCTTGGGGCGGCGCCGGAAATCGTGTTACCGTCGGAAGGATCGAGATCGCAAAGTCCATCCCTTCTTCTTCCTTAATCAAGGTGAGTGGTTGTTTTCCATGGTTGCTTGGGCGAGGCGAGTGGCCGAACCCCTAGGACTGCTAGGTAGAGATTTTGTCGCGAGGTTTCATTGATTGATGGTACTTTGATCTTCGTATCGCTGTTTTAATTGTTATTACGTCGGACCTACCATAGTTTTCTCGGATCTTGATTTTTTAGGGGTTGCCGAGTAGAGGGAGAAGGGGAAAGGTCATTCCAAAATTTTCCCCAATTCCCTCGACGGGTATGAACCCCTTTTTAATCGATCTTGAATCTATATCGAGTGGATGTATAGTCGATTTACCGGAAATGAGGATTGAAACGCCTTCTCTAAGCCTTGTAGGTTTAGCCAAGAAGGGGACAGCCCATGTCCAGGGTTCAGCCGAGCAAGGGGTGTACATATCGATCAAGGGCTTGGTTAGGCTAGATTGGAAACAAGATACTAGGATTGGGGTTAGTTCTTCCTCCTTGTTCCTACCCTTTAAGACTCGGCCGAGCAAGAGGGAGGGGGTGGTGGCCCCTAGAAACTAAGCTTCATGATTAGGAATACTCAAAACAATAGGAAATGAAGGTTGCCTAGATTGATAAGTAGAATTAAGATGACATTTAGGTAAGACTCTAACTAAGGAAGACTACTACGTGGGTGCATGTATTTAGTAGTACAGTTGGATAGTAACCATTCTTAGATCTGTCCTATTTAAATTCATAATTTGGGTTGTAATTTTACCATGTTAGATAATTTCTTTCCTTGTTGAAATTATTGTTAAATGCAGAATTTAAATTCATTATCATTTGAATCATGTGGCTATACATAGTAGGTGACATGAAGTAATTTATGTATAGATTATATGCTGTGCGGTATTGTTATTGGGTGCATTTCCAAGTTTATAACATATAGTTTACATGAGCAAAGGTAGCATATGACGCTAGATGATCTACATGAAACTATAAAGTGTGTGTTTTTTATGGAAACTCAAAAGTAGACAAGTTAGATCTCACACCTAAGAAACATTCAGTGAACAATAATGTACGCATGATCAGCCGAAACAAAAGGCTAAGCACGGGCAGACGCCCGCGATTTTAAATAAGGAAACTCTAGGACACTTTGCATGTGTGATGTGATTGTGGTGGTCAGCCAAGAAGCATGAATAGTCGGAATGACTAATACTTGACTCGGCCAGTGATTTGGGTCTTGAGATTGCACCAGCGGACCCGCTAGGTGTCAGACCCCAGTTGGGTGGGACTAGCTATCCCTAACCCGGTAGGTGTCCGAAGACTAGTAGACCATCATTGTCGACGGCCCGGTAGGTGATCAGGACTCCGGGAGCCCCATCTTATGCTAACTTCGTCACGTTGAAGCCGCCAGAATTCACCGGAACAGATCGACAGGTGGAAGTCACTGAGTTTCTGGGGGACTGCTACGAGCTATGCATGGAGCTAGGGTGCTCGTCAGAGGCACCAGCCCGTTTGTTCGAGCTTCAGATGAGGGGATCGGTAAAGGTCTGGCTGCACACTTGAAGGGCTCATAGGGCAACAGCCGCATCGCCTCCCGCTTGGGAGGAATTTAAGGCGGCTGTGGAAGAACAGTACTTGCCAATGAGTGTTCACGACAAGCGAGCCCGAGACTTTGAGATGTTGCGCCAGGCTGGTGGCATGTCAGTGTCAGAGTATGAGATGGAATTCAACCATCTTTCCAAATATCATCCGACCCTAGTGGCATCTGAGACTGCCAGGGACTTGAGGCCTCAGATTGGCAGGCTCATCCACTATACCGTGGACTCCACTCTTGCTTGGGTGGTGGATGAAGCCATTCAGAAGGAAGCCTTGGTGCCGTTCGAGAGGAATGACGAGCGGGCAGAAGAAGAAATTTCAGCCGTAGGGATCTGGGAGTCGACCATAGAATTGAGAGGAGGCGGTGACCGCCGCAGACCAGAACCGAGGCCAGAGTGGTAGTCGGGGTCGTGGGGGCCCAAAGGCTGGAACAGTAAGGCCGACAGGGTCAGGAGGTGCTTCTCAGAAGGTTAAGGTACCGCAATGTGGCAGCTGCAATTGGAGTCACTGAGGGGCCTGTCTTGGCCGCACAGATGCTTGTTATAAATGCAGTTGGGTCGGGCATTTCAAGAAGGACTGTTCGGAGAGAGTTGGTCAGAAATTCGAGCAGTCAAAAGGAAAGACACCTATGTTAGTAGGGTCAGTGGCTCAGAGAGGGCAGGTGCAAAATAGGGGGTCGCAGACTAGCCATTCAGAGAGACCGTTTGCCAGGGTGTTCGCCATGAACCGTGAAGGGGTAGAGGCATCTAGAGCAGTGGTAACATGTACAATTTTAGTATGTTCATCTGCTGCTTATGTTCTATTTGATCCGGGTGTCACACACTCGTTCGTATCTGCCAAATTTGTTGCTGAGTTACCAATGGCACCTTCCTTGCTCGACAGGCCATTTGTAGTATCAACACCTACGAGCTATGCAATCATAGCCAAATTAATTTTCCAAGGCTGCGAAATGCTCATCTGCGGCCATGCATTGAGGGCATATTTGACACTCCTGCCCATACTTGAACTCGACGTCATTCTCGGCATGGATTGGCTGGTGGAGCACTTTGCCTTGCTGGATTGTAGGGCTAAGACAGACGTGTTCAACAAACTCGGATTGCTGCCGTTCACCTTCTAATGAGAGGGAAGGAGAGAGCCGATTGGGGTCATCTCAACCCTTAAAGCTCGTAAACTGCTTCAGGGTGGCTGCCAGTCTTTCCTGGCCTTCGTATTCGTGGCCGAGGAAAAGGAGGGTGCAGCAGGGGATGTTAGTGGAACTCAAGTAGTCTACGAGTTCCCCGATGTGTTTCCCGAGTTGTCGGGATTGCCGCCCAGGAGAGAGGTTGATTTCTGCATTGATTTATGGCCCGGGGTGAAGCCGATATCCATCCCACCGTATAGGATGGTGCCAGTCGAGCTCAGGCAATTAAAGGTGCAATTGCAAGAAATACTGGACTTGGGCTTCATCCGGCCGAGCGTATCACCATGGGGTGCTCTGGTGCTCTTTGTGAAGAAGAAGGATGGGCCTATGCGCATGTGCATCGACTATAGGCAGCTGAATAAAGTTATAATCAAGAATCGTTATCCACTGCCGAGGATAGATGATTTGTTTGACCAACTGCAGGGGGCACGATGGTTTTCTAAGATAGACTTGAGGTCAGGATATCATCAGCTGAGAATCCGGGACTGCGATGTGCCTAAGACTGCCTTCAGGACTCGCTATGGCCACCACAAGTTTCTAGTTATATCTTATGGTCTAACCAATGCACCTGATGCTTTCATGGATCTGATGAACAGGGTGTTTAAGGAGTACCTAGATAGTTTTGTAATCGTCTTCATTGACAACATCTTGTTATACTCCAAGAGTGAGGAGGAGCACTCCGAACACTTGAGGATGGTCCTGGAAATCCTCAGAGAGCACCGGTTGTTCGCTAAATTCTCCAAGTGTGAATTTTGGTTAGAGAGTGTAGGGTTCCTGGGCCATGTAGAGTCCAAGAAAGGGATAAGGGTGGATCCCTCAAAGGTGGAGGTTGTGCAGAACTGGAGACGGCCAACCAGCATGACTGAGGTCCGTAGTTTTCTTGGTTTGGTCGGGTACTACCGGAAGTTTGTAGAAAACTTCTCCAGGATTACAGCCCCTTTGACTCGATTGACTCAGAAAAAGATCAAGTTTATTTGGGACGACAAGTGCGAGGCGAGCTTTCAGAAGCTCAAGGAATGCTTGACGTCGGCACCCGTGTTGGTCGTACCTTCCGGCTTAGGAGGGTTTGTAGTCTACTATAATGCCTCTCGGGTTGGCCTAGGCTGCGTTCTAATGCAGTTTGGCAGAGTCATAGCCTATGCGTCTCGCCAACTGAAAGTTTATGAGAAGAACTACCCGACGCACGACCTAGAGCTAGCGGCAGTGGTTTTTGCACTAAAGCTCTGGCGACATTATCTATACGAAGTGGCTTGCGAGATCTATACTGATCACAAGATCCTACAGTACTTGCTTACCCAAAAAGAGTTGAACCTCATACAGAGGAGGTGGCTGGAGCTCCTAAAGGATTATGACTGCACTATTATGTATCATCCAGGGAAAGCCAATGTGGTAGCAGATGCTTTAAGCATGAAATCCATGGGCAGTTTGGCTCATTTGAAAATCAGGCGAAGGCCCCTAGCTCAAGAGCTAGCGCTGTGCCTAGATGGGGGTGCAACCGTGACTGCTGTCAGCTTCAGGTACCTTGGTGGCACACCTATGAGTACAGTCCACCTTGGTGGACATGATGCGTGTTGCGCAGGAGGAGGATGCATTTTGTTCTTTGACAAGGGATCTGCTTTGGAGAAGTGATGCAGATGATGGGTTCAGGGTCGACTCAGAGGGTGTCCTAAGGTTCAGAGACCGGATCGTGGTGCCTGACATGGCAAAGGTACGCCGATAGGTTTTGGAAATGGGTCACCTTTCCACTTACACGATGCACCCGAGAGCCACCAAAATGTACTGAGACTTAAGGCAACACTACTGGTGGAAGGGCATGAAGAGAGAGGTAGTAGAGTTTGTATCCAAATATCTAGTCTGCCAGCAGGTGAAGGCCGAACACCTGAAGCCCGCGGGGCTGCTACAAAATCTCGAGGTCCCCGAGTGGAAGTGGGAGAAAATCACCATGGACCTGGTGACCGAGTTGCCTAAGTCAAGAGGAGGTTTGGTTTCCATTTCGGTGGTAGTGGATCGGTTAACCAAGATCGCACACTTCATTCCAGTGAAAATAACCTTTTCTGCGGAGTACTACGCCAGACTATTTTTAGACAAAATTTTGTCTAATCATGGTACCCCAGTGATGATCATATCAGATCGAGGTACCCAGTTCACAGCCCAATTTTGGCAGTCCTTCCAAGAAGCCTTGGGTACTTAAGTACGTTTCAGCATGGCTTTCCATCCGCAGACAGACGGACAGTCTGAGAGAATCATCCAAACCTTGGAAGATATGTTGAGGGCGTGTGTCCTGGATATGGCCGGCAGTTGGGAGAAACACCTACCATTGATCGAGTTTGCCTACAACAATAGCTATCACAGTAGCATTGTCATGGCTCCTTTCGAGGCCTTGTATGGGCGGCGGTGTAGGTCTACTGTGGGCTGATTTTAGGCTGGAGAATCACTGATGGTGGGTCTTGATCTGGTTGAGGAAGCGATAGAGAAGGTGAAAATTATAAAGGAAAGATTGCTGGCGGCCCAGAGTCATCAGAAAATGTATGCCAATAAGAAGGCCAAAGAGTTGGAGTTCATTGAGGGCGACTTGTTGTTCCTGAAGGTTTCCCCCATGAAAGGGGTAGTCCGGTTTGGAAAGAAGGGGAAGTTGAGCCCTTGGTTCATTGCATCTTTCCCTATTCTCAAGTGAAGAGGCACGGTGGCTTACGAACTGACTTTGCCTCCTAGCCTGAGCAGAGTTCACCCAATTTTTCATGTGTCAATGCTCCGAAGATATGTGAGGGATGAGTCCCACGTGATCGAGCCGACTGCGGTTGAGGTGGGCACGCCGGTCTCGTATGAGGAGAAGCCGGTGGAGATACTTGACCGACATATCAGGAAGCTGAGGTCCAAGGAAATTTCCTTGGTGAAAGTTAGATGGGAGCACCACTCCGGGCAAGAAGCCACTTGAGAGGTAGAGTGAGACATGTGAGAGCGCTACCCTTCCTTGTTTTGAGAGCCGGTAAGCCTTAATAATTCATCAAAATTCGAGAACAAATTTCCTTTAAAGGGGGAAGGTTGTAAGACCCAAAATTTTCCAAATATAGAAATCTATTTTGGTGCAGCGCACCGGACCATGGGTTAGTCGGGTCAAGCCACGAAATCACCTCGAGTAGAAGGTATAACTCGACCTATGAAGTTTAATTGATTAAATGGACATTTCCTTTTTATGCATTAGATGTCTTATTAGAGTTGAGTTCGACTCGTGTGTGCGGATCGAATCGGAGCCCGAATCGGACTCGGATTGAGTCGAGTAAGGGCTAAGTTATGATGAAGGGCATAGATGAGGGAATAAAACCCCTCATCTATAGCCGTGCGGCTCATCTTTGAGCCGCATGCAGCCTGAGCAAGAGAGGGAGGAGGGGAGATCTTGGATCGGCGCTGGAAATCGTGTCGCCATCAGAAGGATCGAGATCGCCAAGTCCATCCCTTCTTCTTCCTTAATCAAAGTGAGTGGCTATTTTCCACCGTTGCTTGGGCGAGGCGAGTGGCCGAATCCGTAGGACTGCTAGGTAGAGATTTTGTCGTGAGGTTTCGTCGATTTATGGTACTTTGATCTTTGTATCGCTGTTTTAATTGTTATTACGTCGGATCTACCATAGTTTTCTCGGATCTTGATGTTTTAGGGGCTGCCGAGTTGAGGGAAAAGGGGAAAGATCATGCCGAAACTTTTCCCAATTCCCTCGACGGGTATAAACCCCTTTTTAATCAATCTTGAATCTATATTGAGTGGATGTATAGTCTATTTACTGGAAATGAGGGTTGAAACTCCTTCTCTAAGCCTTGTAGGTTCGGCTAACAAGGGGACAGCCCATGTCCACGGTTCGGCCGAGCAAGGGGTGTACATATCGATCAAGGGCTTGGTTAGGCTAGATTGGAAACAAGATACTAGGATTGGGGTTAGTTCTTCCTCCTTGTTTCTACCCTTTAAGACTCGGCCGAGCAAGAGGGAGGGGGTGGTGGCCCCTAGAAACTAAGCTTCATGATTAGGAATACTCCAAACAATAGGAAATGAAGGTTGCCTAGATTGACAAGTAGAATTAAGATAACATTTAGGTAAGACTCTAACTAAGGAAGACTACTACGTGGGTGCATGTATTTAGTAGTACAGTAGGATAGTAACCATTCTTACATCTTCCCTACTTAAATTCGGAATTTGGGTTGTACTTTTACCATGTTAGATAATTTCTTTCCATGCTGAAATTATTGTTAAATGCAGAATTTAAATTCATTATCATATGAATCATGTGGCTATACATAGTAGGTGACGTGAAGTAATTTATTTATAGATTATATGCTGTACGGTATTGTTATTGGGTGCATTTCCAAGTTTATAACATGTAGTTTACATCAGCAAAGGTAGCATATGACGCTAGATGATTTACATGAAACTATAAAGTGTGTGTTATTTATGAAAACTCAAAAGTAGACAAGTTAGATCTCACACCTAAGAAACATTCAGCGAACAATAATGTGCGCATGATACAACCGAAACAAAAGGCTGAGCACGGGCGGACGCCCGGGATTTTAAATAAGGAAACTCTAGGATACTTTGCGTTTGTGATGTGATTGTGGTGGTCAGCCGAGAAGCATGAATAGTCGGAATGACTAATGCTTGACTCGGCCAGTGATTTGGGTCTTGAGATTGCACCAGTGGGCTCGCTAGGTGTTAGACCCCAGTTGGGTGGGACTAGTTATCCCTATCCCGGTAGGTGTTTGGAGACTAGCAGACCATCCTAGTCGACGGCCCGGAGATTTCCCTGATTCACTTGTTTTTTATGTAGGCTGTACGGCCAGTATATTACTATCATAGTGTGATAGGGCTAGTTAGAGCCGAACCACTAGTTCATGAGCAGGCCCTAATGGCCAGGTTCCATGTTTCTTAGTTGGGCTGTTATGACTGGTTACATGAATGTATAGTCCGTACAGGACGACCCTTGAGGTCCATTGTCATATCAGAAATAAATTAGATCCCTAACTTTATATTTTGCTGACTTATATATATATGTGATTATTGGGGATTTATGTGGAGGTTTGGAAGAACCGCTCACTGAGTACCATGTGGACTCACGGTTTATTTTCCTTGTTTTGCAGAGCCCAATCAGTGAGTTGAGGCTTGGAGTCATGGTCCAGCTGGAGGGCAGGCAGTGGCGTAGATCTCGTAGCAGCGTCCAGTAGTCATAGTCTAGAGGTCTAGGACCGTTTTTCATAAACTGAGAGTGTCTATTTGAAAACATGTATTCGACTTTAAATTTGAGTTGTTTCATATTGGGGTTGTTGTTTCGCAACTTTTCCTTTTATTAAAAATTGAGAACCTTCTTTAAAAATTTGAATAAAGCTGCATCGTTGTTTTTATTCATGTGTTTCCGATTTCTTGTTAGTCAGTGTATATAGTAGGCTTCGGGGTAGGACATAGACCCTGGCCGGTCACACGATCCTAAGTTGGGGTGTGACACAAACCAAATCTATTTAACCAAGTTCTTGAAGCATGAAGGTCGCAGGATCGATAAAAGACAAGTCAAGTTTCACGTCTTGCGAGATCGGTCTCGATATGTTGAATCACAAGAGTTCGATGCATGCACCAGAGACGTCTTGGACGAATCGAAAGAATATATTGAAAGCCTTTCAAGTTTGAGCACGCTGAAGGGTGGAATCCGAAAACAAAGCGCGCAACAATAAGACCAAAAAGAAGTTTCCAGCCCAGGTTAGGTCGACCGAATGATGCGAAAAATTGGTAGTAGCCAATTTGGTCGACCGAATATGGTCAAAAAATGGAAGTAGCCAATTCAGTCGACCGAATGTGGCAAGAAATTTGCAGTAGCCAATTCGATCGATCGAAGTGTGCCCAGAAGCGGCAGAGTGCCGCAGTCACTTGGGCGGTCAACCGATGATCAATCGGTAAGCGATCGGGCGACGCCAACGGGCAAAAAAAAGCCCTTTGACGACACCCTGGTTTTGAGGGTTATAAATTCCCACTCAAAACCCTCTCCTCAGGTGTTGTTGATGCCTCAAAATCTAAAAGAGTGATCCTAAGAATCTTCTAAGCCCTTTCTAGATCAAATCTTCCAACCCTAACTCTTGATCCCTCAAACTCAAGTGTTCATCTTTGGAGGATCATTCAAGCTTGCTAGATTCAACAAGAAGAGGTGATTCTATTGTGATAACTCCTCTCTTCTTTATTCTTGTGATTGAAGTATTTTTGGTTTGATTTTAATTGTATAAATTGATCGTGTAATAGACCTTGTGTGTGGTCTAGCTAGTTTGTGGTAACCTTCGTGTTTAAGGTGTAAAACCACTTGTGTAAAACTAGATTAGAAGTCGTTCTTAGGAATTGAGGTGGGAAAGCTCACTCGGTATGAAGGTGGATACTTCCGGGTGTGAAAGTACCTTCTAAGGGAGTATAGGGACTTTCCGGTGTAAATGTCCTCAATTGTAAGCTACTCTTAATATTGTGCATTTATGTGTGAAATCCTAAGCACGGGTCTTAGGTAGTGGAGTAGGCGGTTAGCCGAACCACTATAAATTTCTTTGTGTTAACATTGTTCTTCTTGCGATTGCTTAATTGCTTTATTTCATCGCTTCTTTGTTTAAACATCAAATAGTGAATTGCCTAAATTGTAAGAAAACGATTAAACATGAAAAACCGGAATTAGGCAAAAGATTTAGTTAACACACTATTCACCCCCCTCTAGTGTGGCCATTTCACCAACAATTGGTATCAAAGCAGGCTATAGATTGAGATTTCACCGTCTCCTCTACATCTAGTCTCCATCAGAAAAAGTGGCACTAGAGTTGGTAGCGCCAGTACCACCTAGGTTTGATGCGTCAAACTTTGGTCTTTGGAAAGATAGAATGTACACATTCTTAAAGACTCAAGGTATATGTGTGTTTAATATGGTAAAATGAAAATACATAGAACCTAATGAGAATATGGATGCATGGACCCAAGAACAAATTAACAAGTTTGAGTTAAATTCAAAGGCAACAAATTGCATGTATTGTTCTTTTGAAAATAATATTTTTAAAAAAGTCATACATTGTACTTCGGCATATGATATTTGGGCTACTCTAAACATGCTTTATGATTATGCTAAAACTGCAGAATTAGTTACCCTAAATGAAGGAGATGATAACAATTGTCATACTCCTATATCTAATGAAGTTCTTGAAGCTAATAGTGCATCTAGCCAAAGAAGTAAAAAGAGTCGGAAGAGATATGTGATATGTCACCTATGCAATAAGAAAGGACACATGAAGAAGAATTGCCCTAGTATGAAAAATAAGGCAAAACGGAGGTCAAATGCTACCACTTACTCACGTGCATCAAGTGAAGCATCCTCACACCATAATCACGAAGCTAACATCATGAACATTGATGAGGAGGTATGCTCTTCTTCCAGTCATGGAAATTATAGATCTAATTCAACTAGTTCCTCACATCTTCTATATGATGAATTATTATACGAATGCAAAATTATGTATGCATTGATTGTTAAAAAGGACAAAGAAAATAAAAAATTAAAAAGAAGAAAATTTGTCACTTAGTTCTCATTTACATGAAGTAAAACTAGAAAATGAGAAACTAAAAGTTAGTGTCACTAACTCATGTCATGATCCCTTAGACATTGACACTAAGGATTTGAAAAATAAAAATGTCATTTTGAAAAAGAAAAATAGCTTGTTAAAAACTCAATTGCATGCATTGCATAAATCAATGAATGAAGTAAAAAATAAAATGTTAATTTTGAATAGAAAGATTAATGTTTCATCTGTTAAAAGGTCTAGAAATCAAAATGATTCATTCAGAAAACCCCAAAACAAAAATGTCTTTTCTAAGAATGCTTATTTTCGTCATAACTCACATGCTAAGCATTCCAATGCTAGATCCCATGTCCATAGTATAAATAAAAGGAAATTTAATGAACATTATTTTTGTTGTGACATTTTTGGTCATGCCATTAATGATTGTCCTTTCAAGAAAACTCCAAGTGTGACAAGGACACTTCGTGTTCCTAGGCCAACTCACCCACAAGGATCCAAAGTCATTTGGGTACCAAAGATTTCTTGTTCTTTTGTAGGGGGGAGCTACCACACAAGGGTAAAGAGAAATAGACTATTGAAGTTGATCTTAGATTTGAATGAGAAATCTCCAAGAGGTTGCAACTTCAAGCTATCATGATGCCATAGGTATGGATATTGGCATCTAGATATGTTTGGAATCACCTCCCTCACTTTACTTGTCATCTTAAAGGTGGAGTTATGATAATAGTTAAATTAGAGTTATTTTCGCCCGCTCATGATATGACTTGAAAAATAATTTTTGTCTTTGATTTCCCGGTCTCTTCGGAGACCTATGTAGCCTATAACAGGCTCATGCGACCTGGTGGTTCCACATCCTAGGCTCATTGTGGCCTTTTGGTTTTCAACCAATGGGAAGGGTTAAAGATCTTATTTTTCAAAATTTCATATTTTCAGATCTCTTGATTCGCTTTGGTTTCATGATGATTCTATTTGAAATAGATCTTTCACTATCTAGCTTAGGTTAAAATTCTCAAATGAAGAATTCTTGCTCACCCTTTGCTATTTAATATGCTAACTTACTAGATGTTATATCTTTGAGATACTAATGATTTTTGGCTTGCAAGTTAATATTTATTGACAATGGAAGGCTATCGCAAAAATTGGAGAAAGAAAATAAATTTATGGAATTCTTCAAGAAATGAGATATGTGCGTTAATTTGGTAAATATTCTTGCATGACACCTCGTTTCTCTTGATTGAATCAATTTCATGCTTATGAATGATCTTGCATGTTGTTTGAATAAAATAGCTCAAATAAGAAATTTGAATTAGTAAGAAATTCCAAATCTTGACTATCTTGCGATTACATAATGTAGATAGATTTTGAATTGGGAATCTTGTTTGGTGATTGACAAATTTGTCATGAACATAGATTGTAAATAATTACACTTGAACAAGTATCTTAATGAATACATAAAGTTTTACATCTCAAGCATAAAATTCTAGATGAGAAAATATAATACAAAAAATTTGATATATATTCTTAAAATTACATAAAATTTTAGAAAAAAAATCTATATGATCAAAAACATCATCATAAGTGATCTAGATAAGATCTGGCCAAATTAGAGCGTTCTACGATAGAAATCTAAGGTTTAGCGCAAAAATGCCACTGTGAACTCGGGAATTTTCTAGAAAATTGTAGAGAGATCTTTTTTGAGTGACTCTTGACTTTTTGGAATCTTCATGAAGTCTAGTTCATGTGTAAAAAGTTTCATAAAATTCCAATATATAGATCTCCCAAAATAATTTTTTTTGTAAGCCTAGAAAACACACTCCAGCTCGAGCAGTCGCACGACATGCGACCGCCCGATTAACTGGCAAACAGAAATTGATCATGTCCACCCATTTGGCTGACTGTTTTAATCTCATCCCTTCAACTTAAGCTTTTAAGCCCGAAACTAGGGCTTCTTTGATCATTTCAACCGGCCACTCACGCCTTCTCCTTGGATCTTAAGGATTTTTCTCCTCTTCTAAGGTAAAAACTCAACTTTTAGCTCTAATACATGAGTTAGTTCATCATGTTGAGTGGATTCTTCACCTTCCTTCATCTCTATGTCTAGATTCACTCATAAAAATCATGGTTCATGTTTCCTTTTCTATGCATGGTGATTTTCCTTACTATTTTTGCTTCAAAACAAGTTCTAGAGAAGGAAAATTAAATTTCTTGTGTTTCTTGTATATTTAAAAGTTTTCTCTTCACGAAATCTCATTATTTTTAATCTTTTTGTTTTTTTTTGTTGTAAAAGGGAATCTTCATGATGATTCAAATTTCTCATTTTCATCTTGCCAAAACAAAAGGAGTTTTTTTTTTATGAAAATAACTTACATTTTTTTTTAAAACAAAAAAATATTAATGATTCAAACTTACGTTTGTGATTTTATTTGTTAGTTTTTCTTTCGTTTGTGACCCTTTTACTTTTTATTTTCTTTTGCATTCATTGGACTCCTACTGATATTTAATATTAAAATTAAAATGTTTCTCTTTCAAAAGGCATAGAAAAAGAGTCTTGTACAAATTTATGTTGATCTTAAAAGTGTTCCTTCTCTTTGGTTTAGGAGCATACATTACTCATCAAAGCTAATCATATGCATATTATCCTAATTGTCTTACAGAATGACACCCAAGACAAAGCATCCAAGCTTGCCCGATAATCTTTTAACCACTATAGGCAAGACTCAAGCCCCTAGGTTTGTAGACAGAGCTATCTTACAGACTCATCCAATTAACCTAGGAGACTTAGAGAAGTATGACATTAGAAGCAAGCTTGCGGCCCTGGGATGGGTAGAGTGTATAGGGAGGCAAGTACTAGTATGTCCCATATTGATAAAAGCATTTTTCTCCAACCTCATGATAGATAAGGCTAGATTAGGTGGCTCACTAGTTCTCATATCTGAAATTTTAGGTAAATTCATAGTAATTACCAAATCAGCCATTAGAAATGCATTTGGGTTCCCTCTGCTAGGAAGATCAGTATATAATATGTCCACACATCACTTTCTTGAGGATTTTCCTAGTCATGAGGTTATGTCAGCCATTTGTCCTGAGGGTTACTAGGGGATGCTTCCTACTCAAAGCATCAAATTATCAACCACTGCTAGGATCATGCATCTTATCATTGCCTATAATATACTTCCTAGAGCAGGACATTATGACGAGGTAACCAGTACGAGCACTAGAGTGTTCTTCTATGCTATGACCCACAAACCTGTAAACGTTCTTGACCTCATGCTTCGCTACATAGCGGATGTCCATGCTTCAAAAAAACAAGCCCTAGCCTATGCCACAGTAATCTCTCACTTCATCTATGCCACTGGGGTAAACAAGTCTAAATTTGAACTAGAATCTATGCCCAAAGGAATAGACTCCTTCGCTCTAAATCGTATGAAAATACTTGAAAAAATAGCGCAGTAAAAGAGTGCGGGGAGAACCTGCGGAGCACAGTGATCATGATGAGGACATGGATGAGGGAGATGCTAGTGGAAGCTCATCAGTTGGTACTCCCATTGAGCGTTTGGGAGATCTTGAGCATCGATTTCCTCAATTTTATATCGACTAGCTGTAATGGAATAGATGCACAAAAGGACATTTAGACGAGTACGACCGCCACATCGATGAGTATGGTCAGATAGTCGATGAGTATGGTCGACGCATGGATGAGTACGGTCAACGTGTTGATCAATATGGTCAAAGAGTGGATGAGTACAGTCGTCGGGTTGATGAGATGTATGGTCGGGTGGATGAGATGTGGCAATACTATCAGACGCATTTGCCACCTCCACCACCTGAGGATGATTAGTCCCACTGATGCATGATGTTATTCAATCTATGGAGTTTTATTAATACTATACTTTGCTTGGCCTACTTTGTATTTGTATTTGAAACTCCTTGTCTTTAAGTTTATGTGGCTATGTTGTACTTATTATTGTTGCACTTCCTTATGTATGTGATGATTGAATGATGGTGCACTTAATCATATGACCTGTCATGAATGACTCATCTCTTTGTTCAATTTTTTTTATTGTGTTTTGCTATTCTTTTTGATGGATGACAAAAGGGGGAGAGTTAACATGTTTACGAGTTAGCATGATGATAGGGGGAGAGTTAAAATATATGCATAATGATAGGGGGAGCACTAAATACAATATGTATGTATTCATCATCGTTTAATGCTCTCAAATATCCACTTATAAACTCATGCTTCCCAGTAATTGACGAATACATTACATATAGACTTTTTGTTGCTCTCTATCGTCAATGGCTTGTCATCATCAAAAAGTGGGAGATTGTTGGCCGAAGGTTTATTCCTTTGTGCTCTATTCTCTTCATGATTATTTTGATATTCTTTTTGATGGATGGTAAACAAAATCTATTTAACCAAGTTCTTCAAGCAAGAAGGTCGCAGGATCGATAAAATACAAGTCAAGTTTCACATCTTGCGACATCGGTCTCGATACGATGACTCACAACAATTCGATGCATGCACCAGAGACAACTTGGATGAATCAAAAGAATATATGGAAAGCCTTTCAAGTTGGAGCACGCTGAAGGACGGAACCCGAAAATAAAGCGTGCAATGAGAAGACCAAAAAGAAGTTTCCAGCCCAGGTTCGGTCAATCGATCGATCGACCGAATGATGCAAAAAATTGGCAGTAGCCAATTCAATCGACCAGTCGGTCGACCAAATATGGTCAAAATTTGGCAGTAGCCAATTCGGTCGACCGGATGTAGAGAGAAATTGGCAGTAGCCAATTTGGTCGACTAGTCGGTAGACTGAAGTGTTCCTAGAAACGGTAGAGTGCTGCGATCGCTTGGGCGATCGATCAATTGGTCGACCGATGATCGACCGACAAGCGACCGGGCGTCGCCAACGGGTAGAAAAAAAGCCCGTTGATGACACCCTAGTTTTGGGGGTTATAAATACCCACTCAAAACCCTCTCCTCAGGTGTTGTTGATGCCTTAAAATCTAAACGAGTGATCCTAAGCATCTTCTAAGCCCTTTCTAGATCAATTCTTCCAACCCTAGCTCTTGATCCCTCAAACTCAACTATTCATCTTTGGAGGGTCATGCAAGCTTGCTAGATTCAACAAGAAGAGGTGATACGATGCTCACTCTGTGTGAAGGTAGATACTTCGGGTGTGGAAGTACCTTCTAAGGGAGTATAGGGTCTTTTCGGTGTAAAAGTCCTCAATTGTAAGCTACTCTTAATATAGTGCATTTGCGTGTGAAATTCTAAGCACGGGTCTTAGGTAGTGGAGTAGGTGATTAGCCGAACCACTATAAATTTCTTTGTGTTGGCATTGTTCTTCTTGCAATTGCTTAATTGCTTTATTTCATCACTTCTTTGTTTAATCATCAAATTGTGAATTGCCTAAATTGTAAGAAAATGACTAAACACGAAAAATCGGAATTAGGCAAATGATTTAGTTAACACACTCTTCAACCCCACCCCCC
The DNA here is from genome assembly GCA_034359265.1 of Canna indica. Taxonomy (NCBI): domain Eukaryota; kingdom Viridiplantae; phylum Streptophyta; class Magnoliopsida; order Zingiberales; family Cannaceae; genus Canna; species Canna indica. The sequence continues at coordinate 39,270,939 of CP136892.1, read as the reverse complement.
TGCCCTCTAGTGTGGCCATTTCACAAACACGATCCATGTAGATTGAACCTCACACTATCCGGGTAGTCATGACACATTTCTAGATGTCAATCTAGACTTATGAGTGGAGTCCCTCACAACCACACTAAAGGGGTTTAGTGGAGGCTCTGTCATGCCCCAACTCAGGGTCACGTGATCGGCCAGGGTATACGTGCCTATACCCCGCAGTCTAAACCATGCACATGTCAACTCATAACAACAAAACATAGCGGAAAGAATGAAACGGTTTTTATTTTAAATGAAAAACCAAACCAGATTTTATTAGAAGTAACTTTAATAAAATAGTAAAGTGCGGAAATAATAAATTAACGTTCAACTATTCGTTTACAAATAAAAATCTGAAATAAAGACATGAATGTCCACAGGTGCATGATAAACTACCAAAAACTCAACTACGATTCATATCTAGGACTGCTACGATATCAATGTGGCTCCTCTGCCTCTCCAGCCGCGCCAAGTACTCCAGCCCACCTCACTGGTCAGGCTCTGCAAAACAAAATAAAAATGACAACGAGTGAGTTCAAAGAACTCAGTGAGCGGTTCTACCAACCCCCACCATAAAAATCAGCCATACACATAACAGCATAAAGAATACCACTGTCCCATATAGGGTAATGCATCAAGCGGTAAAACTAAGCAACAGGCCAACTGGCCAACACATGCCCAAAGGCAAACCACTCCACTAATTAGTGAAATGCAATAGGCCTCAAGCTACTCGTGCCCTAAGGCACACATATCTCACTCAACGGTTATGAGGATAATGGGGATTGGCCCATCCAAACTTATGCTGAAATAGAACCCTAGACAAAATGCAGGAATAATCGAGATTTGTCCGTCCGAACTTATTCCTTAAATGACACTCAGGAGCAATCGGGATTGGCCCGTCCGAACTTACTCCACGAGAAACGCAGGAACAATCAGAATTCGCTCATCCAAACTTGTCCCTTAAAGATAGCGCATGAATAATCAGGATTCGCCCATCTGAACTTATTCATTTAAATATAGAATATTGGGAACAATCGGGATTTGCCCATCCGAATTTGTTCCACTAGATACAAAGGAACAATCGGCATTTGCCCATCCGAACTTATTCCACAGGTTGGGAATTTATCATCCAACCTTCTGGGCCAGGCCCGTAATCCGGCTCCTATCCGAGCATCTCTGCCATTCATAAGATATGGTGATGACAAGACCTAACGCAAGTGTCTTTGGGGTGTCCTTTTTGGGAAGCGTCTCAACACTCCAATGCCCAACCCCAACTCCTATACTCGTAATGTCATAAATCCATTAGGTTTTATTTCATGCATAACATTTAATTTATTAGCTCCTAACAGATTATACTACCCATTGGATTTTAATTATTCAATTAAAATTATTGTTTGCCAAGATTAGAGTTTTATTTTAGGGTTTTGTTTTAAGTTTACTGTTGAGCCCCAAACTGATGCAACCGAGTCGAATCGGACTCCCAAAGTGTGTCCTATGGATCCAGACTATGTTTTCTGGTCAGAATGATAGGTTACACGACTATATTCAGTAAACTATACACACCACAACAAATATTTCAAAATTAACCCTAAATCAACAATTTAGCATGCAGTTTTCAGCATAATTAAATCCTTAATTACATCACAACAGAATTATAATCTTTGAGACACAATTCACAAGAATAAAATCATATTTCTTTAACCAAGATTAGCAAGCTTCAAGATAATCTTTAACAAGAACCAATCTACGTGATCAAGAACACCCATGGCCTTCAAGATCAAGTCCTATTTTTTATAAACATGATTAATTTCCAAGAAATCACATATTAAATTTCAAAGCATTCATTAACATGATAAGAATCTAAATTGGTAAGCAATTCACGGCATAGGTCTTAAGATCAACAAAAATACTCTCTTAGGCATTTCATCGAACACCTCGAGGGCACCCCCTTCTTGCATCTTGGCCGAGCACCCCTAGGGTAAACCTAGGGCTGTCGAGCCACAAAGGGGAAGTCTCGGGCCCTCCTCCAACAAATTGATACAAGAACTCAGCAATCAAAACCCACGAATCGACAAAAAACCACAAGAACAAAACCACGCCGAAATCAGCTCAAGAACACGAGGAAACCAGAGAAAGGAGGGGTAAAACCACTCACCTTGATTAGGAAAAAGAATTAGAGAAGAACTTCCAAGCGGCGGCCTCCAAATTCGGCCTTCAAGCACTCGGCTCCAAGATAAGGAAAAAGGGGGGGGGGGGCTCCACCTCAAGTCGACAGCTCCAAGAAAGGGGAAAGAGGGTGGCGGCTCTACCAAGCTGGTGGCTTGGCTTCCAAGGGAGAGGGAGGATGAGAGGGAAAGGAAGGTGGCTAGGCTCTCGGCTTGGCTCCACTCGGCGGCTCCAAAAGAAGGGAAAGGGGAGAGGGGTGGCTCGGCTTGGGCGGTTCCTCTCTCCTACTCGGCTCGTGCGACTCCAATCCGGAGCCGCAAGCCACAAAGGGGGGTGGATTTATAATCCCCTCCAAAAGCCTCCTATCCACACCCTAACCCGCGCCCACAACAACCCGGATTCGCAACCCGCTAATCCGACTAACTCCATGCTAAATTCAAGCATCACTTATATGCGCATCCATATGTAACATAATTTAATAACTTAAGCATATGCAATAAAATAATTAAATAAATTTATCTATGCAGAAAAAGAAATTGCATAATTCATATTCCTATTTATCTGAGCTCGCAAGCTCACACCGGACCATGAGTCGACTCGGCTCGACCTCGAACTAGCCCGCTAGGGTGATAAACACACACAATAAATGGAAACTAATATTAATGTCTAGGATATTACAGGCTTATATGATTCGAATAGAAGTCGTTCTATCGGATCCAACTCTTCGTTATGCACAACTCACTGCTGGCTTACTGTGGGGCCCAATGGGTCACACACAACAGACTAACCTTGTAATAGACCTTATGAGATAAAGTCCAAATGCAGCCCTATATGTCTACTAGCATGGACATTCTGCAACTCGATCACGAATCTCATTTACGGACACTATAGGAAAGTTGTTTCCTATATGAACAAATGCGCGAGGAAGGAGTTCCTCTGTAACCCTAATTTATAGGGCATCCCTAAATTGTAAGGATTGGCACATGATAATATTTTATGTAGTTGATTAAATTTAATTATGAATTAAATATTAATAAATAAGAAATTGAATTATTTAGATAAACCACTTTCCTACCTTTTAGGGAATTGGTTTGTTTAGATAATCATTCTTATTTGTAGGCTCTTAATTTGTGGAGATAAATTAAATTTTATATTTTATTGGATTTAATTAATTTTGAATTAATTATGAAGCTATTAAAATATGAATCATATTTGGAGGCAAACCCCGGAATTTTGAATTCTGGGGAGAGTTTTTAGGGGGGGGGGGGGGGTCTCTATAAATGGTGGCCGAGCACCCCATGGAGGGGTAGGTGAATTAGTTCTTCCTCCTCTCCGTTGGTGGCCCACCATCTTCCTCCTCCTTCCCCGGGTTTTTGGTGAAGTCGAATTGAAGGTGTCTTCTACTTGGATGTGTCGCCTACTTCATCTACTTGGAGGAGTCCAAGAAGGAGAGCGAGGTATTCTTTTATTTACCCTCTCATTCCATGATTTTCTCATCCCCTCTTCATCCCTTTTTGGTACTCGGTTCTTGGTGGAAGGGTCGGCCTTGCCTAGGTGGATTTCAGGATTGAGAAAGCTTCTCCGTTGCGCCACAATAAGCCTCGGTGTTCGCTGCCCCTATTGTTGCGAGGTGCTTGGTTTGGACTATCATTGGAGGACGTGCATGTGTGCATCTCAAGACGGGGATAGGATCAGCCATACCGATCGCTGTTTGAGGTATACCTTATCCCGCATCTCCGATGTTGATTGAATTCCTTAATATTACTAAAGTAGATCGTTGTTTTCGGGATGGTTTCAATTTTTAAATTGCTATTTCTGTTGTGTTTTCTTATTACCATCCCAACATGTATAGAATTGCTAGGTGGTGATATATATCCTATCTTTTTAGGGTTTCCTATATGTGTTTTCCTTCTTTTTATTCTACGCTTTTAGATGTGTTGTACTTTTATTACATGTTGTACCTTCCTTGTTATATGCTTATATTTACATGCGTGGTTGTGAATTATGACTTGAGAAGGTGGAGGATGAGGTATGTCCTAACATACCCTTATTTACTTGTTGATAGCGAATTATATTTTGTGTTAATATACCTGCGTGTGTGATTATGTGATGTGCTTGTTGCATTTTCCAAATGCCTCGTTGGTGAGGGGAGGGTATGCCCCAAAGAGACAGCATTAGCCTTATTCCAAAAGTCTGGCTGGTGAGGGGAGATTATACCCCAAAGAGACAGTCCAGGGACCCGATCGGTGAGGGGAATGTATGTTGCAAATTAAGAGACGGATCGGAAGAGCCGTGTCGGTGAGGGGAGAGCATACCCCAAAGAGACAACACTGGCTGGGTAGTAGATCAGGGGCCACATCGATTACCTACCCTCTATGGCGATGAGGACCGACGGGTTCGGGTTGAGCATGTGGATTGTTGCATTGAGCATATTTATATGTTGTGGCATATTTATTGCAGGTTGCTACACGATGATTTGGAGGATTGCTCTACTAAAAGCAACTGCTCTAAAATTATGCTTTATATTTCTTATGCTTACTTATATGTTGTTTGATTTTGCATGATGATGATGTTGTGGTGAAATTGAGGGCTGATCTACTCACTAAGTCCCAGTTGGACTTACCCCTCATTTGTTGTGTTTACAGTACCTGAGTTAGATCAAAGAGGTATCAGGGTGCAATAGCGTGGCTGGTGACGGCAGGGCAGCAGGTCTCATGACATATCGTGGTCGAGGGGGATACTGAGTCATTTTTCTCTTTCTTGTGTTGTTGAGTCATGTCGACTCGATTTATTATGTTTTCACACTTTTATTACTTTGAGGTGTCGTTGTTAGTTATTAAGCTTTGAAATCGATTTGAACATTTAGTTATTTATTAAGTTGGTGTTTTTGGGATTTTTCTTGAAAATAAATATCCTTTAATACTCCTTGATATGTTATCAAATGTTCTATTCTGGTTTTATTATATTTGTGGTTTGGTTTGGGTTAAGCTTCGGGGTACGTGACGTACCCTGGCAGGTCATACCGGATTTCGGGTGTGATAAATATAGTGATCGAGGCGACCTTCTCTAATCAAGCGCTCGATCTGATCGCGAAGCACCCCACATTCTTCGATAGTGTGCCCGTAGGTTCGGTGGAATTTGTACCCCTTGCTTTTGTCGTCGCTATCTAAGCAATTGCAGTTGATAGACCTCCTAGAGGATGATCTCTCACCAAGTGTTGAGAGGAGTGTACTCATTGAACCAAGGAGCAGGTCCGGAGGGTGATCTCCCTCTCTAGTCATGACCTCGGTCATGGCGATCTCTATCTCTACCTCCCATGGTGAGGCTTTTCCCTTTTTTGTTATCAGTGACGCTTTAGTCGGTATGCCTGTTGGCTTTCTTGGCTTCACGAAGTTCTTCCATTTCTATGAAGTTTACGACTGTCTCCCGAAATTCGACCGTGTGCTTTAATTTGTTTCATCAAGGCAATTTGATCGGCAAAGTATCCGGTCTTTAGCTCAACTCGGGGGGTCGAGATTCAAGATTTCGGCAATCATAGGCTGAAACCTGCATATGTATTCCCTTAGGGGTTCATGTTCCCCTTGCATGATGTAGTGGAGGGCGTCCTCTATTTTATAGTAGACCCGAGATGAGGAAAATTAGTTGATGAAGTCGCGAGAGAGTTTCACGAAAGAGTATATATATCCCTTTGGGAAGGGAGAGAACCACAGTAGAGCGATTTTCTACAAGAAGGTCGGAAAAGCTCTGCAGAGGATAGGGTTGGTTGCTCCGTTGAAGAGCATCATGGTCCTCAACATCGTCAGGTGTATGGTAGGGCCGCCCATACAGTCATAGGGCGTCAAAGTAGTTGGCAACCTAACCTGGGTAGAAGGCACGTTTCCATAATGTCCTCGGCGAAGGGTCTCGAGCGATAAGGAGGGCAGTCGCGACCTCCATGGACATGGAATCTTTCTCTCTTCCTTGATAGGGTGTGCTGGAGATCTTGTCTCGGAGGACCGAAATAGGTCTCCTTTTTGAGCGGTTGCTTTCTTCATGTTCTGAGCGGCGGTGCTCATGATCGATCGAGAGTTATTCTCGAGACTGCGTCAACATCTCGACCTAGACTACTAACTGTTGGTTCTTTGTCTCCAGGTTGTTTATCCGACGCTGGGATGCTTCTGGGGGAAGGTCGGTTGGTGTCGGAGCATCACTCCTCACTATTTCAACGTCACTAGGCTACTGACTTTTCATGATTGAGACGACAACTTGAGAGAGTTGAATTCATATGAATTTGTATTAGGGTTTGACGGGACTTTCGTACGCTAGCTGCATTCAGATAATGTGTAACCGAAGGATTTAGTTGCACGATAATAAATCACCAAAGGGCATTCGATCCCTACAGATTGAACCTTACACTATCTGGGTAGTCATGGTATATTGCTAGACGTCAATTTTGACTTGTGAGTGGAGTCTAGAATGACCGCACTAAAAGGGTTCAATGATGGCTCGTGGAAATTCAAATAGAATGAGTTTTATTAGGAGTTCTTCTGAATTGGACTCTCCGTCTTGCATGGCTCACCGCTGGCTTAGAGTGGGGCCCAGTGGGTCATAGAGAAACAGGCATCCCTCGTAACGGGATTTATGGGATAGAGCTCGCACCTGACCCTAAATGTTTGCTAGCACGAACATGCCATAACACGATCATGGTTCTTGTCTACGTACAAAATCGGGAAAGGCGTCTCCCATTCGAACGAATTATAAATACTCGAGGAAGGAGTTCCTCGGAACCCTAATTCATAGGGTCCGACACACGATAAGTTCCAACCGACCCCTGGTTTGGTTCGTTGAACCAGATCGAACCCATGGTTTGGTTCATGGAGTGAACCGACCCATGGTTTGAGTTGGGTCAGTTCAATCATGGTGGAAAAATAAATTTCTATTTTGTATAGAAATCTGATTCGAATTTGAATTTGAATTAGTCTCTCCATGCACCTAGTCTCCCTATTTAATAGGAAGATTAGTTTTGACTCCCTATTAGGTAGGAAGCCAAAACTTGAACTCTCTTTTTGAAAGGGAATTCGGTTGGAGAAAAATCCTGAAATTTTGAATTCCAAGGTTAATTCAAAATACATGGTCGGCTACTATCGCTATAGTAGCCCTTCTACCGAATTCGTTTTGGGGTTTCTCATCATCTGATCCCTTTGCTCGTTGCCTGATTCTTGGTAGAAGGGCTGACCCCTATTTGGTGCAAACCGGAGATTGAGAAGCACATTCGTTGAGCCACGACGAGCCCGAGAGGTCGCCTCCCCCTTGTGTTACGAGGTGCTTGGTGTGGACTATCGTTTGAGGACATGCACGTGTGTGTCTCATATTTGGGATCAGAGCAGCTCATTCACTCTTTCGGTTAATGGTATAAAACTACTCATGATGCATTCTGTAGTCTTGAGAGTGCTATGGTGACTCTTCCATGACACCTCTTGATCTACTCAAATCTCTATTATACAACACCAACTCATGAAGGTCTGTTCCCACAGTGGTCCAAAGAGAAGTTAGCTCAGTCGAATCAATTTGCTTGGGTTGAATTGAGCTTGAACCCGATTGGCACCTATAGAAGTAGCTTTCGACATTGGGTCTCCAGGAACACCCTTTAACGATCAAGTTAGCCCCATAGATCAGTCTTCTTTTTTACCTTATATAGTTGTCGTAAACAATTTAATAGGTGCAAGTGACATATTTGTCCTCATTAGGTAACGTTGGTGCCTTTCGGCTGCTCGAGGGCTAGCCCAAGTGCAAGTCTGTATTCTTCAGGTGACAACACCTGGAATGAGCTTTGGGTTGTACATGTCCTGTGTCTTCCTCGTAGGGTTGTCGAATCGGACAAGCAGGTCGAGTGGACAAATGTTGGTAAAATAGTCATACTAGAGAGGGTGAATAGTTATATTGAGTTTATACATGAATCAAATAAAGGCAAAATGACCAATCTGCAATAGGGTGTAAATGAACCGAGCTGAGCCAAGTATTGGGCTATTTGAGGTTGACTCATTTTTTTATGAGGTCGTCCAAGCTTGATTTGAGCTTTCAATTCTATACTTAAGCTGGAGACATTTAAGTTTTATGTTGTTTGAGCTCAACTCGAGCTTGGCTTGATAAGCTTAATCAAGCTCTTAAATGAGTTATTAACCATCTTTAAACAAGATTTGGATGAGCATTTACCATGTTCATAAAAAAGGATTAAAGTTAGTTAAGTATTACTATATATATCTATCAAATTTAGTGAGTACTTAAACGAGTTTATTCGTGAAGATTAAATAAATGTGTTCATGAACATAAACAAGTCGAGCATTCACCAGTTTAGGCGCCAGTTTACTAAACCCAGCGCCAATTTGAGGTGCCAATTACAACAGACTTACACTTTTAGGAAAATGGCGCTGGTTTGCTGAAACGAGCTCCACCATCAATTTTTTTTTAAAAAAAAAGGAATTGATACCGGCACCTGTGATGCAGACATCGATATCATGACAATTTATAAGAAATAAAATGATATCGATGCCCTTGAAGCAAGTGCTGATATCATGATTTCTACCTTTTATTTCAGCTCTCATTTAGACACTTTTGAAAGCATTTAAATTTATATTTAGTCTCTATTCTAGAGTTGGCTTTTTAACTTAATGTGACGTCGATTTTTGGCTTTTTATCTTGTAGTAGCTTATTTATTTTCTAGCTCAACTTGAGCCTAACTTATTTGTTCATCCTTGTTTGTTTAATAAACTAGCAAACATATATGAGCTAAAGTTGAGTATATATACGAATTGTTCATAGTGTTTTAGTTTGTTTACACCCATAATTTCTTGTTATGTTGATTTAATATGAACCATTGAGGACAACTTTAGACCATTCATTTGATTTCGTTATTTGTAATTTTCTTCATCTTTTTCACAAAACTAGGAGAAATAGTCTCTTGTTGGCACAATTCCACCGTTTAAGTCATGTTTTCACTAGCATGATCTCCTTTTTCTTAAGAGTTAAGAAGATGAGTGTGTATTAAATGAGTTTTTGTCACGTGTCTTGGTGGTGATATTGATGAGATGTAGCGCGAGAATATCGGGCCAAGCATGAGGAATTCAGTAGGAATTCCTTGCAAGTGATTCATTCAAATCCAAAGCTATAATTTTGCCCGACATAATTAGCAATAATAGGGGAATCAATGATATAGGCAATAAAGAAAAAAATTATTATGAAGTCGGACTCCATGTAATTTTTATGGAGCCACGTATAAATGAACCTAGTATTATTAAGAGTGAACCTCACATCATTAAGATTGAACCTAAAGTGAAAATATTAAATTTATTTTTTTGCAATACAAATTCACTCTTATGCAATATAAGTTCACTCTTAATTTAAGTTCAGTCTTAAACCTATGAGGTGCTTCATAAATAAAAAAAAAAATTATGGAGGGAAGCTCCATGAAAATTGCACTCCTCAATAGGTGGAAAAGAGTAAAGCATCATAGTTGCAATTTTAGAAGGAACGAATATTTTGGGTAAAATAAGTAATTGATAACTAACTATGATAATGTTAGAATCGAAAAGGGTTCCTCTTTCTTTGCTAGGGTGGAATCAGATATATGTTTTGCTCGCCAAGAAGTGATAAATTAGACCATATTGACTGGCCATTTGATTCTTCTACTGATTCATCTTTAATATATATAAGATTACAAATATAAAATTTTAAAAAATAGTTAGTTGATTTATACCTTCTTGATTAACTTTAAACAAAAATTCAATTCGAAAGTAATGATTGATCAAAGCAATTGAACCGACTAATAAATAAATATATACAAGTCTCCAAGGAAAAGGAGTGTAATACAAAAATCTAGGCTGTGGTCTATTAATACTGGGCCTATACTTAGGTACTACTTGTCATACATACGTTGCACAGCTATGGTGCTTCATTTTTGCAACTCAAACATTTTATATATGGAATCATCTCCATTATTGACTGCTCCCAGCTACAAAATCTAGTCATCACTCGTCATACTTATTAAGTGCAATATCAGTAAAGGTAAAAAGAAAAAATAAATAAATAAAAAACTCCACTTCAACTAGATCAATTAATAATTAAGTACTCTGATATCTTAACCTAATTAACCAGTTCATAAATCCATAAAGACATTAATTATTTCTGCTCATCCTTCAAATAGTATCCTTCAAATCTGTGCTTCCTTTTGACCCTTTTCCTTCTTGTCCTTCCCCCACTTCTTCACTGATGTGCTCCACCACTGTTTCCAAGTTTTCCACCACTTCATCAACCTTCACAAACACGAGATTTATTTGATTTCAGGAAAAATCAGTTTTACATTGGATAGAAACAAAAAAAATCACATCTTTTAAAGACTAGAGATCATCCTTTACTAGACCCACCCTTAAAACAAATAATATCTCAACGATTCACAAGAGTACAATATTAATTGTTTAGCTAAACTCTTAATTTAATGTGAAACATGTGCGTGGAAATTAATTTAAAAATATAAATTGTACCAGCGCGAGAGGCCAATGAAAAAATATTAATTAATTATTGATTAAAAAATCCAACCACGATTGTGAATTTGTGATCCGGGGGAGGCAGTACCTTCTTCAAGATGGTTTCTACTTGTTCAGCATCCTTTTCCACTTCCTCAGCTATTTTCTCCACCTTCAAAGCTACTTGCCTTAGACTTGAATTCTCCGGCAGTGAGTTCGCCAACTCCTCAGATATCTTCTCTGCCTCCGCTGCCACCTCCTCGACCATCTCCACAGCTTTCTCCACTTTGTCTAACAAAAAGTTTCCGCTAAAAGAATAAGAGTTTTGGCAGTATTTGATCCCCAAATCTTTATGCATATACATATATTATGTTTTTACCTTCAATCTTTACGACCCTTCTGTATAATGGGAAGGCCAAAAGGACTGCAGCCCCAAGGATCCATGAAGCCCTAGAGAAATCATGCACAAAGTTAATGGTAGAGATCGATCGCTCGTAGAGAAGAGAAAAGTTTGTGATCGAACTCTCATGTTAAATGATATTTATACCAGATAGGTAAATTGGGGAGTGAAAGATTTGGTAGATTTGGTAAATTTGGTAGACTTGGTGTATTTGGTAGATCTGGAAGAGGAGTTGAGGCTGAGCTCTCTTTTCTGCATAAAAAGTATAGCATCATGACATCGTTAAGGAGAAAAGATCAAAAGAAGAGTTCTGTGATAGAAAGCTATAGATAAAGTAGACGTATATACTTGGAATCTTCTTTACTTGGTGGCGGGGCGGGGACGTCGTTGATCGGCGCCGGAGGACCCGAAGGTTCCGTTGTCGCCGCCACAGCGATGATCGCTCGGTGTGTGTGGACCGACGACGAAAAAGACGCCCATGAGATTCCGACGGGAGGATGAGGAATAGGGAGGCGAGGACGTGTTCTATGGGTAGAAAAATGGGGGGTTGAGAGCATGGAGGAGAGTGAATGAGCCATGGTTGTTTTCTTGATCGCCTTGCTTATTCTTCTGAGCTTAGAAGTGAGAAGAAGAAGAGGAGGAGGAGGCTGGTGTGTGATATTTGTTATGTATTGTTTATTGGAGAAGAAGGACGGGTATTATTATTGACCAGTTAGAGAGGAGTGGAATTATATTATTATAATAAGTCGCATGTGCGTGATTGTGTTGGAATTTGTTTTCTCATCACATGCGTTGCACGAGCAAAAATAACTATTTCAGACTAGCTAGTGGAGTTCATAATTCCATATATAGCTTAATTAAAGGGATATTTACCTACTTTTTTTCATCTGTGTTTGAGCTACTTGGCGACTTCTCCTTGGCGCCTCATCTTACAGCCTCCTCCGACGATCTTTGTTCAGTTTCCGATCAATGATCTCTTCCCTGTGAAGTTCTCTCCAACATGGAGCTGTTAAAGTCCCACATTGCTTGAGGTTGTGATCTAGATGACCTTTAAATAGATTGGGCAATTCTCCCCCTTTGAGCTAGTTTTTTATTGGAGTTAGGTCCAAGACTATTTTCTAACATGGTATCAGAGCCAGACCTATTGTTGATTGTGGGCCACTTGCAGAACTTCACGCTCCAGATGTGGATTCTGGGCGTGAGGGGAGTGTGTTAAAATCCCACATTGCTTGAGGTTGTGGTCTAGATGACCTTTAAATAGATTGGGCAATCCTTCCCCTTTGAGCTAGCTTTTGGGGTGGAGTTAGGTCCAAAGCTATTTTCTAACACACTACTAGAAAAATGGGCATCAGCAACAGCATCAGCCGTTGCTGAGCCGTTGTTGAAGAGCAGCAGCAACGGCCGCGCCGTTGCAATAGAGTCGTGACAGAAAGTCGCGTTGCTGATAACTTAGCAACGGATCAGCAACGGTCGCTCGGGCCGTCGCTCAAAACATTATCAGCAACGGCCGCTCGGGCCGTCGCTAAAAATATTATCAGCAACGGTTTTGCCACAGACCCGGAGCCGTTGCTGATAACATTAATAGCAACGGCCGCTGAGTCCGTAGCAACGCCGTTAGTAAAAGCCCGTCGCTAAGCCGTTGCTGTAGGTCATCAGCAACGGCTTTCGATACACTTTTAGCAACGGCTTTCCCACGGACGGCCGTGGGAAAGCCGTTGCTGATGATGTGTACCTGGAAACAGAAAAATTGAAAATTGAAAATTTCCATTGATACATTGATACATTATCTGATACATAACTCACACACCCATACCCTCATACACACATTCATTCACACATCACAAACACACCAAGATATACATCAAAACAATTATATTTATATTGATAATTATCCACGATAGTATAAAAACAATTCAAATGCAAAATTGAAGTATCAATATCCAAACAAAATAAGTTAAACAAGTTCAATATCTCAGTAACAAGTTCAATATCCAAACAAAAAATCTCACGATCACGATGGAGGATGGTCTGGATCATATGGCTCTGGAGTGCTTGAGTGTACACCGGCGTGGACTGACTCGAGGACGATGGATTAGATGATACCGAAGAGATGCCTGCTTCGGGATGACCTGACATGTTGCGTATCATAGATTGTATATCCGCCATCATCTGACTCTGGCGCTCCATCATCTCAGTCTGACGCGCGACCATGTCCTCTAGAGTCCTTATTCTGCTACTATGATCATAACTGGATCTAGAGGTGGACGGCCGCTCACCAGCGACCGGAGGGGTAGATGCCCCAAGTGGCCCTAGTACGGCTCGCGCATGACCACTATCTGCGAAGCCATATACGCGGTCATGGTCCCAGCCACCTGCGGCCTCGACCCACGATGCTGCGTCAAAGTCCTCGGGGGTACCCCCGTGCTGCACCACCGTCTGGCTGTAGGTCTCCTACTCGAGTTTGATTTTTTGTTTAATATTTATCATAAAACTTAAATTATAAATATATAATGAATAATTTAAACAAATATATAATTACCATAATGTATGCAGCGCGGTTGTGGATGTACTCCCCCGTCCCATGTGCTCGACGGTGAGTCCGCTCAAACACCGCCATCGGGGAGGGTCGCTGGACAGTCCCGTCATCCGACACCGTCGTCTACATTTACAAAACAAATACATTAATTAGTACACATAGTAACAAATAAAATATATAATTAAAAGATATACTTACCATACGGTTCGCGTGCACTGCAAATGTAACAGAGCCGCCGGTGTGACGCGCTGCTCCCCCCGACATGCGATTTCTAGCCGCATTCTGAGAAACCTCCTGCCATCGATCCGTCGTCCATATTCCCACGAGCTGATCCCATATATCCGGAGTAATCCAACCGGGGCCGTATCCCCGAGTCTCCGCGATGTTAGTGGTCCCAGCTCGGGCCATCGCCTGGGACCGAGCCTGCCCCAGCTGCCCGTTGTACCTTGCCCGGGAAATAGCCTCCCAGGCAGCGTAAATGAAGGGCCTCTGGTCCTCGGCCCATGTATAGCAAGCCTGCAAAATAATTATATCAGTACCAATATTAATATATCATCATGCATGTAAAAAACATAATAATACGTGCCTCAAACTCGCGCCATAACATGTCGACGTGCTCGCTAGGCACGTGAGACCACGTAGGCCATGCCGCGTGCATGTATCATCGAATAGTAGAAGAAATGCTCCTCGGCACTTCTTCTTGCTCGAACCTGCACAACAAAAATAAATTTTAATATTATATTATGATATAATGAATTTGTAATGATTCATAATTCATAATATATTATCGCTCCCCAATCACGCTAATCAATCTACGTGACTCTGTGGCTGGTGGAGGCTGCCACCTGTTCGGCCCGCGTGGCCGCCTGCGTCTGGATGTACTAGCCTCGGCAGTATCATCCTCATGAGGATCAGCAACAGGAGGATCAGCAGCATGAGTAAGTGCTGGAGTCTCACCGATCGGAGACTCCAAAGCTCTCCTACGTCGATAACCACGACTAGAAATATCTGTCGAACAAACATATAATCAGATTATTATATAAATAGTAGAGATATATTTAATAAAATATATACTTTACAATTATTCCTCATCATCTGAATAATAGTCTTCGAATTCTTCCTCTTCTTCCTCTTCTTCATCTTCTTCATCTTCAGCTTCCTCAATTTCATGATCGTCATTATCAGCATATTCAACTTCTAATTGAATTGACGTTGTGTCTGCTTCCTCGAGTATTGGAATAATACGATCTACAGCAGGAGGATCATCTTCTTGATAGAAACCATGTGTCATATCAGGTATCAGCTCATTTTCTCCTACTATCGGATCAATTTTTCCTCTACCTTTTGTCTTACAGACTACACGCCAATCAGCTCTATCTTTATTTCGAGCCGGATACTTCGCGTAATATACTTGTTCGGCTTGTGATGCCAATATAAAAGGCTCATTTGCTGCCAATTTCGATTTGTAATTAACCTCAACAAGTTTGTATTTTGGATGAACTTTCATGCCCCTTTCTGTTGTATCGAACCAATGACATCTAAATAGGATCACTGATTTCAAGCCGAAGTAGTGCAACTCTATCACTTCTTCCACCAGTCCATAAAAATCCATATCACATTCAACATAGGTTGTCCCTTTCACGCAGACCCCAGCATTCATCGTCTTCTTTGTAAATGAATATTCAACCGTGTGAAATTTATACCCGTTAACAAAATATCCGCTGTAGCACGACACAAGTCGCGACGGTCCACTAACAAACTCAAATATTCTTTCATCTATTTCAGCTCTGTGATCTTTGCTGTAAGTCTGAATCCAAGTAGGGAAATCACGATTCCGTAATCTCTCCAATTCTTGATCGTTGTGAATAGAGTATTTTTGCACCATCTCAATGTCAAATATTTCAATGAATTGTTCAATCTTTGGACAATTGAGTAATACATACAAGTGTGCCAAATGATACTCTTCATCGCTTAAGTGTCGAGATGGACGAGAACCAAAAGCACGACCAGAGTGACAAAATATATTTAAACGTCCATCTGAATGTCGAACACCCCCGTCGTCGTTACGTGGAAGACGATCAAATCTTGTCTGTACTGTCGATTCAAAGTAAAATGAGCAGAATGTTAAAATTTCTTGGATGATATACGATTCAGATATTGATCCTTCAACAGCTGCGGTGTTCTTTACTTTTTTCTTCAGACGATTCATGTATCTTTCAAATAAGTACATCCACCGATATTGAACGGGGCCACAACTCGTGCCTCGTATGCCAAGCGTATCGGTAGATGCTCCATCGAGTCAAAAAATGTAGGAGAGAAAAACTGCTCCAGCTTGCATATGATTTCAACAATATTATTTTCAAGTGTTGACATATCTTCGACTCGAAGGACATTTGCACAGATGCTTCTAAAAAACATACTTAATTCAGTCAACGGACCCCAAATATTATCAGGTAGAAGATCTCGAAATGCGATCGGAAGTAATCTCTGCATGAATACATGACAATCATGGCTCTTCATCCCTGATATTTTGCAATCATCGACGTTCACACATCGAGATAAGTTTGAAGCATATCCATCGGGTAATCTGAGTTCTTTTACCCATTGACAAACATCTTTGATCTGTTGTTTATTTAACACATATAGGGCCTTCGGTTTCAGATATCGTCCGTTGACCTCTTGTAACTCCAACTCTGGTCTTTTACAAAGTATTTTCAGATCATGTCAGACTTTGACATTATCTTTAGTTTTTCCAGAAATATCCATCAAAGTGTTGAAAATATTATCAAACACATTTTTTTCAATGTGCATGACATCTAAATTATGTCGAATCAATAATGAACTCCAATAGGGCAATTCCCAAAAGATACTTTTTTTCACCCAGTTGTGTGTTTGGCCAAAACCTGACACTCTTTCATTGCGACCAAATACTATATCTGGAAGTGCTGAAACATGTGCTAACATTTGTTCACCAGACAACATCGATGGTGGCCCATCTCTTTCGACTCTGCCCTTAGTAAATTTATTACGATTCCTTCGATACTGATGATTAACCGGTAGGAATCGACGATGACAATCAAAGAATGAGATTTTTCGTCCGTTCTGAAGACTGATTGATTTAGAGTGTTCCATACAATACGGACAAGAGAGTCGGCCGTGAGTGCTCCAACCCGACAACATGCCGTACGCGGGGAAATCATTGATTGTCCACAAGACCGCGACCTTTAAATTGAAGTTTTGCTTCCGATGACAATCATAAGTGACAGCTCCCTCAGTCCACAATGTTTTCAATTCATCTATCAAGGGTCTGAGAAATATGTCAATTTCTTTTCGCGGACCCTTAGGACCCGGAATAATCATCGAAAGATAAATAAATTCATCTTTCATGCACATTGACGGTGGCAAATTATAAACTGTCAGCAGCACTGGCCAAACTGAATAAGGAGTTGCAGAATGTCCAAACGGATTAAAACCATCTGTGCACAATCCCAATCTGATATTTCTAGTATCCCTAGCAAATGAAGGATAACATGTATCCAAATGTTTCCATGCTTCACTGTCAGATGGATGAGTCATTACTGTATCATCACGACTTCTTGCATGCCAACTCATGTAGGGGGCTGTCTTTTCCGACATGAATAATCTTTGAAGTCTCGGTGTTAGTGGAAAATACCGAAGCACCTTAAACGGGATATTTTTCTGTCGGACCGATTTCTTCTCCTTGTAACGAGGGTGTTGACATACAGGGCATTTATCCAACTGCATATTTTCTTTATAATATAAAATGCAGTTATTTTGGCACGCGTGTATTTTTTCGTACCCAAGCCCCAATTTTCTCATTAGCTTTTTAGTCTTATAAAAAGTTGGCTCAAACTTGTTATCAGTAGGCAGCATTCCATTAATCAATCCAACAATCCGATCATACGCAACTCCGCTGATATTACAATCGGCCTTGATGTTTAAGAGTTGTGTCATTGCTGAAAACCTAGTGTATTTAGGACAATTCTCATACAAAGGTTCATCGGCAGCTTTCAATATCTCGTAAAATTCTGCAGCTTCTTTATTCGGTAATTCAATCTCTACCGCAGCCCCTACTTCTGTGATATCAACCGCTGTAGTATCTGGTGGGACTGATGTCTGTAGAACTGGCCGATCAACATTATCATTCAGGTGGAATTGACCCCCAAGACTATCAAGTATCATAGTTCTATAGGGATTACATTGACTGGATGAAGAAGCACCAGCAGAGGAAGATTCACCATATGTCTGAACGACAGGATTGCTCGACGTCCCGACTTCGCGTGACTCTCCGTGACAAGTCCATAGAAAATATCTTGGTGCAAATCCTTTGGTATATAGATGTAGAGTGACAGTCTCCCGATCCAAAAATCGTTCATTTGAACAAATGCGGCACGGACATCGGATTTGATCACCCATGCTAACGAAATTCCGATTCGAATAGGTGAAATTTAGGAAGTACGTTACGCCTAATCGAAACTCATTCGTTAAAGCTCCACGATCAAGACGTCGGTACATCCAACTTCGATCAGCCGACATGATTCTGTCAATCAATGACAATTTCTTTGGTTAATGTCTTTAGGTGAGATTGTCCTATTCCATTCGGGATTTATGTTATTTGAACTGCACTTACGTTTTTATTTTAACTATTAACTAATTATTCTAAATTTCGGCAGCATCTCCCTATAGTTCTCCGAATACGCATATCATCTGAGCGCGTATCGGAGAACAAGAGAGATGTTGCCGAACTTTAGAATAATTAGTTAATAGTTAAAATAAAAACGTAAGTGCAGTACAAATAACTATATTCCCAAATTGTTCAATCAGGGACAATTTAAGAATTGTACATCGTATAAAAGATCATCTACTTCTTTTACACGAACATACAATCCCCGAACGGATCTAAGGTTTTGCTAAATCATATCCGACTCGTCGATGCGTACGTGAAACATATGAACTCGTTGGATGGATGATTATTTTCTAAATGTTTCGAGACCGTTCGAGTCCATATTGGACGATTCCGGCACGCGTCCGAAGTGGACGATTCCGACGCGCGTTCAAAGTGGACGATACCGGCGCGCATCCGAAGTGGACGATTCCGGCGCGCGTCCAAAGTGGACGATACCGGCGCGCGTCCGAAGTGGACGATTTTGGCGCACGTCCAAAATTAATCTAAACCCTAATAATTAATCTAACAAATTAAACAATTAATCTAAATAATTAATTAACAATTAATTAACAATTATAAAACCATTAATTAACAATTATAAAATAATAAAATATTATATATAAATTTATAAATTCCGGCGCCGGAGTCAGGTGGACTCCGGCGCCGGCGTACAGTGGCCGGACACACTGTCCGGCCACTATACAAGGTCCGACGGCGGCCATCGGCCGACCGCCGCCGGCCGAAACCCTAGAAATAGGGTTTCGGTCGGATTAATTCGATCCCGCCGGCCGCCACGGGAAGAGACGGCCGGCCGGCGAGGCATACCTGAACAAGTCGGCAGCAGCGGGGGAGGCGAGAGAAGGAGCGGCGGCGTCGTCAGCAGCGGCAGCGGCGGCGAGAGGCAAGAGCAGGAGCGGCGGCGGCAGCAGCGGGAGGAAGAAGGGTCGGGCGCGACTGGTGCCCTATATAAACTTATTAGCAACGGCTCACTCGCCCGTTAGAAAGCCGTTGCTAATAAGTTATCATCAGCAACGGCTCACTTGTCCGTTAGCACGCCGTTGCTGATAATTAAAATATCAGCAATGGCTCGCCTTTCCGTCAGAAAGTCGTTGCGGATAATTAAAATAATCCGCAACGGCTCGCGTATCCGTTAGAATGCCGTTGCAGATACAAATACCTGCAACGGCTCGAGCGGCCGTAAGAACGCCATTGCAAATAGCAACAGCTTGAGCGGCCATTGCTGATAGCCGTTACTGAAGACCTAATTTCTAGTAGTGACAGGAGCCTTCCTCGTCACGGTTACCAGGTTTTGAAACTCCAACCCTTTCAGTTTCACGAGGGATGCAACTTGAAGAGGAAACTATGGTTCTTGACGACGACCAGTCGCATGACCAACCTGCAAACACAGCCTTATGCCTGATAGGGAAAATATGGACAGAAAGTAACTTGATCCCAAACACCATACAGTCTGTGCTATCGGAGATTTGGAACACCCGAAAGGATTCCGATGCGAGGAACTACACGGTCACATCTTCATTTTCTACTTCGATGAACTCATCCCGATGCTGAAGATACTTCGAACCCAACCGTGGCTATACAAGAATCAATTGCTGGTTCTAAGGTGATTGGAGCGTGGCAAAGACTTGAAAGACTACGAGTTCAACAGTTACCCCTTCTGGATCTAGTGCTGGGGAATCCTCGATCAGATTAGAAACATTTTCACGGGTCGTAAGATCTGTTCGAGGCTCGATGCAATATATTGAGAAGGATGGTTTATATACTGTCAGCGATCCACAAGGTTTCATATATAAAGCTAGAGTAAACATCAATGTTGAGCATTCACTTAATTAAACTGGACATCAAAACATCATCATCTTCATATGGTGAGTTTTGTACCACCTTCAAGTATGAAAAAATGCTTTTGTTCTGCTATTACTGTGAGCGAGCAATCTCGGATGAGGGGAATAACAACCTGAAGGAGTCAAAACTAGGCCCTTGGATGCAGGCAATCCAAGTTGGTAAAGAAATGATACACAAGCCGATCCAGCACTCTAATGGTTCCTATCGAAAATCGATCGACCCCATGCAAGGTAATCCTTCCTATCAGTCCAACCTCCACCCAACAATACTGAACTGTTAAGAACCTCGAGACTAGGGGCACAAGAGATACTAATCCAATGGGAGATACAGTCCAGGCAACCACTCGACAATCGGTAAATGAAGAAGGTTTGCCTCCTGTTGAGGTGCCTGCGGGGACAAGGCCTCAAGCAAAACCCAGAGTCAGAACTCAGAAGACATGGCAAGAATATATGCTATTACACAGGAACCCACTCCTCGACAACAATCATCTAGGAAGCGCCTATCCGAAATAGCTAACCTACTGGATGCAAAGAAAGCAAAGAGCAACATCAATGTGAATAACCCTGACCAGGTGGAGGAAGCCAGCCTTGAATGGTCCCAAGCTTATCAATGTACACGCAAATCTAGAACTGTCAAGGTTTATGGAATTCTTTGACAGCCTTCAATCTGAGGAACATTTGTTCTCAATATTCCCCCGATTTTGTCTTCCTATTAGAGGTGAAACAAGACCCTCTTAAGTTTATAGGTCTTCTTCTACGTTGTGGCCTTGACTGCATGCATTCGGTGGCCCCTTTGGATTGAAAAGGTGGCCTTATTTAAGCATGGAAATCATCGGTAAATCTTGTGGTGATAACTGCCGACTCTTTCTTCATTCAAGCTTACATTAATGCTGCTGGCCCTTCACTCCACTTCAACTTCTTTGGAATACACCTACATTACGAACCATCCATCTATAACCAACAAGACTTTGAGCTCACTCTCAAAGTAAATGGCTGCCATCAACCATTTACCTGGAACAATATACGACAGTCAGGTCACTGTGTAGAAAAGGTCCTCGACAGATACTTGGGATCTGCAAACGGCCATGCCATTTGGAGAAACTACTCGAGCATCCATATGAATGATATCGGCAGCGACCATCGACCAATTCTCCTCCGCTCCATCGCGTTCCAAAAGCTGACTCGTCAATTCAAGTTTGACAAAAGATGGTTGAAGATCGAGCCTTTAAACGTCCCCATGGCTGAAATGTGGAAGCAACCTGTAAGTGGAACCACAGAGTACCAGGTTTTCGCAAAACTAAAGAAGGTGAAGCATGGCTTACTCTCTTGGATTAAACATAATAATACAAACTCAAACAAGAGAATCCAAATACAACATGGAAAGCTATAGGCTCTCTCTCCCAACAATGACCCGGAGTACATTACTACAAAAAGTAGACTAGAGATTGAACTCTCTTCGGCACTACTTGATGAAGAGAGCTATTTGAAACAGAAATCTAGGATCCGATCGCTCCATGAAGGTGATAGGAACACGAGTTTTTTCCTTGCTTGCACCAAGAATCGCCAAGTGGGGAATAAAGTCTCTCGCATTCAAGACCGAAACGGCAACCGGGTTGAGGGAACGACTCAGGTGGTTGAAGTCGCGATCGACCAATTAAAGCTCAGGTTTAATTCCTCTCACCCCCCACTTATTGATGGCAGCTTACAAACTATTCAGAGGAAGGTATCTAGGCGAAATAAAAACTGGCTAATGAGGCCAGTATCTAGAGAGAAAGTTTGAGTTGTTGTTTTCTCCATTCACTTGGATAGAGCCCCGGCACAACTAGAATTGTCATCATCACCGACGGCTCAAGCCGTGAATGAACCGTCGGTGACAACTGTCACGGACGGCATTAGCCGTGGCAAAACGTCGTCACTGATGTGCACATCTCAGATAAGTTGTGACGGCCTCTCCCAGCCATCACAAGTAATCATCAGCGACAGCCACGGGCGCTGTCGCTGATTTAAACACATCAATGACGGCTGTAGGCGACTGTCACTGATACAAACACATCAACCATGGTTCGGGCCGTCGATGATACTATAAGCAACCATGATATTTGGTGCTGCCCGGGCCATCAGTCATTTACGATAAGCTTTCAGTCATGGCTTAGTGATGATCGACCATGGGTAAGCCGTGGCTGAAGGTATATTCTATAACTGAAAAAAATAAAATTTTTGTAAATTCCTATATACAATGATATTTATAGATTACAATCTATTTTCAATCACATATTACAAGCAAAAAACATTATACACATGCATTTGAAACCAAACATACAAGTTTTACATAAATAGCATCAATCTGAGCTTCAAACCGGAGGCAAACAATTATCAAAATATCATATATATATACAACCATAAGTATATAAACAACTATGAATATTCAAACAAGTATCAAAATATAAACAAAATACAATAAACCAAAATCTCACGGCTGCGGTGGAGTCGATAGTGACTAGGCCGGGAGTGTCGATTGGGTCGAGGAGGACGACGGCTGCGACATCATCGGTAGAAGGCCAAAGTGAGACGCAATCTGAGTGAGGAGTGCCTGCATGTTCTACTTCGTCTATCTCAACTCTTCATTCGTACGTCTCTGCTCCTCCATCGACTGTCTCTGCTGGGTGAGCTCCGACTCCAAGGCTGCTATTCGGCTCTGGTCCTGCGCCCGGGATATCGAGGGCTGCTCATCCGCAGCCGAAGGGGTCGGTGCCCCAAGTGGCCCGAGTACGGCGCATGCATGACCACTGTCTACAAAGGCATAAATATGGCCGTGCTCCCAGCCACATGCGGCCTCCACCCAAGCTCCTATGTCGAACTCCACCGGTGTGTCTCCACGCTCGATCACAGTTCTCATGTATGTTTCCTATGTGTGTTTATATTTTAAATATATATATAAACTATAAATAAAAATTATGTAAATCAAATAGACATAAATACTTACCATTATGATCGAGGCTCTGCTATCAACGTAGTCCCCCGCTCCTCGTTGACGACGGTGAATGTACTCAAACACCTCAATCATTGACGGGCGTTGGACGGTGTCGTCCTCCGCCACGCGCGTCTTACATTAGAAAACAAATACACTAGTATCATTATACACAATATATAATTTAATTGAAAATAATTAAATTATACATACCATATGACGCTCGTGAACCACAAAAGACACGGAGGCACTAGTTTCTCGACGTGATTAAATTCCTAGCCCTGTGCCGTCCCCCCGGGATATGCAGTTTCTCGACGCAGTCCGGGAGACCTCCTGCCACACAGGCGTGGCCCACCGCTCAACAAGCTGGTCCCACACAGGGCCAGGAATCCACTCGGGGGCATGTCCCCGAGTCTGCCCTATCTGTGTGGCCCCCACCCGTCTCATCACGGTCTGACAGACCTACTCAAGCAGCCTCAACAAAAGTGGTTTGGTCCTCCGGCCATGAATAATAAGCCTGCAAAAAAAATTTATTATTACCGATCATTATTTAACATTAACATTAATTTAATATACTTACTGATCAGAACTCTCGCCACAATAAATCCATATGCTCACGGGGCACGTGAGACTATGTAGGCCACACCCGTTCATAAACTTCTGGATCGTCCCCGCTATCGTGCGGGGGAAGTCCTCCTGCTTAAATATGCACCAAATATAAATTCATATTATGATATTTTGAATTATAAATAAATTATAAGATATACTTAATGCATATACTTACCATCTTCCACGCACACTAACTGCTCTGCGCAATTCTTCCTTGGGTGGCTGAGGGAGAATTCTTTTAGGCCCTCGTGCCCTACGTCTGGAAGACGATGGTCCTGCATCTGCGGAGGGTGGCGGAGGGATGGTAGCCAGAGGTGAGGGGATAATGGCCAAATCAGGCGAGGGAACGGTGGATGGATCAGGTGAGGGGATGGTGGCTAGAGGTGGGGGGGTGGTGGTGGAAGGCAAAGGGTCAGTGGGTACAGGTGGGGCGGGTGGTAATCGTCAGGGGGGGAGGGGTCCTATGAGGAATGCCTCCTCGGGAACTGATATCTCGAACCATAGCTGTAAAAAATTAATATAATTAGATTATATATAATAGATTAATAGATATATTTAATAATTGAATATATACGTCACATTTACAATTATTCGTCATCGTCATTATCATCATCCGTGTAATACTCTTTTTCTTGTTGATCTGTATCGAAATCTTAAAATTCTTCTTCTGTATCACATTTACCTTTGAAGCCTCAGTGTTAGTGGAAAGTACCAAAGAACCTTAAAGGGGATATTTTTTTGTCGGACCGATTTCTTCTCCTTGTAACGAGGATGTTCACATACCGGGAATTGCTCCAACTGTGCATTTTTTTATAATATAAAATGCAGTTATTTGGGCACGCGTGTATCTTTTCGTACACAAGCCCTAATTTCCTCATCAACTTTTTTGTCTTATAAAAAGTTAGCTCAAACTTGTTATTTAGAGATAGCATACCATTGATAAAGCCTGCAATTCGATCAAACGCAATTCCGATGATATTACAATCGGACTTGATCTTCAGGAGTTGAGTCATTGCCGAAAATCTTGTATAATTAGGGCAATTCTCATACAAAGGTTCATCGGCAGCTTTCTACATCTCGTAAAATTCTGTAGTCTCCTTATTCAGCAATTCAATCTGTATCGTAGATTGTTCTTTAGTTACTTCAACTGTCGTAGTATCTGGTGGCACTACCGTCTCAGTAACTAACTCAACATTATCATTTAAATAGAATTGTCCTCTAAGACTATCCAGGATCATTGTTCTATAAGGATTAGGTGGATTGGAATAAGAAACACCAGTAGAAGAAGATTCAGCACGAGTTTGGACAACAGGATTGCTCGACGTCCCAACTTGACGTGACTCCCCGTAATAATTCCATAGAAAATATCTTGGTGTGAATCCTTTTTGTATACAGATGCATTGTGACAGTTTCCCGATCCAAAAATCTTATGTTCGAACATTTTCGGCACGGACATCAGATTTTATTACCACTAAAGTATTTTTTATTCTAGTAGGCGAAATTTAAGAAGTAAGTTACGCCTACTCGAAATTCGTCTATTATAGCTCCACGATGAATTCGTCGATACATCCAACTTCGATCGCCCAACGTGTTCTGTCAAAAAGTTGATAATATCTTTAGGTAATGTCTTTAGGTGGGATGGTTCTATTCCATTCGAGATTCATGTTATTTGTATTGCACTTAGAATTTCTTTTAGTCATTAACTTCATTCTAAATTTTAGCAGCATCTCCCTACGGTTCTCCGAATACGCATATCATCTGGGAGCGTATCAGAGAACAAGGGAGATACAAGCCAAAATTTAAAATTGAATAATGACTAAAAGAAATAAACTAAGTGCAACATAAATAACTATGTTCCCAAATTATCCAATTAGGGACAATTCAAGGGTTGTACGTCATATAAAAGATCATTTACTTCGTTTACACGAACATACAACCCCCAAATGGATCTAAGATTTTGCAAAATTAAAACTTGACTCATCGATGCGTACGTGAAATGTATCAACTCGTCATGATTAATTTATTTTCTAAATTTGTGGATGCCGATGCGAGTCCACAATGGACGATTCTGGGACGAGTCCAAAGTGGACGATTCCAGCGCGAGTCCACCGTGGATGATTTGGCCACGAGTCCACAATGGACGATTTCGACACGAGTCCACCGTTGACGATTTGGCCACAAGTCCACAGTGGACGATTCCGTGGACTAGCGCCGATAAAACTAATTAACATTAAACCCAAATCAACTAATTAATAATAATTAAATAATTAACAATAATTTAAATTGAACCCTAATTAAATAATTAACAATAATTAAAAAAATAGGGTTTAATTAAACCCTAATCAAACTCTGAATAGTGTTTAATTAAACCCTAATCGCATGATTGATTAGGGTTAATTAACCCTAATCGAATGAATAGTAGCTGGCATCAGCAGACTACTGTTGCATTGGAGCCGATAGTAATCGGCCCCAAATCTTGGCGCTGGTGTATAGACGCCGGCGCGAAGAGGGCCGAATCGAGAGGAGGGAGATGGAGAGAGGAGGAGATGCTTACCGGCAGGGAGAGGGACACCGGTAGTGACTGATGGCGGCGGCAATTGGTAGTGACGGATGGCAACCGACAGCGATGGACGGTGGCGGCAACAGGCGACAATAGCATGAGTAGAGAAGAAAGAGGAAGAAAGAGGAAGGGTCGGGCACGAACGTAAATAAAAATAATTTTCTCCAACGGCTCGCCAGCCTTCGGAAAATTGTGGATTCTTAATTTCAATATCATTGACGGCTAGCCCTCTCTAAGTCGTCGGTGAAGAGTGTTTTATTTTCACGCCGCGTTCGCGCCATTAATTAATAAGCGACGGTCGCTTCTAGCGTGGCTAATGATTTATTCATATCACCAACGGCTCTCGCGCCCTCACTAAGTTGTGGCTAATAATTTATTTTATTTCGCGCCCCGTACGTGCCATCAACTATGAGCGACGGCCTTAGGCGGTCGTATGCGAGCCGCGGCTGATTTGGTTACATCAGCCACGGCCACTACGACCAACGAAAAGCCGTGAATGATTTTGACAGTCGAGGCAGCCCTTGGTGATTCCTGTGGCTAATGTGGTATATTCTAGTAGTGAAGCAACTGCTGCGATCTATCACTGATACCACCATTGCACTCATTACCAAACGTCGGATGATATCAGACATGACTCATCTAAGGCCGATCAGATTATACAATATCATGTACAAGATCAGCTCCAAAATCTTGGTTCACCGACTGCAACCCCTGATGGAGAAGCTGATATCCCCAAACCAATGTGCGTTTATTAAGTCGATTAATCTTCGAGAATATTCTACTAGCTCATGAGGTCATGCACCACCTGAAAACTCGAACTCCTCATGCCACCAATGAAATGGTCCTCAAAATCGACATGAGTAACGCCTATGACCGTGTAGAATGGAGCTTCATATCAACTGTTATGAAAGCATTAGGGTTCTTCGATGACTTTATATCTCTTACCATGCAATGCATCTCCACAGTCTCCTATTCGATCTCCTAAATTATCTGGAAGAAAACATGGATACTTCTCTCCCGCGCATGGTCTCCGGCAAGGTGACCCATTGTCACCGTTCCTATTTCTCATGTGTATGGAAGGATCCATGCACATTCTCTCACCGCAATTTCTCTGAAGCAAGATGTAAAGGCATCTCCATTGGAAGACAATGCCCCAAACTAACTTCCCTATTCTTTGCTGATGACATGCTTATTTTCAGTAAAGCCAACCGGCAACATGCTTCGTGTGTTAAAGCTTCCTTAGATGAACTCGGAGCAATCAGTGGTCAACAAATAAGCCCTCGTAAGTCGGCCATCTTCTTCTCCAAGAACTCGCCTCAACTTACCAAGAATATAGTGAGCTCGGCATTAAATATTACCCACATTGGATGCCAAGATAAGTATATTGGCCTCCATTAACTAATCACCATATCGAAGAAATGCACTTTTGAATACATCTTAGCAAAAATTCGCCAGAGAATGGAAGGCTAGTCTGCTAGATTCATTTCCCGTGTGGGGAAAGCCATTCTAATCAAGGTTGTATTGACAGCATTCTGAGCTACACCATGTATTGCTTCTTCATCTCAGGCTCCCTATGCAAAAGAATCATCAATTATGCAGCAACTTATGGTGGTCGTCGAAGTATGACAAGAGAGGCCTCCATTGGATGAAATGGACTCAACTTTTAAGGAATGCCGGTGTATGAACATAACACTGCTTGCTAAGCATCGATGGTGATTGTTATCCCAGCCGGACTCTCTTTTGGGGAAAACATGGAAAGGGAAGTACTTCCCTTCCATGGATTTCATCAATGCGGAAGCAAAGAATAATAGTTCATGGGGTTGGCGCAGTGTACTCAAAGGGAGGGAACTACTTCGTCGGGGACTCCATCTCCAGTTCGGTTCTCAGTCCACTGAAGAGGTAATTACTTCTCCTTGGCTCCCCATGGAGCCTTACTTCAAACTCTTTGGCCCCTCGTCTGAACCTTCATAGTCCGTGCTAGTATCACAACTTTTTGACAAAGAGACATGATTGTGGAAAGCTGTGTTGGTCTCTCCTACTTCCTATCTAGGATGGCCGCGACTCTTGGACATGACATTACACCACCTCCAAACATTACACTATGGCTTCTGAATATAAATGGTCTAGCAGTTGATTGTCGATTGAAACACAAGACACCTCGGATTCCCTGGCATCTCCATGGAGCAATGTTTGGAGACTTAAGATTCCCTCGAAAATGAAGGTCTGTACTTGGAGACTACTGCAGAATTGTCTCCCCCTCAAGGAGGCGCTTCTTAAGTGTCATGTCCCCGTCCAGGATCTACTATGTCCCTTCTGCAGAACAGCCTCGGAAGAGGCGTCTCACATATTTCTGCATTGCCGAATTGCCAATGAAGTGTGGTACCGTTTAGGCCTCAAAGTCCCGCCACGCTCGCTGGACATGACAATTCCACGGTGGTGGAAAATAAGTGTGAGCCTAAACCTCAATATGTCTTCCTCCTTTAGTATAGGTTAATTAGTTGTTTGCTTATTGAAGTTTGAAGTTTATGTCTAAACCTCTCAGCTTGCAAATGCAATGAAGCATGAACGAGTTCCATCCCACCATATATATAGGGCTCATTTGGTTTGCAAACTGCTCGTTACAGGACACCAGACAAGGACAAGGATAAAACACCAGGTGTCCTGGGATAACAATTATATCATGTTTATTTCGTCAAGAACAAGACACAATATCCAGTGCCGTCATGTGTTTGTTTCATTATAACACAGTCCCGTATAGGACAAAATCACCAAAATACCCTTGCATATTGTAAATGCTACATACAATACCAGTATTGAATTGTTGCCTTTTTGTTGAAAGAAACTATTTAGTTAGCAGAAACATAGAATATAAATTATCTGTGACTTTCCTAAAAGGGGTTTATGCTATGTGATTTATGTCGATAGTTTTTTCAGTTCTTATATAACTGTTGTATTTCATCGTAAAGAAAGAATCTTTTTACTGATGTAATTACCAGAGGTTTCTTTCAGCTATAATCTGGAAGGTCCACCTGCATGTGATCCTGCCTTGCATTATTGTGTCTTTTTCATTTCCATTATTCTTCTTCTTCTTTAAAAAGAACAATTTATACATATTTAAGCC
This sequence comes from Canna indica, assembly GCA_034359265.1. Classification (NCBI taxonomy): domain Eukaryota; kingdom Viridiplantae; phylum Streptophyta; class Magnoliopsida; order Zingiberales; family Cannaceae; genus Canna; species Canna indica. The sequence continues at coordinate 39,241,511 of CP136892.1, read as the reverse complement.
TATCAAAAAACTTTGTCATCTATGCTGCATCTTAGCACTTGCTTAATGGCTTTGTTTCATATGTTATTGAGCTTTACAGACCCATGTGTTCATTAGGTTTGGAACTTACTCTTTTCCAGTAGATCTTTTCGGTGCAGCTTAAAATGATTAATTATTTTCAGCTTGAGAGATTAACCTTTATGACTTTATGAGATGGAAAACTCATTTATTAGATAATTTCAATTTCTCTAGATAACATTCTTTTGAATACAACTTCATGTTTGTAGTATTGCTGCAAAGAAACAGACATAAATTGAGCACTGATCTGCAGAAAATGCACGAAAGTAGAAGCTAATTTGTGTATATACTAATCAAATTTATTAATTTCTTCCACAAACAAGAACTGGATATCCATTTGCAATATCACAAATTCTCAAGTATACATAATTAGTATCTCCAACTTGATGAGGGTGATCAGAAGACTAACTACTGACTATGTTCCACACTATGCATTGTAGATTTTGAGCAATGCCTCATAAAGCTAGAGATCAGCATCTCCCTCTCTGCCTCTTTGGAGCCTCTTCTCTTGAGCAAAGACAAGATATACTCCAATAACACAACATCACAAGGTAATAAGATAGGCCCATCACCAGAGAACCCAAACTCTTCTTCTGTCAGTCTTAGGAGATCCTGGAACACCCCACTGTTTAGGAATGCCAAGGGAACCATGAACCTCTTCCCTTCATATGAGTACACTACAAAATGGCCTTTGTCTGCAACCATTGTGTTCCTTGCAGTGACCTCTGGAGAGGCATCCTTGTTGCTCATCCATGTGACTCTTTTCCTCCCCAAGGTTGCCCTCTTCTGCCACTTCCTGGCCATCCCAAGGAGTCTCTTTGGGGTAAGCATGACTTGTTGAATGGCTAAAACACAAGATGTGGATGAGAGTAACTTGACAATAGGAGGCATTGAGGCCTTTTCGTCGACGAACTTTCAAGCCTGCACATGATCCTCCAGCGAGGCCTTTCAGTCAGCGACCTTCTTCCCCACCTTACGTTGCCTCTTGAGAACTAAGCAGGTGCCGTGAGTTGAGACAGCGAACCGAAGGTGACGACTCCACTTTCCATTGAGGTCAGGGTCCGCATCTAGGGTTTTCGGGTGAGATGAGGATGAGGAGGATGAGCAGGAGGGATCGTTGAGCTGGATTGCCGTGGTGGCGAGATCATATGAGAAAAAAATTGCAGGCTGACAAGAGGGGAGAGACGAGTCAAGGGGGTGCACGAGACAGCTAGGGTTTGAGTTGAGGGGTGCGTGTTTAGTCGAGGGCAATGAGGTCTTTTAGCCTCATTGTCCTCCGCCCTGTTTCGGGGGGCGTGTTTAGTCGAGGGCAATGACCCTATACCAAGTCTTCAAAGCTTTTCTTTATTTCCGAACATTGAGCAACATCCTCTTTAGAGTTTTTGGTTTCGCTCCAATCTTTTCTGATCGCCGACGTCGTATACTTATCAACTTGGAACCAAAAATTATTTCTCATTTAAACATTAATTCCTAGTTTATTATCATGGAAACCAATATTAAGACCAAGGTTGAAAACCTTATACCAACAAATTCTACTATTGCAACAATAGATTATAGATAGAGGCATTGCCAATGAGTTGCGAGACGACATTGTTAGTCGTACAATTTTTCCAGAGTGGACCTATTGCTAAGCCACATAGATCTTCATTGACAGTTATTGTATTTATCATATGAGATAATACAAAATTAAAAAAAGAACATCTACGTACGACAACATAGCTACAAGATTCCAACAACGAAGCCATCGATGAAGGCATCAATTTACTGACGCTCAAGTCAGTGGGACTCCAAGGTGGAGGTAATGCAAATTAGAATTAGGGTTACCTGAGGTGCGTCATGTTTATATTTATTGTAGGTGAGGATGGTGGTGCCGCCCAAAAATCTCACAGTGAGGTTGCCTAAAATGGGTCGGGGTCGCAGCCCGAGATGGCGGACGTATCCTTATGCGGGGCCAGGTGGGGCAGAGCTATTTAGTTTGACTTTGGTCTGGCTCAGGGGTATAGTTGGGCGAAGCCCCCTGAATGGGGTTGTGCGGTTTGATTCGGAATGAAAGATAGGGCGTTGTTAGGTCTAATCCAACCGGGCCTAGTAGTTATTGTCAAGCTAGCATTTATTTTTATTGATTAGATTGTTTTTTTTTTATTTGTTATTACAATTTTCATATAAATAAAACTATTATTGGTTTTCAGAATTGTATAATTATTCAGTGTTTAGATTAATTTAGCAGAACCAAACAATTATGGTTAATTTCACTCTGCTTGATATTTGAACTTTGATTCATTTTAATTTTTTAAAGTTTAAAATAATTTTCAATTAAATTGATCACATCCAATATAATAATAAAAAATTTACCATAGTATAATTAGCCCCTATCAAATATTATGTGACTTATTTTGATTATGGTTAAACTTTTACTTTTGGTTCTAATAATGGTGTTGAGATAAAATAAAGGAGAGATGCAAATATTTTAATTTGGGGGGGGCGGGGGGGGGGGGGGGTCAATTGCCCCTCGCTTGGAAACGTAGCTCCGCCTTACCTGCTTATGAGATGTTGGCAGACCTGCACTAGCTGCAAGAAAGATTGATGTTGGGAGTGGGCCAACCAGGATTCAAACATGACCCCTATTAACAAAGTCATACTCATAGCCATCATCTCAGCCACTCGCAACATCAACCCGTGCTATAGGGTCAAACTCATATTATAGTTTTTAATAGAAAAAGAATAAACATTCATTTGATCTTGATCCTTGTGGAACGAAACAATACTGGATCTACACGGGCCTCCCACTAATATCCACAAATGACTTGTTTTTGATAATATATAGATATTCACATATGTATATTCAAGTGCATGGTGGGCATTGGTACTCTACTGTATTTCTCTCTCTAATTCAGAATAAATATATTTTTGTACCTTCTCTTTAAAATGAAAGGTGGACATTCTAACACTAATCTCGGCGAAGCTCCTTGCTGTGTAACAATGCACGTGTACATCTCTTATATGATTTATAATATTATTATATAAACTAAGTTATATTTTATGTAATTAATAGAAATATAAATTAGATAAATTCATATTCAAATTGCGAGAATAATAGTGTCACTCCTATCGATATAATCGCCAAGATTGTTAGGAAATTACCTATTAATTTCCTACCCAAGAATTGACAACAAACCAAACCCGACGGTACAAACCAAAAGATACCCACAATCGACAAGTAAAACAATGGATACACAAAGTTAACGTAGACGACGATGCGTTCCTACGACCACAGGAGAAGGAGGATGAGCCTTTATTAATTCTAGAAATAAGTTACTACAGAAAGTGATTAGAAAATCTATTTCATGTTGATAAATCCACTGCCTTCAATGTCCTGGCAAGAAGAGAGCATGCAGGTATGCTGAAATATGAAATCTCTCTACTTTCTTCCTTGATGAAGATTGTTGAATATGATTACAAGAAGAAGGTCGCCCTAGCACTCTGAACCTTTGAAAGGGAGGAGCTGCTCAATATTCATAACTTAAATTCATGAAACATGGAAATTAATCTGCAATTCATCATTACCTTTTACCAAACCGAATTAATTTGTTGAAACGATAAGAATATTAATTGCTTCCATATATACTATGATTTGATCCATTAAAGAATGAATAATTAATTGTTATTCTGTCAAATTTGGACCCCTTAATTGACATCCAATTTAACCAAGATTTTGAGCTTCTATTATTGCCAAGTTGTCCTGTTAATGGTTACAGATTTAGCCACAATTATAGTGAAAAACTTGTTCTAAATAAAATTAGCCAATAATTCGAATATTAGTTATGACTTTCCATAATTTCTTTCTCGAAATTCATGCAGATATATTCCCTTTTAAATACTCATTGAATCCTACCAAATGTTTAGGAGAAAATCGATTTTGCTTATTTCTCCGTGTTGGCCCAAGTGTTCTCCCTAGGCCTTGATATCTATTTTGATGATAAAAAATATTTATTTAATATATTTGTGAAGTTTTGAGTTCATGTTGAGGTTACGATACGCGCGCGAAGTTCGTTCGGAGAAATACAAAAATTGGCACAAAAAAAAAGCTTCGAAAATGAGTGAGTAGAAAAATCTAGAATTGGGATTAGATTTTATGTAATATGTCTCTAGGAATTTTATCCCAAGCTAATTTGTAATGTTATCCAAGTCAAAATTTGGTAACGAAACCCAGAGATGAAGGGCGCAAGAAGATAGCTGGAAAAAATAGCATCAGCCCAGGTTCGGTAGACCGAACAAGGCCAAAAATTGGCAGTAGCTAATTCGATCGATCGGATGAAGCAAGAAATTGGCAGCAGCCAATTCGGTTGACCAACTGGTCGACCAAATGTGGCCAGAAAGTGGCAGTAGCCCTGCGGTCGTTGGGCAATTGATCAGTCGATCGACTGACAAACGATAGGAAAGCAATCGGATGGCGTCCAACGGGCAGAAAAACGCCCGTTGGAGTGAACTGCCGAGTGGGGTTATAAATACCCCTCACCAACCTTCATTAAGACTTCTTAACAAGTCTTAAAAGCTTCCTAAGTGTGATTTGAGCCTTCAAAAGTCGATTTGCTCGTGCTTGCTTCTTCGATTGACGATTTCTCTCAAGCGCTCATCTTCCCTCGACTCCGGCTTCGATTCGCCCTCAACATCTTGTGAAGTTGGAGGCATTGAAGGCTTGGAAAAGAGCTCTTAGTTGTGGTTTACTCTTTAGCTCTTTTCATTGTAATTTTACTTGTTATTTGAACTCGTTTCTTCATTGTTAGCTTGCTAGGTGTGCTAGTCTAAACACTTAGGATTTGATTTGTAAAATTCTATTTTGCCTAGGTGAATAGGTTCGAGGCATTCTCAAAGGGTTGAGAAGGAAAGCCTCGGTTGTATTCAAAGGGAAACACATAGTCTATAAAGTGTTTGTTAGAAATCCTTGGTGTGGAGCCAAGGTAGTGGAGTAGGCGGTTGACTGAACCACTCTAATTGCTTATGTTGCATTGTGTTGCTCATTTGATATACCTTGCTCCTCGTAATTTAGTTGCATGATTAATTTGGTTGCATTAGAAATCGAACTCGAAAGAAATCGAATAGAAGTTAAAACTCATCAAACACTATTCAACCCACTAAGGACATGGACGAGTGGAGTCCGAAAGAAATTAGACTCTTTAATGCAAGTACCAAGGCCATCAATGCACTATATTGTGGCCTATCCATTAATGAGTTTAATAGGATTTCTACTTGTAAGTCAGCTTATGAACTTTGGAGTGTCCTAGAGACCACACATGAAGGCACCTCACAAGTTAATGAATCTAATATAAATCTCCACATGCATGATTACAAAATGTTTAAAATGCTTTCACATGAATCAATTGATGCCATGTATGCTATATTTCAAAATATTACAAATGGCTTAGCTAACCTTGGTAGAGACATCAAGGAAGAGGAGAAGGTAAGAAAACTCCTCCGTTCCCTTCGAAAAGCTTGGGAGCCAAAAGTAATTGCAATCATGGAAGCAACGGACTTGGGGACGTTGAAGCTCACCGAGCTCATTGGGAAGATGCCCCCAATATAGTGATTCAATCATGACACATGAGACCCATATGAAGCAATACAAGGAGAAAGATGCCCCCAAAAGCAGGAATATTGCTTTAAAAGCATCACACCGGGTTGAAGAACCCTCATCATATGAGAAGGAGATGAATGATTTTGAAGAGATGGCAATGTTGGCAAAGAGATTCATGAGCTTCATAAGAGGCGGCATGAGAAGGGGAAAAGGAGGCTACATATGTTATAACTGCAACAAAGTCGGGCACTTGAAGAAAGATTGCCTACTCCTCAAGATGGCTTCAACCTAGTACCCCAACGAGAAGGACCAGTACAAGAAAAAGAAGAAGAAGAAGAAGAAGAAGAAGAAGCGATGATGGCCTCATGGGATGAGAGTGAGTCCTCATCAAGTGAAGAGAAGACCAGGAGCGAAAAGGCAAACCTTTGCCTTATGGCAAATGACAACGTGGTAGGGTTTACATTTGGCAAACTTTCATTTACGCAAGATGAATTAGAATTGGAATTTGAACAAATGCATGATGAATTTAATCCCATTAGGAAGAAATACAAGGAGCTAAAAAATGACAACAAATCTTTAGAGCAAGAAAATGATAGTCTACTACTTTCATACAATGATTTAAGGAAAGAGGTAGATAGACTTAAGGAAGACAAGTATGTTTTGGATGATGCTAAGAATAACCTAGAAAATAAGAACAAAAAATTAGAAAATGAGAACAGATACTCAAGTGATCAAGTAGAGCACTTAAATGATAGCATGTTAAATTTAAAAAAGGAATTATGCGTGCTAAATGAAAAGATGACAACCTTACAAAACGTCATGCCTAAGGTTGTAAATGCTAGAAAATCATCAAAAAATCACACTCATGCACACTCTTATGCTCACACACAGCACTAGAAAGTTTAATGGAAGTTGCTTTTTCATGTGGTGTGTTTGGTCATATGGCTAGAGATTGTGCTCATAGGAGGAACCCCAATGCTAGATTTACTTGGGTTCTTAAGATGACTAACACTCAAGGACCCAAGAAAATTTGGGTACCTAAAGTTGCATTCTCTCCTTTTGTAGATGGAGAACCATCCTCAAGTAAGTTGGTGCACATGGATCTTTTTGGTCCTTGTGATGTTGCTAGTCTAGGTGGTAAACTATATTGTTATGTTTTGGTTGATGATTTTTCAAGATTCACATGGGTTTTCTTCCTAGCTAAGAAAAATGAAATTTTTGATTTCTTTAAAAGATTTGCTAGGAGAGTTATAAATGACAAATGAATTTCAATTTTGAAAATTAGGAGTGATAATGGCGGGGAATTTAAAAATAAAATTTTTTCTAATTTTTGTGGTGATTTAGGTATTGAGCATACCTTCTCTTCCCTTAGAACCCCCCAACAAAATAGGGTGGTTGAGAGAAAGAATAGAACTTTACAAGAAATGGTTAGGACCATACTTTGTGAAAATAATTTGCCAAAGTATTTCTGGGCCGAAGCCATAAATATCTTTTGTTATGTACTGAGTCGTGTTTTATTAAGACCTAAAATTAAGAAAACACCTTTTGAGCTTTGAAATGATAGAATCCCAAGTGTGGGATATTTTTGTATTTTTGGATGTAAATGTTTTATCTTAAACACTAAGGAGCATCTAGGAAAATTTGATTCTAAATCTGATGAATGTATTTTCCTAGGTTACTCTAATAGTTATAAGGCCTATAGAGTTTATAATTGTAGAACTATGATAGTTGAAGAATCTTTACATGTCACCTTTGATAAAACTAATGATTCTTCTAGAAATGTTAATGAGGAACTTTTCATGACATTTCATGTAGAACCTTTGAATGTAGATGAGGAACTTGAGGAATTGACATTTCATGACAAGGAGGTTGAAGATGAAAACAATGAGGAAACTCATCATGAAGAGCCTTCGTCCTCAACCTTACTCAAGGTGAAGAGGAAGAAGAAGAAGAGGAAGCTCCACCACCTCTCCCAAAAGGATACTGGTTGATAAGAGACCATCCAATTGACCAAGTTATTGGAGAGCCATAAATGGGAGTGGTAACACGCTCTAAACTCAAAAACATTTGTCAATATGTAGCTTTCATATCTCAAGTAGAGCCTAAAAATATTAAGGAAGCCATAGAAGATGAATTTTGGGTAATTGTCATGCAAGAGGAACTAAATCAATTTGTTAGGAATGATGTTTGGGATTTAGTACCTAGACCTAGTGGACAAACCATAATTGGGACTAAATGGGTGTTTAGAAACAAGTTAGATGAAGGAGATTTAGTCATTAGAAACAAACCTAGGTTAATGGCCCAAGAGTATAATCAAGAGGAAGGAATACTTTACAATGAAACTTATGCTCCCATAGCTAGATTAGAAGCAATTTGCATGCTTTTAGCTTATGGTTTAAAAGGGCTTAAAAAGGCTTTGTATGGTTTAAAACAAGCCCCTAGGGCTTGGTATGAACGGCTTTCCACATTTTTTGATTGATCAAGGTTTTAGCATTGGAAAAGTCGATGTTTCTCTCTTCATTAAAAATGATAAAAATGACATTTTGCTTGTGCCAATTTATATGAATGATATTATATTTGGTGCTACTAATGAATTACTTTGTGAGTGGTTTGCAAAGTGTATGCAAGAGGAGTTTGAGATGAGCATGACGGGAGAACTCTCATTCATGCTTGGTCTCCAAATCAAGCAAACCAACAAAGGGATCTTCATATATCAAGCCAAATACACAAGGGAGCCCATCAAAAGGTTTGGGATGATTGAAGCCAAGATAGCTTCTACACCAATGAGCACATCTATTAAGCTTGATAAAGATGAAGATGGTGTAAAGGTTAGATGAAAAATGATATCGAGGTATGATCAGTAGCCTTCTCTATTTAACCGCAAGTAGACCCGACATCATGTTTAGTGTTTGTGCATGTGCTAGGTTTCAATCTTGTCCTAAAATGTCTCAGTTAAGTGCGGTCAAACGCATATTGAGATATTTGAAAGGCACGATTGACTTAGGATTATGGTATCCATGTAATGTATTTTTCGATTTAATTGGTTTTTCAGATGCTGATTTTACAGGGTGTAAAGTAGATAGAAAAAGCACTAGTGTGTGTTGTCAATTCCTAGGGACGAGTCTTGTTTCTTGGTTTTCAAAGAAATAAAAATCAGTTGCACTTTCAACTACCGAAGCGGAATACATCAATGCGGCTAGTTGTTGTGCACAAGTCCTTTGGATGAAACAAACTCTTTTAGATTAAGAACTTAAATATTCATGTATACCCATATATTATGATAATACTAGTGCAATTAATTTAACAAAAAATCCAATTTTACATTATAGGATCAATCACATTGATCTAGGCACCATTTTCTTAGGGATAATGTAGCTAAGGAAAATATATCCGTGGAATTTGTATCCACTGATAAACAAGTTGCAGATATATTTACAAAACCCTTAATGAAGAAATCTTTACAAATTTAAGAATGCAATTAGGAATTTGTGTTTTGCCAAGTGTTTAAACCTTCAAAATTTACATGCCTTTTGAAAAATTGCATTTCATGTAGTATATTCACACTTATTTATTGCCTTGTAATGGGGCTTTGCGACTTATCGATGTTTGTCTTCTATAGGCTTACATTGATAGAAAGGACTATAGTGAAAGATGATACTTGATTTTATGGTTTTCTCAGTTTCATTGATGAAACTCATTAACAGTACCTTGGTCCTTACCCTTTTTGATTGATATCAAAAGGGGGAGAAAAAGCAAGGTCACATTTATTTTATGATGCTTATAGATAGGATACGACAATGAAACCATATGATGGTATGAGGATACCTTTAATGGTGGTGTAGTAAGCAGGAAAATGTTCCTAGTTGGGTACTATAACCAGTAAGGTGAGTAAGGCTTTGTGCTTTGCTACTTACTCTGCCGATTAGGATAGCATCAAATAAAGGAGTTTATCATTCAGTTGGAGTTGTTCCTGAGGTTGCCATTTCAGCACCGGTATTGTATGACAAAACTAGGACTGTTGCTCAAAGTTAAGGAACTAAGATCCCATGAAGATCATTAATTTTCTTAAAAGGCGGTATCACCTCGTCGTTGGAAAGAGGTGACGACTGAAAGACATTTATGTAGATTAAATTGATTAGCACAATAGCAAATTCGATTGCCACCGATATTTGGTATACAGATACTAGGATGATTGGCTAAAGTGCAAATGAGAGATCGAAAGGAATAATGCCCTTGAGCCAATCACATGTCGATGTGTTTAGGGACTATTCAAGGGTAATTAACTTAATGAGACAACCTTTTCATCATATGCTACATCTTTATTCATAAAGATTGTGATGAACCCATTAAACCCGGGCAAATGGTTCCGAGGCCATTATGAGATTATGCTAGTGAGACTTGGAATCCAGATGCACATATTCTAAATGTTCCTAATCGTAGGATTACCAATTAGGGGATCAGTGATTTCGGATAAACTAGTGCAGTTGGTACATGCTCTATACGATAGGGGGTAGCTGATCTCACAGTTACCTATGAGCCGTTATTAATGTACAAATGCAGGTGCTCATTAGAGAATGAGTTCACTGAATAGACCTACACGAGGAGCATAAAATGAAATCCTTACATGAGTGTCAATAGGATGTTCCTCGGGTGATAGTAGGTGCAAGCAGTCCTTGGACTTGAGGTTGTCATGGTTACCGAGTTATGACCCATTTCTTTGATCCCCACGTGGCCCTGAGCGTCATGTGCCGAGTATTACTGGGCACAGGGAAGCATTCATGGAGGTAGGTGAGCAATGAACATGGAATCGATTACTCCTAGTTAGAGGAGATGATGTCCTATGTTTCCCTGCAAGTGTCAACTCGAGAATCTATGGCCAGAGTAGACATGAAAATCAGAAAGATGTTTTTGACGTTTCATTATTGAGACGATATCTTGGTGGGTGGAATATATATGAATCGGTATTAGGGTTTGACACTTCTTTCGTACCCTAGTCGACTTCAGGACATTGTAACCGAGGAATTTAGTTGCATAGTAACTAATCACTGAAGGGCGTTCGATCCCAATAGATTAAACCTCACACTATCCGGCTAATCATGACACGTTGCTAGACGTCAATCTTAACTTGTGAGTGGAGTCTCTCATGATCACACTAAAGGGGTTTAGTGGAGGCTCGTAAGATTGGAATAGAAATCGTTCTGTCATATTCGACTCTTCGTTATACACAACTCACTGTTGGCTTAGTGTGGGGCCCTATAGGTCATACACAACAGGCTAATCTCGTAACATATTTTATGAGATAGAGTCTGAATGCGATACTATGTCTACTAGCATGGACATGCTGCAACTCGATCATGGATCTCGCTTACAAACATAATAGGAAAGGTATTTCCTATAGGAACGAATGCACGAGGAAGGAGATCCTCAGTAATCCTAATTTGTAGGGCAGCCCTAAATTGTAGGGATTGACACATGATACTATTTTATGTAGATGATTAAATTTAATTATGAATTAAATATTTATTTAAACACTTGAGCAAAAATGTATTTAATTATGAATTAAATATAATTTGATTTTGAATCAAACATACATGGTGCGAAAATTAGTTTCTAAACCATGAGCCTAACTAATTAATTGGGAATTAATTTATTTGGATAAATCCTAATTAATAAGAATTTGATTTATGGACACAAATCATAAAATTAATAGATAGATGATTTATGAGCATAAATCATAATTCTATTAATTAATAGGATATCAAATTATTTAGATAAATCTCTTTCCTATTGTTTAGGAGATGAGTTTATTTAGATAATTATTTTTCTTATTTATAGACTCTTAATTTATGGAGATAAATTAAAGTTTATATTTAATTGGATTTAATTAATTTGAATTAATTACAAAGCCATTAAAATATAAATTATTTTTGGAGACAAACCCCGAAATTTTAAATTCCAGGGAGAGAATTTTTATGGGGCCGAGTCTACTCTTGTAGCCCCCCCCCCCCCTCTTTAAATATAGTGGCAGAACACCCCATAGGGAGGGGTTGGTTAATTAGTTCTTCATCTTCTTGGAGAAGATTAAGGACTTGATTCTTTAGAGACTTCTTAAAGAGAAAGGCTCCAAATAACTCCTCCTTCTCTCCATTGGTGGCCGGCCATCTACATCCTCCTTCCCGGTTTTGGTGAAGCCAAATTGAAGGTGTCTTCTTCTTGGGTGTGCCGCAATCTTCATCTTCTTGAAGGAGTCCAATAGAACAGCGATATATCTTCACCTCTTCTCTTTCATTCCGGTGTTTTCTCATCATCTCTTCTTCCCTTTTTGGTGCCCGGTTCTTGGTGGAAGAGCCGGCCTTGCCTTGGTGGATTTCAGGATTGAGAAAGCTTCTTCGTTGAGCCACAACGAGCCCCGTGTTTGTTGCCCCTATTGTTGCGAGGTGCTTGGTGTGGACTATTGTTGGAGGACGTGCACGTGTGCATCTCAAGACGGGGATAGAAGGAGCCATACGAACCGCGGTATAAGGTATACCTTCCCCTTCTACTCTTATATTGAATTCCTTAATATTGATAAAGTAGATTATTGTTTTCGGGACAGCTTGAATTTTTAAATTGCTATTTTCGCCGCGTTTTCGATTCCTATCCCAACAGCATATGTATGTGTTCTGGGTTGATGTGTGATTCCGACCGGTGACGGGGAAGTGCCCCGAAGAGATGGCTCCGGAAACCCATCCAGTGATGGGGAGGGGATGCCCTGAATAGACGACATATTTCCGACCGGTGACGGGGAGTGCCCCGAAGTGACGGCTTCGGAAGCTCATTCGGTGACGAGGATTGCCCCAAAGAGACAACACTAGGCCGGGTGGTAGTGTGGAGGCCACACCAACTACCTACCATATGTGGCTTGCTTGATGGTGGATGTGCATGTTGATTATTGCTATATTGCACATTGATTATTGTTATACTTTCTTAGTGGTGGTTATATTTACTGGTTAATGTATTATGTTGATTGGTGGTGGATTTGCATATTGGTTATATCATACGTGGTTTGACATATTTATATACTAGTTGCTATGTCATGTATGGATGAGTAAATGTGCATGTTGGTATTTTTTATGAGTTATGCGCCTACTTGTTATATGCTTATTTTTTCGTTGAACTTATATATATGGATATGGTGGTTTGAGGACTAATCCGCTCACTAAGTCCTAGTTGGACTTGCGGTTTATTGTGTTGTCTTTTTCGGCATCTGAGTGTGATCAAAGAGGTATTGGGATGTAGTAACGCAACTGGTGGCAGCAGAGATAGCGAATCTCATGACATGTCTGTCACACCGCAAACCCGGGCATGATCGGCTAGAGTACTACTCGTACCGTGAAGCCTAACCCAACCAAAAAAAGCAACAATATGGAAATCTTGAACAATTTCATAAATAGAAACCATATTTCTAACATTAATTTTAATCAACAAAAAAAATTCCAATAACAGTCCAAGCCAATAAATGTCCAAAACTCCTAAAAACAAATCCAATTAAATAAGAATAGAGTTTATCCTTTAAATATGGAAACAAGCTCAACACCGGCTCATATGACCAAAGAAAAACAAAATAAAGGACCCTATAGACTTTGGAATACATCCCCCGACCACGATGTGTCACGAGATTCGCCGTCCCTGATGTCACCATTCGCGCTGCTGCGTCCTAGTACCTATTTGATCACGTCCAGGTGCTGAAAGATACAACATATAAAGAGTAAGTCCAATTAGGACATAGTGAGTGACATAATCCTCTATAACCAAATCCAATGATCCAACAACCAACAGGTAAAGAATTTACAAATAAGCATATACCATGCGCAGAAATAAGTATACATAATCACCACTTATATGAGATGTAAATATCATCAAGTATAATGATGTAAATATCCAACCATCCATTTATAACCATAATGAGCATATACAAATGTATAATGAAATATAAGCAGGATATAAATATCTAACCATCCAAGCAAGCCACCCGGATCGGTCGTTAGTGTGGCGATGCTGACGAGCTTCCTGGTATAGGGACCCTTCGGTCCAATATCCAGGGACCCGTCGGTCCTATAATCTAGGGACTCGTCGGTCCTACGAGTTTGGCGCTAATTACTACTCTGTCTCAGTGTACTTTCCGCTCACGCCACCCGAGTCGATCGTCAGCGTGGCAGCTGATGAGCTTCCCGGTCCACACTGACAAGCACACCCAGGCATACATAAATCAACCAACCATTTTTATATAGGAGTAAAGAAACTAAACATAACATCCCCATGCCTCATTAATATCCAAGGACCCTCAATGTTCACATATGGTTCATGCTAAAGATTTATCTCATCTTCAAACAGTAAAAGTAATTTATATTAAAGAAATCCCCATGAGGTTATTTACAACAGTACATGGGCAGGAAAGCATCTCATGTTAAGGAACTTCAGGGTATTTAATTTCAACCAATGCTTGTATAGAACGAAATAATTCATATCAAATATTTTCAGAACTTCATAATATTTAATTTGAATAAATGTAATGGTTGGAATTAAGTACTACAATTTGATGAGAGAATCAACTAACTTAAATAGAATCTGTAATACCCGAAAATCCTAATTAAAATTTTTTGTTTAATATAGTGGGCCGATTTGGGGACGTGCCGAGATGAGTCGCGAGCTTGTGCGAATAGAAGGTACGGTTGAGTATTTAATAAAATTGCAAGGCTCTAAATTTGTGTTGTTTATAATGAAATTAGATGTTGGCTTCATGTCTTAGCTGTACCCTCGGGCTCAGGAGGGTTTGTGATTTACTGCGATGCCTCTTGGGTCGGCTTGGGTTGCGTCCTGATGCAGTATGGTAGGGTGATAGCTTATGCATCCAGTCAGTTGAAGATTCATGAGAAGAACAATCCGATGCATGACCTAGATATGGCAGCGGCAGTGTTCGCACTGAAGCTGTGGTGCCAGTACCTTTATGGCGAGGCTTGTGAGATATACACCGATCACAAGAGTCTCCAGTATTTGCTTACCCAGAAGGAACTAAATCTGAGGCAGTGGAGGTGGCTCGAGCTCTTGAAGGACTACGATGGCACGATTATATACCATACTGGAAAGGCAAATGTGGTGGCAGATGCCTTGAGTAGGAAATCCATGGGCAGTTTGGTAGTAAGGAGGAGGCCACTGGCTCGTGATTTAGCTGTGTGTTTAGATGACGTAGCAGTCCTGACCGTGACGGACTCTAGGGCATTGGTGGCGCACTTGAGAGTGCTAGTAGACATGTTGCGGGCGGCGCAGGAGGAGGATGCCTTTTGTTCTTTGACTAAAGATCTGGTCAGGAGAGGTGACGCTGATGACGGCTATGGGATTGATTCCAAGGATGTCCTGATTTGAGGTTCAAAGACAGGATAGTGGTGCCTGACATGGCGGAGGTCCGCAGGCAGGTACTGGAGATGGTCCACCGTTCCACATACACGATGTACCTAGGGGCCACAAAAATGTACTGGGATCTGAAGCAGAATTACTGGTGGAAAGGGATGAAGCGAGAGGTAGCATAATTTGTGTCCAAGTGTTTGGTATGCCAGAAAGTGAAGGACGAACACCTAAAGCTTGCTGGGTTGCTTCAGAACTTAGAAGTACCTGAGTGAAAATGGGAGAAGATAACCATGGACTTTGTGACTGGGCTGCCGAGGTCCGGGAAGGGCAACCAAGTCGGTACATTTTATACCTTCAAGACGACCTTTTCGATTGAGCAGTATGCTAGATTATTTCTGGACTGGATTGTGGCCTATCATGGTATCCATGTTATGATCATCTCAGATTAGGGTACCCAATTCACAATTCGATTTTGATAGTCTTTCCAGGAGGCCCTGGGTACTCAAGTGCGGTTTAGCACCGCGTTTCATCCTCAAACTAATGGTCAGTCGGAGATGACTATCCAGACACTAGAGGATATGCTGAGAGCATGTGTATTGGACCTGGATGATGGTTGGGAGAGGCATTTACCCCTGATTGTGTTCGCCTACAATAATAGCTATTAGAGTAGTATCGGGATGGCTCCTTTTGAGGCACTATATGGGCGGCAGTGCAAGTCGCCTGTGGGATGGTTTGAGGCAGGAGAGTCCCTTATGGTGGGACCTGACTTGGTGGAGGAGGCAGTAGAGAAAATGAAACTGATTAAGGAAAGATTGTTGGTAGATTAGAGTCGCCAGAAGATGTATGCGGATGTTAAGACCAGGGAGGTAGAGTTTGCTGAGGGTGATATGGTGTTCGTAAAGATTTCCCTTAAGAAAGAGGTGGTGAGGTTTGGGAAGAGGTGGAAGTTGAGCGCTAGGTTCATTGGGTCATTCCCTATTCTCAAGCGAAAGGGCGTTGTAGCTTATGAGTTGGCTCTACCTCCTAGCATGGACAAAGTTCATCCAGTTTTTCATGTGTCTATGCTGAAGAAGTATGTCCGAGATGAGACCCATGTGATTGAGCCTTCTACAGTTGAGGTTTATATAGTAGTCTCTTATGAGGAGAGACTTGTGGTGGTGCTTGACCGGTGGATCAGAAAATTGAGGTCTAAGGAAATTCCCTTGGTGAAGGTCAGGTGGGAGCACCATTTTGGGCAGGAGGCTACCTAGGAGGTGGAGATTGACATGAGGGAGCGATACCCCTCTCTATTTGAGGATATGGTAAGTCCCTATTCTTTGCTAAAATTCGAGGACAAATTTTTCCTAATGGGGGAAGATTGTAATACCCAAAAATCCTAATTAAAATTTTTTGTTTATTATAGCGAGCCGACTCAGGGACGTGCCGAGATGAGTCGTGAGCTTGCGCAAATAGAAGGTACGGTTTAGTATTTAATAAAATTGCAAGGCTCTAAATTTTTGTTATTTACAATGAAATTAGATGCTGGGTTCATGTCGGGGTTGAACCGAGTTTGCGGGTTGAGTCGGGTTTAAGAACTTAGGAGAGAGGGGGAATTATGGAAAAAAAAAGAGTAACGACTTATAAACCCCACCCAGCGTCGTACGGCTCGAGAAGAGCTGCACGCTCGCACGCCGAGGTGGGAGAGAGAGGGAGACGCCCGAGCTTGGTGTCGTCGCTGGAGATCGGAAACACCTTCATCTCGTCTTCTTCCCTTCAAGTCAAGGTGAGTGGTTAAATTCTCGTCAAAACCCATGGTTTCTCTCCTCATCTTGCCGCCCCTTATTACGATGAAATCTAAAAATTTTCTTGAGGATTTTAATTCATTCTCCAATTGGTTTTGATTGCGGTTTCTTTTACCGATTCCTGTATTAAATTTGGGACTTAATGTATACAATCTCTAAGAATTGAGAACAATAATTCTTGTGGTCATCGTCTGCTGTTAAGAGGGGTTCTTGAGATTTCTTTGTGAAATTTTTAATTTCTTTCTTCACGTTGTTGGACGGCAATCTTCATGCCGAGTCCTCTATGGAATTTTTTTTAAGAGTCCTCTATGGAATTGAAGGCTAGATTTATAAAAAAACTAAGTGGTGTAAATGAATTCTGATACCGTCTGCTGTTGAGAGAGAAAACTTGAAAACTTTGTTTAATTAAATATATATTTCTCTTTGTTAATTGAATGATAATTAGTCTTGATAAATAGGCTTTATACTTGTGTTAATCGGATGTGGGGTTAGCCGTGGAATTGAAAACATAGGGAGGTGTAGTGTGGCCGCATGTGACATTGCCCTTTTGTGGTTGCCTACTATAAACACATGAGGAAGTGGAACCTTAAAGTTAAATTAGAATGTTGATAGTAATACTTCATGCAAGTAAATGTATGGGTGAACTTTGGTTTTGATTTAAGGAGGAAGAAGTTTAGGTGGCAGCCTTAAAATCAACTAGTGTAGTGCCTTATTAAATGTAAATTTCATAGTGATATTTATATATGTTTATCTACTGTTATGCATAAAATCTGAAGGGAATCGATCACGACCTTTCCAAAGACTTTGTCCATCTCTGGTCTCGTCTCCAGAAACCCTAGTATGGGCGACTCTGGCGGCGACTCTTCTCTCCCCCCCGTTCCTCCTCCCCCGATCCCCCCGACGGCTCTTCTCTTCCTCCTCTACCTGCGCAGGCATCTCCCTTGCCTGCTACGCCTTCTCTTCCGCCACCCTCTCCAGCGCTAGCCGCATCTGATCATAAAAAGCCCCTTTCTTGGGTCCAAGTCCTCAAGGGATCAAGCCCTTCTTCGCATAACTTAACATCGGAGACTACTCTTTCCAAGATCGAGTCTTCTACATCGAATCGGATCACCTTTTCGCCAAAGCAGACCTCTGCATGGCGACGTCCTTGGGAGAAATCCCTAATAGGTATGTGGTCGTCCCCCTCCTCTTGATACCATTAAGCGTTGGGCTTTTTATTCTTGGGCAAAACATGGCTTGCAATCAATTTTAGATCTTGAAGATCAATGTTTTATTTTTTGCTTCGATTCTCTTGAATCTGCTAAAATTGTTCTCTCTAGTGGTCCGTGGACTCTCCGGGGAGACGTTCTGCGTCTCATACCCTGGAAGCCACTTTTTAGACCATGGAAAGAATCGTTTAAAATTGCGCATGTTTGGATCCGACAATGGCTTCAATTTTGTTCAACTAGTGATTTTTGAAAACATTCCAATCCTGGTTTCCAGTGTGGTTTAGTTGGTCATTTAGAGTGTTCTAGTCCGACTATTCTTCGTAGTACTTCGGCTTCTGATCCACCGTCTGGATCTACTAATTTGAGCATCAATTCACCTTATGTTTCTAGTTTAGATGTTCCTATGCATGATGCCCTAAATTCTAAGTCTTCGTTGGTTGACTCTATCCCTTCCTCTGAGTCCACTCGCCCGAACCCTTCATATGGTCCGTGGGTTCAAGTTCAACGCCGGCCTTCTCGTTGGTAGAACCCTAGAAGCGTGATCAAATCCCCTGATCAGGATTTTGATCGTGCTCGGGTTGCTCAGAACAATTTTGAACCCATGAACCACAGGGATAAGGTCCCTAGGGTTCCAGTGGATTCCAAATTAAAATCAGTTGTTGTAGATGCCCCTCACTCTCCGGCCTTTCAGGTCTCGGCCCCCCATGATGCATCCCCCCCCCTTCCCATGCTGCTTCACCTAAACCTACCTTCCCCATTTTCAAGAAGACTCCTCCATCTCCTACTACTCCTATGCTTCCCCCTGCCCCGCATCCATCTAAGTCCATTGAGATTATGCCTCAGAGCTCTCTAAAACTCTAGGCTCCACTTCCTCTGCCCCCCCTCCTGAAGTGGTTTCTAGGGTTGATCGTAGGAAGAAAGCTAGGCTCCCCAAAGTTTCTATCTATAAAATTCCTACTTCAGATGGCCCCGTAAAGCATAGAAAGCCTAAGGTTTTACTTGGCCAATCCTCTGTTCAAACCTCCTCCCCCATTGATGCCCCCTCCCCTTCAGGGGATTTGCTTTCTGATAACCCCTTTGCTTTATTAGATTAAGATTCTAAATTAGAATGCTAGGGGTGCCTGGAGAAGGCCTATGTGTGATTTCCTTATGGCTCAGATCAAGAATTCCCATGTTAATATAATCACTATTCAAGAAACTCACTTAAATGAGAATTATTCTAATAAGCTTGTTAATTCTTTTGGTCGCTTTTGGAAGGCTGCTATACAGCCTAGCAAAGGTGCCTCTGGTGGTATTCTGATTGCTTGGAATTCTAATATTGTGAATGCTAAAACTATTCTTATTGATGCTCAAGTTGTTCATGTTATTATGCAATTTGATAATTGTGAACCCTTTCTTATGTCTTCCATATTTGCTAGTACTAACCCTTCTATCAGTGCTTATCTTTGGTCTTCTTTAATGGCTCATGACCTCACCTCATACCCTTGGGTAATTTTAGGTGACTTTAATTGTATTTTAAGTTCTGATGATAAATGTGGAGGGCTCCCCTTCAAAATGCATAAACATATTGTTGACTTTAATGCTTTTATAAACCATTGTGGCTTTTCTGATTTAGGTTTTAAAGGTTGTAAATATACTTGGACAAATAATAGACAAGGTAATGCCAAAATTTGGATTAGGCTAGATAGAACTTTTGCAAACTCTATATGGCTTCACTTTTTTGCTAATTCTTTTGTAGAACACTTACCTAGGATCACTTCAGATCATAGGCCTCTGCTTTTCACTATTCCTTCCCAAAAGCAATTTAAAAATAATTTTTTTCGCTTTCAAAATTTCTGGATTGAGTATAATGATTGTAAAGATGTTATCTATAATGCTTGGAATGATCCTATTGCTCATATGCTTGACTCTATTCTCTTCTAAACTAAAAAATACTAGAGCTGCCCTATCTTTTTGGAACAAACATAGTGTAGGTAACCTTGAGAACCTCCTTAGTTCCACTAATAAAAAAATTAGTTTACTAGAATCCCTTGAGCTTCTTCCTGCTGCCCCAAATGACATTCATTCTAATCTTAAATCCTTATACAATAAGCAACTTGCCCTCCAAAGGCAGATTTGCTTAAAGTGGTGGTTCAAATCTAAAATGAAATGGATCATTGATGGAGACAAAAATACAATCTTCTACCATCGTATGGTTACTATTAGAAGGCGTATAAACCTCATTAGCTCCATTCAAACCTCTAGTAATGAAACTGTTAATGAGGATCCCCTCATCCTTAATGAATTTGTATCTTACTACTCCTCCTTGTGGAGCTATCCTCCTCCTGCTCAGGTTGGCTCTTCTAAATGGCCTTCTCTCCCTCTTCCTCCTCAAAGCTGTTTGGACTCTCTTACTAAGGATTTCTCTAATAATGAGATCAAATCCACTATAAATTTCCTTGGCAATAGGAAAAGTCCTGGTATTGATGGATTTACTGTAGTATTCTATAAGCATTATTGAGACATCATCTCCTCCTCCTTCAAGCATGACCTAAACAAATTTTTGCATACCTCCTTTCTTCCACCCTCTTGGAATCAAACCATGCTCACCTTTATTCCCAAAACCAAACATCCTAAGCTAGTTAAGGACTTTAGACCTATAGCCCTATGTAATATTTCATATAGCATTCTATCCAAGCTTTTAGCCAACAGAATTAAGCCTTGTCTTCCCTTCCTTATTAGTAATGAACAATCTGCCTTTATCAAAGGCAGTCATATTCAGGATAATATTCTTATTGTCCAAGAGATAGTTCACTCCTTCTATGACTCAAAAGGAAAAAAATCCCTACATTATAATTAAAATTGACTTCGAGAAAGCATTTAACCTTCTAAGTAGAGATGCTATCCTTAAAGTTCTCAATCTATACAATTTTCCGTCTCCCTTTATCAATTGGATTAAATCTTGTATCAACTCTCCCACCTTTGCTTGCCTCATCAACTCTCATCCTTCTCACTTCTTCCCTTCTAACAGAGGTATCAGGCAAGGTGATCATCTCTCTCCATTTCTTTTCATTCTTGTTGCCTAAACTCTATCACAGCTCATTAAGCAAGCTGTTGTTCAGGGTACTTACTCTCCTTATGAAATGAAGAATGACTTCTCCATCTCTCATCTCATGTTTGCAGATGACCTTATTCTTATCCTTAGGGCTAATAAGAAAAGTATTGCCTTAATTAAGAGAATTTTCTCCTCCTATGAAACCCTAACAGGCCTGAGAATTAACCCTTCTAAATCTAGCATCTACTTTCCCTCTCACACTTCTAATGCTACTAAGATGAGCATCTGTAACTCCTTAGGTATGAGAAAGGGAAGCTTTCCCTTCAAATACCTTGGAGTTATAATCCCCCCTAGAAGGCCTCCTCCCAAGACTCATGATCACATCCTTACTTCCATTGATTCTAAACTTTTCAATTGAAAGGCCAACCTTCTATCTCAAGCAGGTAAGCTTGTGCTGATTAAGTCTGTTCTCAATTCTATCCCTACTTATTCCTTATCTATGACCTGGTTGAACTCTAGTCTCATGGATAAGATTGAATCCAGAATTAGAAATTTCCTTTGAAGGCATTCTTCTGAGAAGAAGGCCTTGCATTTGGTTAATTGGAAAACCATTCACTTACCCAAGGATATGGGTGGTCTTGGCATTCAAGATCTTGGAACTAAGAGCATCTCCCTTCAAGCAAGCAGAATCCAGAAGTACCTTTCAAATCACAACTCCATTTGGGTTAATCTTGTTAAAGCTAAATATCCTCCCATTAACTCCTTTAACAGTCGCAAGAAATTTAAATGTTCTTATGCTTGGAAGCTTTTCAAGTTTGCTTTTAACAGACTTCATTTGGGCTTTAAATCATGCATTGGTGATGGCAGCTCTACTTCATTGTTAAATGGCAACTAGGCTTTAGACATGCCCCTGGCTATCAATCCTACATATTTGAATATGAACTTAGTTAATCATATCACTGAGGTGCAACACTTATTTCAGGACCATAAATGGTCCCCCTTTTTCGGCTATACAATGTGTGGGAAATCTTTGTGGGAAGCTATCATAAGCATTCGGGTCCCTGTACAGCCCTATGAAGATAGAGTGGTATAGATGCCTGAAAATAGTGGCTTGACTTCTTCTTCATCAGCATTTAGATTTCTAAAGTCTTCTTTTGATTCATCTTCTAGTTTAAATCCTATTTGGAATATGATTTGGAAGCTTAATACTGCTCCTAAAGTTAAATTATTTATTTGGAAGGTCTTTCACAGTAAGCTCCTTACTAAAGCTTTCTTATTTTCTTTGGGTATTTCCCTGGCCCTAATGATGCTTGCTGCCTCTATTTTAATGCTTCTGGATCTTTAAAACATGACTTTAGTTGTAGATTTACATGGAATCCAGAAACTTGGTTTTTGAAAAATGCAAGTTTTAACTCAACTTTTGAAAATTATTCTATGATTTCAAATTTTTTTGGTTCATTTGGTATTATAAAAATTCTATTATGCATGGTGATATGAAGCCTTCCTCTAGTAGGGTTGTGACCCAAATATTGGCTTTCTCAAGCTAATTTACAGATACTTACACTCCTGAGGGCACGCCGTACTTGCACTCTTTGTCTTGTGATTAGTCTCCCCCTATTTCTCCTTAGCTTAAATTTAACTGTGATGGCTCATTTGCTAATGACGAAGGTGGTGCAGGCCTCATCCTCCGTAATCACAAAGGCGAGTGTATCTTTATCTCCTGTTCATAATTTTACTCTATCTCCGCTTTTTATTCAGAAGCTACTGCAATTTATTTTTCTTTTTCTTATGCTCATGCCAGGAACTTGGATTTCATCAATATTGAGTCGGACTGTCAGCAGATTATCGACAGTATCAACATCAACTCATATCATTCTCCGAGTCTTGGATCTCTGCTTTCTGATATAAAAATTTTGTTGTCTTCATTTTCGCATATTGCGTTTTTATATGTATCTAGAAATGTAAACAAAGCTGCCCATTGGACAGCAAACTTAGCTCAGGGTCGAAAATAGTTCATTTCTTGAACGTCTAATTGGCTTACGGAGCTCGAGATAATATTGTATCATGACTCGCTTGCAGTAGGCTAAAAGCCTAACATAAATCTTCCTTTTGTGTAAAAAAAAAAAATCTACTGTAAATATGAGTAAATGCCAGCGGTCGAGTGCATTGATTCTACATTTAGATGTTATATGATTAGCTATAACAAAAACAGGGAACGAGTGTCTATATATATAGAGCCGATTTATATTTTTATTGGTGTAAAAGTGGAGAGCATGTTCTGGTTTGACACTCAAATATTTCTTATGCTATGGGAACATACACATATCACTGTCAAATTAGAATATCTTGAAATTTTATTGTTAAACAGTCTTCTTCTTTGGTTGTGTACAGCATGCTGCTATTGTTAAATAAGTAATCAAAGATTGAGGAATTTTATTGGTATGACAGCATGCTTACTTTCTTTTTGCAGCCACATGGTGATCATAATTATATTATTATTATCACGATAATTATACTTTATGTTGTTATTATCGCGGTGATCATAATTATGTTGCTATTATCATGATGATCATAATTATATTATTATTATCATAGTAATTATATTTTGTGTTTATCACGATGATTACATCCATGTGGGGTCTATTTTGACATGAGATATGTAGAAAATTTTATTGTGCTTGTGATGGTCGGGCTGAGGAGCGAACTCAATAGTGGATGAGGGCTTTTGAGATCGCACTAGTGAGCCACGTTGGTGTTTAACCTGAGTTTGGGTTGGATGGGTGAATCCCAACCCGATTGGATGGACGAATCCCAACCAGTGATAGACTTGAGTTTGGGTTGGATGGGCGAATCCCAACCTGCTTGTATAGCCAATTGTGTCACACCCCGTCTTAGGGTCACGTGATCGGCTAGAGTATACATGCCTATACCCCGCAGCCTATCTTATGCACATGCCAACTCAAAAGAAACATAGTGAAAATATGTAACAACAACAGATGAAATTGAGAATCCAAATAAGTTTACCTTTAAAGAAAAGAAGTTCAACAAGCCAAATAAAGTTTCAGAAATAAATAACTGAAAGATTTACAATTTTTCAAAAAAAAACTTAATCTCGAATGAATACAACTAAATGTCCCCAAACGACTACAATTCCAGAATACTAAACACCAAGTGCATGATCTACCACTAACAAGACTCGACTACGACCCCTAAACTCGGGCTGCTATGAGATTAATGGTACTCCTCTACCCTTCAGCCGTGCCAAGTGCTCCAGCTTACCTCAGTGGTCAGGCTCTGCAAAAAAAAACAAACAAAAAGAAAACAAGGGTGAGTCCTATAGGGTATATATGCGCCTGTCTCATACAGGAAAATGAAAGACTGGTGATATGGCTAACTAACCCGCCAATTTGCCATCTCATGCCCCAAGGTAGCCTATTCACAAAATCGTAAATATACAACAAGCCTATCTGCCTACCCATGCTGTAAGGCATACAAGTCACCCACAAGGGTTATGAGGATAATCGAATTTTTACCCATCCGAACTTATCACATAACATACCCTTAAAGAAAAAATATTAGAATAATCAGGATTCGCCCATCCGAACTTATTCCAAATAGAAACAGGAATAATCATGATTCATCTGTTCGAACTTATTCAAGAAGAAACGAGAATAATCGGGATTCATCCATCCAAACTTATTCTAGATAGCATATGTGAAGAATCGAGATTCGTCCATCTGAACTTATTCCTTTAAACACAAGTTGGGATTTATCCATCCAACCTTCCGGGCTCAAGCCCGCAAACCGGCTCCTATCCGAGCCTCTCCACCATTCATGAAAGATATGACGCCAACAAGATTTAAGTCAAGTGTCCTCCACAGTGTCCTAGGGGCGTTCTTACTAGGAAAATACCGCAACACACTATGCCCATTTCCAACGCCCCAGACCCGCAATATCATCTGTTACATCCCTCCTAGGTTCAATCCTAATAAGGAACGTCACATAGGAGAAGCGCAACCCACAATCAATTAACACATCAAAATCTTCATGAACAACTTGCAACATGAACCTCAATCACTTGTTATTCAAGAAATTATATACACCTTTACGGGAATCAATGTCAGAGCCTGCCTCCTCTACTCTATCTAACTAGACTTTCTCAGCTACCAACTCGAACCTGTAGATCTGAGGCAAAAGCAACAAAAATCAGCGAAAAGCTGAGTAAGATATCATAATATGTCAAAGAGGTAAAGATGACCTTCCATGATGCGATGAAGACATGGTATTCAACTATGTGCATACCACAACTAACATTATATGCTCATACCAACCAATGTGATGTCATCCTTAGATAAACACTTATGCATCTAACAACCACTATATATGTAAGAAAAAAAAAATCCTATTATAAAAATCTATTTTGGTGCAGCGCGTCGGACCCGGGGGTAGTCGAGTCGAGCCTCAGGATCACCTCGAGTGAAAAGGTATGACTCGGCTAATGAATCATGAAGTCTATTTGGATAATTAACTTTCCTATTATAAAATCATACCTTAAATTAAGTTAACTCGAGTCATATTATGGGTTGAGTCGGAGCCTAAGTTGAGTTCGGGTTTAGTCGAGGTTTGAGTGTGAGTTAAGTGAGTCAAGAGGCCTCATTTGGAAAGCTAGATGAGGAATTAAAACCCTCTTCTTGCAGCCGTGTGGCTCATTCATTTGAGCCGCACAAGGCAGCAAGGGAGAAAGAGGAGGAGAAAGGGAAAAAAAGGGGAGGCACTACTCCGATTCTTGGTCGGATATCTTGCCATTGTCAGAGTTGATCACTTCGAGGACGTGGGGATCTTCTTCCTCACTGTTTTCTCTTCTTAAAAAGGTGAGTGGTTAAGGCTTTAACAGTTTGGGGGAGGCGGGTGGCCGAACCCTAGATGCTAGGTTGAGTTCTCGCGTTTTTCTAACGATCGATGATTTCAACGATAGGTACTTACTATTTTATGATGTTCTTGTCGGATCTCACTGTTTTAACCATCGATTTGAGTATTTTAGGGGCTACCGAGTCATGGGAAAAGGGGAAAGGTCATGCCAAAATTTTCCCCGATTCCCTTGACGGAAAGAAGGCCCTTAGCTGCCCTATACCAATGTTTTGATTCAATACTTTGAACTCCTTGCGTAACATGAAACATGTCCCCCTCTAAAGCCCCTTGAAGTGGCCGAATGAACCCTAAGATTCATGAAGAGGGTCGGCCAAAGGGTGACGGGAAGGGTAAGTTGATCTTTGGTATTTAAGATGTACGTGGAATTGAAGAGACAAAGTATAGTTAAAGTCTCTTCCATCTTACCCTACCCCAAGGACCTTGGCCGAGCAAGGTTTCCCTTGCTCATGGTTCGGCCAAGATTGGGGAGGGGAGGAGAGATTTGCCTTAGATGGAAAGTTCATGATTTTAGGGATCACATAAGGATATGACAATACTTAGGAAGAACACCAAACTTAGCAAGTAGCTTAATTGATTTGAATTGTAGAAATGTTAGATTGTATCCATACTTAGCATTTGATCCTTAAACTTGGATGTTGACAATGATACTATATTTTATAATTCATACATGTTATTTAAATTATTACTACCTTGCCATGCTAGATAATTGCTCCTTATTGTGCTACTATTCCTAAGGTAGTATAAGAATTGTTAAGTATGTGCATTATGATTAAATATGGTGAATGATGTGATATTTGAGCATTTTTCTTTCCATTATACATGCTGCCCTAAATGTCCTTGGATGGTATTCAAGGATGGCTCATGGAAATTCTCACCTAAGACAGTGTAAAAAAAAAGCTAGGTAACATGTAAGGTGTCACTAGATGTTCATAGCACATTTATGGAAACCTAGATATGAGATTATCACATTTCTATGACTGTTTGTACATCTTGGAAACTTAGAGATGGTAGGTACACATATACTAACAGGGGCGGCATGAATTGTTGACCCGGTAGCCGGATATGGCTAGATACGGGCAAAGGCCCAAAGTGTATATATATATGGAAATCCTAAGGTTTTGATTGTGTAATGTGCTTGTGATGGTCCGCCGAGGAGCGAGGAGGTTGGAAATAACCAATGCTCAGCTCGGCTAGTTGGGTCTAGAGGTGCGCCAGTGAGCCCGCTTGGTACCAGACCCCAGTTGGGTGGGACTAGCTATCCTTACCCCAGACGGTGTCCGGAGACTAGTGGCCATCCTAGTCGATGACCCGGGATTGTTTGCCTGCATCTTGAGATGATACTACCTGATATGGTAGGAACGGCTGTAGCCTGGATATATTGCTATGAGTAGGCCGAATGGCCGGATGCCAGAGGCTTGATAAGCCAAGGTGGCAGGTTATCATGTACAGTTGGTACTGATGGATCCGTTGAGGGTATGTGATTGTATTAGAAACACACTCTACCTCCTTGTACATTCTTTTATTGCCTTGTATGATATATATGCAGGTCTGAGGATTATGTGGAGGTTCATTTGAGCTACTCACTGAGTCCCAAGTGGACTCAAAGTTTATATTTTATTTTGCAGAGCATGAGCAGTAGCTTGGTGTCGACATGGTGCAGCTGGAGGGCGGAGGCGGTGCCATATCTCGTAGCAGCGTCCATGAGTCTTAGACTAGTCCTAGTTATGTTGGTTTTATTTCTGCACCGACGATTATCTTTGAAAAGAATTGTAAAACTTGATATTTAACCATTTGGATTTGATGTTGATGTTTTTTCTTATTTTGAAAAACTTATATATATTGTGACTTGCAAACTTTTTATAAAGTATGTGAAGTTTCTTTCCGTCGATATGTTTTGGTTTCTTGATGTTAGTGTAGATAGTTGGCTACAGGGCAGGACGTGGGCCCTGGCCGGTCACACTACCCTCAGTCGGGGTGTGAGAAAGTTGGTATCATAGCACTAGGTTAGGTCTTGTCTATGACTCATTGTTGGGTACCGTATGAAGCATACGCTAGCGTGCCGACTTACGGTATAGTTATGCTACGAGATTGGGCGACCACTCCTACACTCAGCGCACCATGCGGTTAGTAGTTTAAAGAGCTTGTGTTAATAATTTCTTATATGTCATACACTTTCCTTTCTTCCTTGTGATAGTGAAATGGATGCTCGAAATGCTGCTTTGAACGGCAGTGGCAGTAACTCGACGGAACGTCGAGGCCGAGGGCGAGGCCGAGGCCGGACCCAGAGCAGAGATCGAGAACTGTCTGAAGGGCAGGGACAAGAGTCAGCGGTTGATCTATTGTAGGCTCAGGTGAACAAATTGACTGAGGCGCTCCATAAGGAGCAGGAACTGAGACAGCAGTTGCAGCAGCAGATGCAGTAGCAATCCCAACAGCCACCGCTACAGCCAGTGCCTGTGGTTTCAGTGGTACCATAAGTGGCGGAGGTGGTAGCACCAGTGGTCAGAACCCCAACTTATGCAAATTTTGTCACCCTAAAGCCACCAGAGTTCACTGGGATAGATCGTCAGGTAGAAGTGACGGAATTTCTGGGGGATTGCTATGAGCTATGCATGGAACTGGGATGTTCATCAGAGGCGGCTGCTCGTATGGTCGGTCTTCAGATGAGAGGACCGGCAAAGGTCTAGCTGCAAACTTGGAAGGCCCGCAGGGTAGCTGGCGCACCATCTCCCATATGGGAGGAATTTCGGTCGGCTGTGGAAGAGCAGTACTTACCCATGAGTGTCCGTGACAAGCGCGCTCGTGATTTTGAGATGTTGTGCCAAGCTGGAGGCATGATAGTGTCAGAGTATGAGATGGAGTTTAATCGTCTCTCCAAGTACCATCCCACCCTAGTGGCGTCTGAGACCGCTAGGGTCAAGAGGTTCGTGGCAGGATTGAGGCCACAAATTGGCAGGCTTATTCATTTCACCGAGGAATCTACACTGGCTCGGGTAGTGGATGAAGCCCTGCGGAAAGAAGCTTTGGTGCCGTTCGAGAGAAATGACGGGCCAACTAAGAAGAAGTTTCGATCACAGGGTTCTGGTATTCGACCTTGGCACTCTGAGGGGGCAATGCCCACAGCGGATCAATAGCAAAGCCGAGGGCAGAATGGCCATCGGGACCGTGAGGGCCAAGGGACCGGGTCAATGAGGCCGGCAGTGTCAGGAGTTGGTTCTCAGAGATCTGAGGCGCCGCAGTGTGGCAGCTGCAGTCGGAGGCACTGGGGGTCCTACCTTAACCGCACTAATGCTTGCTTCAAGTGCGGTCGGGTCGGTCATTCCAAGAAGGACTACCCTGAGGGAACTGGTCAGAAGCCTGAGCAGTCAAGGGGTAAAGCACCTCTGTCAGCAGGGTCAGTAGCACCAAGAGGGCAGACTTAGAATAGGGGGCCACAGACCAGTTATTCAGAGAGGCCGCCTGCGTGGGTCTATGATATGAACCGTGATGGGGCAGAGGCTTCCAAAGCAGTGGTGACAGGTACTATTTTAGTATGTTCATTTGATGCATATGTATTATTTGATCTGGGTGCCACGCACTCATTTGTGTCTGCCATGTTAGCTGCAAAGCTGCCAATGGCACCCTCTATGCTTGATGGGCCATTGATGGTATCAACGCCTATGGGCGATGCAATCTTAACAACCTCAATTTATCAAGGGTGTGAAGTGCTCATATGCGACCATGTGCTGAGTGCGGACTTGACACTCCTACCCACTCTTGAGCTTGATGTCATCCTTGGCATGGACTGGCTGGCGGAGCATTTCGCAATGCTGGACTGTAGAGCCAAAGTAGTGATGTTTAATAAGCCTGGGCTACCGCAGTTCATCTTCCAAGGGGAGGGAGGTAGCAAGCCGATAGGGGACATCTTGGCCCTAAAGGCTTGCAAATTTCTTAGAGGCGGCTGCCAATCTTTCCTAGCCTTTGTAGCTATGGTCGAGGAGTAAAGGGGTGAAGCAAAGCATGTCAGAGGAACCCCCGCTGTCTGTGAATTCCCTGATGTGTTTCCTGAGGAGTTGCCAGGGTTGCCGCCCAGAAGGGAGGTCGATTTTTGCATTGATCTGCAGCTTGGGGTGAAACCAATTTCCATTCCCCTTTACAGGATGGCATCGGTCAAACTCAGAGAGCTAAAGCTGCAATTGTAGGAAATGCTAGACCTGGGTTTCATCCGGCCGAGTGTGTCACCCTAGGGTGCTCCGGTTCTCTTCGTGAAGAAGAAGGATGGGTCGATGCGCATGTGCATTGATTATAGGCAGCTGAACAAGGTGATTGTTAAGAACCGCTACCCACTGCCGAGGATAGACGATCTGTTTGACTAGCTACAGGGGGCTCAATGGTTCTCAAAGATAGATCTGAGGTCTGAATACCATCAGTTGAGAATCCGGGACTGCGATGTGCCAAAGACGGCCTTTAGGACTCACTATGGTCACTATGAATTCCTAGTGACGTCCTTTGGCCTAACCAATGCACCTGCTGTCTTCATGGACCTAATGAACAGGGTATTTAAGGAGTATTTGGACAACTTTGCGATTGTCTTCATTGACGACATTTTGGTTTACTCCAAGAGTGAGGAAGAACACTCTAAGCACCTGAGAATGGTCTTAGAAACCCTTAGAGAGCACCGCTTGTTTGCCAAATTTTCCATCTGTGAATTTTGGTTGGAAAGTGTAGGGTTCTTGGGCCATGTAGTGTCCAAGGAAGGAATAAGGGTAGATCCCGCCAAGATTGAAGTGGTTCAGAATTGGAAGCGGCCGACTAGTGTGACCGAGGTTCGCAGTATTCTTGGGTTGGCCGGCTATTATCGAAAGTTTGTGGAGAATTTCTCCAGAATTGCATCCCCTCTATCTCGGTTGACCCAGAAGAAGGTCAGATTTGTTTGGGATGACAAATGCGAGACGAGCTTTCAAAAGCTCAAGGCATGTTTGACATCTGCACCCGTGTTGGCTGTACCTTTCAGCTCAGGAGGGTTTGTGATTTTTTGTGATGCCTCTCGGGTTGGTCTGGGCTGCGTCTTGATGCAATAAGGAAGAGTGATTGCTTATGCGTCTCGCCAGTTGAAAGTTCATGAGAAGAACTAGCGGCAGTGGTCTTTGCACTGAAGCTTTGGAGGCACTACTTATACGGGGAGACTTGCAAAATCTACACAGATCACAAGAGTCTTCAGTACTTGCTTACCCAGAAGGAGCTGAACCTCAGGCAGAGGAGGTGGCTGGAGCTCCTAAAGGACTATGATTGCACCATTATGTATCGTCTGGGGAAAGCAAATGTGGTAGCAGATGCGCTGAGCAGAAAATCCATGGGCAGTTTGGCCCATTTGGAAACTAAGCGGAGGCCTCTAGCTCGATAGTTGGCTTTATGCCTAGATGGGGGTGCAACCTTATCAGTGTCAGCTTTAGGTGCCCTGATGGCCCATCTGCGGGTACAGTCCACGCTGGTGAACATGCTGCGTGCCGCGCAGGGGGAAGATGTCTTTTGTGCACTGATCAAGGACCTGGTACAAAGAGGTGATGCAGAGAATGGTTTTAGATTGGACTCAGAAGGTGTGCTGAGGTTCAGAGGTCGGATAGTAGTACCAGACATGGCTGAGGTGCGCAGACAAGTACTGGAACTGGGTCATCGTTCCACTTACACGATGCATCCGGGGGCCACCAAGATGTACTAAGACTTAAGGCAGCATTACTGGTGGAAGGGCATGAAAAGAGAGGTGGCAGAATTTGTTTCTAAATGTCTAGTCTATCAGCAGGTGAAAGCCGAACACCTTAAGCCTGCAGGGCTCCTACAAAATCTCGAAGTGCCCGAGTGGAAGTGGGAGAAAATCACCATGGATCTAGTGACTAGATTGCCTAAGTCAAAAGGCGGTTTTGATTCCATTTGGGTGGTGGTGGATCGGTTAACCAAGACCGCACACTTTATACTAGTGAAAACTACTTTCTCTACGGAGCAGTATGCCCGACTATTTTTGGATAGGATTGTGGCATATCATGGTACCCCGGTGATGATTATATCCGACCGCGGTACCTAGTTCACAGCCCGATTTTGGCAGTCCTTCCAGGAAGCGTTGGGTACTTAGGTGCGTTTCAGTACAGCCTTCCATCCGCAAACTGACGGGCAGTCATAGAGGACCATCCAAACTTTGGAGGACATGCTGAGGGCGTACTGCTGGATATGGCAGATGGCTGGGAGAGGCACCTACCGTTGATCGAATTCGCCTATAACAACAGCTATCATAGAAGCATTGGCATGGCTCCTTTTGAGGCCTTGTATGGGCGGCGGTGCAGGTCCCCGGTGGGCTGATTTGAAGCAGGGGAATCACTCATGATGGGCCCCGACCTGGTTGAGGAGGCGGTAGAAAAAGTAAAGGTCATTAAGGAAAGAGTGCTAGCGGCTCAGAGTCGACAGAAAATGTATGCCGACAGAAAGGCCAGGGAATTGGAATTTGCAGAGGGTAACTTAGTATTCCTGAAGGTCTCTCCTATGAAAGGGGTGGTCCAGTTTGGGAAGAAGGGGAAATTTAGCCCTAGATACATTGGGCTTTTTCCCGTTCTTAAGCGGAGGGGCGAAGTGGCCTATGAGCTGGCATTGCCTCCTAGCCTCAGCAGAGTGCACCCAGTCTTTCATGTATCCATGTTGCGGAAGTATGTAAAGGATGATTCGCATGTGATCGAGCCCTCTTCTATCGAGGTAGATTCAGCCATCGCATTTGAGGAAAGGACGGTGGAGATTCTTGACCACCAGATCAGGAAGCTAAGGTCCAAAGAAATTCCCCTTGTAAAGGTCAGATGGGAGCACCATTGCGGGCAAGAGGCCACATGGGAGGTAGAGCAGGACATGAGAGAGCGCTACCCTTCCTTGTTCGAGGAGTCGGTAAGACCTTGTTATTTAAGTAAATTCGAGGATGAATTTCCCGTAAGGGGGGAAGGTTGTAAGACCCAAAAAAAAATTATTTATTTTCCTATTATAAAAATCTATTTTGGTGCAGCACGTCGGACCCGGGGGTAGTCGAGTCGACCCTCAGGATCACCTCGAGTGAAAAGGTATGACTCAGCTAATGAATCATGAAGTCTATTTGGATAATTAACTTTCCTATTATAAAATCATACCTTAAATTAAGTTAACTCGAGTCATATTATGGGTTGAGTCGGAACCCAAGTTGAGTTCGGGTTTAGTCGAGGTTTGAGTGCGAGTTAAGTGAGCCAAGAGGCCTCATTTGGAAAGCTAGATGAAGGATTAAAACCCTCATCTTGCAGCCGTGTGGCTCATTCATTTGAGCCACACAAGGCAGCAAGGGAGAAAGAGGAGGAGCAAGGGAAAAAAGGGGAGGCACTACTCGGATTCTTGGTCGGATATCTTGCCATTGTCGGAGCCGATCACTTCGAGGATGTGGGGATCTTCTTCCTCACTCTTTTCTCTTCTTAAAAAGGTGAGTGGTTAAGGCTTTAATAGTTTTGGGGAGGCGGGTGGCCGAACCCTAGATACTAGGTTGAGTTCTCGCATTTTTCCAACGATCTATGATTTCAACGATAGGTTCTCACTGTTTTATGATATTCTCGTCAGATCTCGCTATTTTAACCATCGATTTGAGTATTTTAGGGGCTGTCGAGTCATGAGAAAAGGGGAAAGGTCATGGCAAAATTTTCCCCGATTCCCTTGACGGCAAGAAGGCCCTTAGATGCCCTATACCACTGTTTTGATTCAATCCTTTGAACTCCTTGCGTAACATGAAACATGTCCCCCTCTAAAGCCCCTTGAATTGGCCGAATGAACCCTAAGATTCATGAAGAGGGTCGGCCAAAGGGTGAGGGGAAGGGTAAGTTGATCTTTGGTATTTAAGAAGTACGTGGAATTGAAGAGACAAAGTATAGTTAAAGTCTCTTCCATCTTACCCTACCCCAAGGACCTTGGCCGAGCAAGGTTTCCCTTGCTCATGGTTCGGCCAAGGTTGGGGAGAGGAGGAGAGATTTGCCTTAGATGGAAAATTCATGATCTTATGATCACATAAGGATATGACAATACTTAGGAAGAACACCAAACTTAGCAAGTAGCTTAATTGATTTGAATTGTAGAAATGCTAGATTGTATTCATACTTAGCATTTGATCCTTAAACTTGGATGTTGACAATGTTACCATGTTTTATAATTCATACATGTTATTTAAATTATTACTACTTTGCCATGCTAGATAGTTTCTCTTTATTGTGCTACTATTCCTAAGGTAGTATAACAATTGTTAGGTATGTGCATTATGATTAAATATGGTGAATGATGTAATATTTGAGCATTTTTCTTTCCATTATACATGCTGCCCTAAATGTCCTTGGATGGTATTCCAAGGATGACTCATGGAAATTCTCACCTAAGACAGTGTAAAAAAATAAGCTAGGTAACATGTAAGGTGTCACTAGATGTTCATAGCACATTTATGGAAACCTAGATATGAGATTATCACACTTCTATGACTGCTTGTACATCTTGGAAACTTAGAGATGGTTGGTGCACATATACTAACAGGGGCGGCATGAATTGTTGACCCAATAGCCGGACATGGCTAGATACAGGCAAAGGCCCGAAGTGTATATATATATATGGAAACCCTAGGATTTTGATTGTGTAATGTGCTTGTAATGGTCCGTCGAGGAGCGAGGAGGTTGGAAATAACCAATGCTCAGCTCAGCCAGTTGGTTCTAGAGGTGCGCTAGCGGGCCCGCTAGGTGCCAGACCCCAGTTGGGTGGGACTAGCTATCCTTACCCCAGACGGTGTCCGGAGACTAGTGGCTATCCTAGTTGAAGGCACGGGATTGTTTGCTTGCATCTTGAGATGATTCTACCTGATATGGTAGGGACGGCTGTAGCCGGGATATATTGCTATGAGTAGGCCGAAGGGCCGGATGCCAGAGGCTTGATAAGCCAAGGTGGCAAGTTATCATGTACAGTTGGTACTGATGGATCCGTTGAGGGTCTATAATTGTATTAGAAACACACTCTACCTCCTTGTACATTTTTTTATTGCCTTGTATGATATATATGCAGGTCTGAGGATTATGTGGAGGCTCATTTGAGCCACTCACTGAGTCCCAAGTGGACTCACAGTTTATATTTTATTTTGCAGAGCATGAGCAGTAGCTTGGTGTCGACATGGTGCAGCTGGAGGGTGGTGGCGGTGCCATATCTCGTAGCGGCGTCCATGAGTCTTAGACTAGTCCTAGTTATGTTGGTTTTATTTATGCACTGACGGTTATCTTTGAAAAGAATTGTAAAACTTGATATTTAACCATTTGGATTTGATGTTGATGTTTCTTCTTGTTTTAAAAAACTTATATATATTGTGACTTGCAAACTTTTTATAAAGTATGTTAAGTTTCTTTCAGTCGATATGTTTTGGTTTCTTGATGTCAGTGTAGACAATAGGCTACAAGACAGGACGTGGGCCCTGGCCGGTCACACTACCCTCAGTCGGGGTGTGACAATATACACGTGTAATAATGTATGCACATCATAACTATTATCATATACTCATGTCAACTAGTATAAAGTCAAATCATACATACCCTACCGACAAATACATACATGTATGATAATAATCACCCAATCAAGAGCGTAGTGGACATTGGGTTTCCCCCGCACTCTCGCACCTCCGAGAGTGGCACCTCAAGCCCGCTCCAGCTAAAGATGCGACTATCCAAATAGGTAGTCTGCCGACGTCTAACACCTCGACGCCGCACACGCACCCGTGTGGAAATTTCGTGATCACCGGTGTCACCGCCCAAACACCTCGTGCAATAAACAATTAGTGTCCGCAGGCTTTCACCCGATAAAAGGTCAACATATGCAACATGACGACTCAACCTCACCAAATGAAAACTACAACTGGTCTATGATGCCAACAATAATAAGCGATACACAAAATATCAACTAAGTACAAATGCAGCCAACAAAATTTATGGTAGCAATAAGAATCTTATAACAATGTTAATACTACAATGTGCATCATACCATGATCAATAACTGACAACTAATTCAACATATATATGCAAATATCAACATGTCATGTCCAACGAAATTATGCAACATGAGATCAACAACTTTCATAAGCAAAACAAGCAGAAGAGGCAAAGGGTATTTTTGTCAGTTTACTCGTCAAGAAATCATCGGCTATAAAGAAATTGTAATACCTGAGGTTTCCTAATATAAAATTTCTCGTGCTGCAGCCCATCGAGTCGGGAGCTAGCCGGGTCGAGTCGCATGATCACCTCGAATAGCAGGTAAAATTTATTTAAGTCATATCAAAGTGTTTGTGTTTGAGTGGATGAACATATTGTTTGACTCAAGTTTGGTTTGAGTTTAGTTCGCAGATTGAGTCGGGACTCAAACCGGGTTAGGTGGAGTCGCATAGAGGGGTGAGTAAGTGAATGAGGGGTAAATGAGTCATTGGATGAGAGGAGATAACACCCCTCACCCATGCCAGCCGTGCGGCTGAAGGAGAGAGCTGCACGCAGCCCGAGCAAAAGGGAGAGAGAGGAAGAGAGGGGAGAGCTTGTCGGCGCCGAGTTCACATTGACACTCAAGGGGATCAGAACTCGTCTTCATCAAGGTTTCTTCGTGATCCAATCGAGGTGAGTGGTTAGTGTAGTTTTTGATGGGAGGCGGGTGGCCGGCCCTTCAAGTGTTGAAATTGGGTTTTTCTTCGCGAGTTCTTGTCGATCGACGAGTTTCTTCATGTTAGAACTTTAATCGTTGTTTATTCCATGATCTTGTGTTTTAAGACGTGTTGATTTCTCATTTTTGAGGGCTGGCCGAGTAGAGGAAAAAGGGGAAAGGTCATGCTAAAATTTTCCCCAATTTCCTCGCTCGTCTTGCAACCCGCGTATCATCTTGTGTTCGATATATTTTAGACTTTTGGATTGATACTTGTGTTGACGCCGCAACCATGTTTACCACCCCTAGGGGGGTCGGCCGAGCAGGTTATTACCCTGCTTGAGTCGGCCGAGCCATGGAAAGGGGAGGGAAATTGGGGCTGTTCGGATCGATTCGCTGGATCTCACGTTATGTCGTCTAAATTTCCACTTTCATGCTTAATGTTAGGTTCAATTTAAATTATATGTTTACTGTTCATCTTGTTAATTGATAGCAATTTTAATCTATATTCTCATGAGTATGGAAATGTTCTTGCTAATGCTCATATGGATATGATGGTTATGGTACATGCATCCAAGGAAAGGTTTCATTAAATTTCTTATATCATGTTAAATTGTTGCTATGTTTATTGCATGTTCCTTATTGGTTTAATCAATG
The DNA here is from genome assembly GCA_034359265.1 of Canna indica. Taxonomy (NCBI): domain Eukaryota; kingdom Viridiplantae; phylum Streptophyta; class Magnoliopsida; order Zingiberales; family Cannaceae; genus Canna; species Canna indica. The sequence continues at coordinate 39,204,221 of CP136892.1, read as the reverse complement.
AATTATTTACCTCTTTAATTCGGCTTCCTCGTGATGTTACTCATGATTAAATTTGGTAAGTGTCGTTGACAATGGTAGGCCGAGTGCTCTTCTATAGTCGACAAGTTTGATCAATCTAGAAAGAATGGTTTAGGTATCTAGTGGTGACATTTAACCTAGATACAAGATACAATTACTAGATTCTACACCTAGGGAAACAATATGACCCTAGGAGGAGGGTCGGACATGGGCAATGGCCAGAAAACAAAACATAGGAAAACTTGCACAACCGGGTTCTGGTTGTGGTTGAGATGGTCTACTGAGAAGTGTCATTAGCTGAATAGTTATCACACGACTCAGCGGTTTATAGGGTCTTGAGATTACACCAGCGGGCCCGCTAGGTGTTAGACCCGAGTGGCGGAGGGTCTTGAGATTTCGTCAGTGGGCCACGCTAACGGTAGAATCGAGTGGGTGGGACTATCTATCCCTAACTCGGAGGATATTTGAAGCTAGTGGCCATCCTAGTTGACGGATCTGAATTATAAAGGTTCCTAATTGAGAAGACTGTAGGGGCATATTTGAGTAGGTCGACCGGCCGGGTTACGTAGAAGGAAGAACCGAACCTTCCATATATATTTTAGGCAATTATTGGCCGAGCTATAAACATGGGTATGGGCCCGAGAGGCTGGTTTATCCATTCCTCTATATTGGCAAACTGATTACTTATGGGATGTGATTTTATATAACATCCTTACATATGTTATTGCCGAGGTTTTAAGTGGAGGTTCGAAAGAACCGCTCACTGAGTTCCTCGTGAACTCACGGTTTCATTTTTTGTTATTTTGCAGAGCCCGACTAGTGAGGTACGGCTTGGTGGCATGGCGCGCAGGAGAGCGGGCGTGGGTGCAGATCTCATAGCTAGCAGTTGTTAGTCGTAGTCGTGTCTAATAGAGTTGATGTATGCACTGTGTTATTTCTGTAAAATCTTTTAGATGTTTTATTTGGAAAACCTTTGGATGTTATTTTAAAACTTGTGATGATTTAGAACTTGGTTTGATTAAACTGATTTCAAATAGTTAATAAAGTTGGTATTCTTGTTTTTATTTTCGACTTGATGTTATTCTGGTTATTGTTCTATGAGTTGTTGGTCAGTGCATAGGGTAGGCTTCGGGGTACTGAATCGTACCCTGGCCGGTCACGCGTACCCTGAGTCGGGACGTGACAGAAATTAATTCATAAATCTCAACCACCCCTTTTATGACTATATTCTAACTCAATTCAATATAACAACATACCACCATAAATTATAACCACTCTGATCCTTAAACAATGTCATCACTATCAAACTCAACTATTTAATTAATTAAACCCCATCTTCTAATCTCCATTATCAACTAATAATTCAATGCTTAAATATAAATCATATCAATTAGCCCTTTAACATATTAATCAAACATTAATGGAATATTTTAAAACTCAACCTCCGTTGTCATCATTTCTAATCATTTCATCAAAAATCTATTTACAAACATCTGCAATATACTCCTTATAACTAATCACATAATCCATGTAGTTATACAATGTAAATTAATATACATTAACCATAAATAAATTAATATACATCAAGACTAGTCCAAATAAATTAATCATCTTTAACTGCCAAATAATACTTGAAAATAGAAAAGGTCTACCAATCGACCTCCGATTAGAAATCCGACACCATTGTTGCGTTCAGAACACGAAAACCTATAACTTTCGTATTCATCCCAACTTGACCTAATGACTCTACGATCAAATCAAAAATACTCCAATAATATACAAATCAAACCCATTTCATATTATACAACTTTCTTTTTAATTAACATATTCATTAAATAAATAAACTCCTTCGTATCTTCCCCTTCTCCCGTCACCCGCCACCTACCCTTTTGCCCCAGATCTACGCCGATCAAATTTCCCAGCCGTCGATGACTGGCTCGGCGGCATCTCAGCCTTGCCTCGCGGCCTCTGACGCGGGCGAGGCAGCAATCACTGCCGCTGGAGGCTGCGGTTTCTCCAGCGGCCTCCGGGGTTATGGCTGTTGTCGTGGACAGCAGCGACCACCTGGGGTGCCAACGACTGTCTTGGCGGCCCCGGCATTTGCACCCTCGGCCTTCGGCGCCGATGGGGTGTCGGTCGGTGCCACAGGGGCCACTACTGCAGCAGCAATGTGCTGTTGCATGCATTCACAGCGGCTTGGCCACCGCTTGCCCTTGCGGCCTCGAGCTCCGAGCGCGGCACAATCTCCGATCACCCTCCTCCACAACAGATCTTCTTCTTCTTCCACGACGATCAATAATATCATACTTTGATTTCAAAAGCCAAGACAATTATGAGGAAAAAAAGGACGAAAAGAAGGGAGAAATGGATAAGAATCCTACCTCGAATCGCTTCGATCACGGGCCGATCATCCCTCCGATAGTTCGACCTCCCCTTCTCACGACGGCTGCCACCTCCCTAATAAAAGACCTAATCAATCCATGTTTTAATCCAAATTTGGTATTTTTTTAAAAAAAACCCTTCGATTACATAAATTTACCAAAATACCCCTCAATGAATATAAAATTTTGAAAATTCCTCAAAAATCTAAAAAAATAATTATTCAAAATTTCGAGGTGTAACATCATCAGCCCATGAGATTTTGTTTCATGCAATTAAATTCTTTTGTTGTCTCTTTAACAGTTTATTCTGCCCCTTGAATTTTAATTCTATAATTAAAATTTAAATTGCCGAAATTAGGTTTTGTTTTCAGCCTACTGTTTGAGCCCAATTTTGGTGTACCCAAGCCGAGTTTGGTTTCCATAGTGTGTCTTATGATTCCAGACTAATTTTCTAGTTAAAATGATAGGTCACACGACTATGTCCGGTAATCGTCACGTATCACAACAACAATTTTAAATCTTGGCATCATTAATGATAATTCATCATGAAATTTCAACATGTTTTAGATTTCAGCATGTCTAATTAATTAACACAAAAATCACAACAATAATTATTCCTAAATATTGCCAACCCAGATTACATTCATCACAAACAACAATTAAAAAGTCTATCTTCTAAACATAATTTAGTATGCATCAAATACTTACATCAACATCAAGATTCATGCTTTCATAAATTAAAGAACCATTAAGAACATAAAATCATGCCATCAAGATTAAATCTTTTCATATGAAATCATAAATTTAACATGCTGAGATTCATGATTTTGACATTAAACATGATTTAACATCATAAGAACATAACAAGATTCATCATCAATGAATCTAAACCTCATTAAACATCAAATGCTCTCTTAGGCAATTTCACAAACACCTTGAGGGCGTCCCATTACCCACCTCGGCCTAGCACCCATAGGACAATCGTAGGGCTGCCGCACCACAAAGGGGGGGGTCCTCGGGCCTCCTCTCGATGAGAAATCACAATTTCAACGGAAAAATGACAAGATTCCTCAATACTCAAGAAAACAGCTGAAAAACACAAGAACAAGAAAGAGAGATAGGAAGAAAGAACTGTAATACGCTAGATTTGCCTAATATAAATTTTCTAATTGGTGCAGCGTACCGAATCGGGAGTGAGTCGAATCGAGTCGCGAAGTCGTCACGATTAGAACGTATAATTTAAATTCTAAACCCGTAATTAATGTTCTTTTTATAGTTGTATGTATGAATGACTTAGGTGAGTTGGAGTCAAGTTCATGGGTCGAATCAGGGTTCGGTCCGAACTTAAGTGGAGTCAAGTAAGAGGGTTAAGTGAGGAAGGGTAATTAGGTAAAAAAAAAAGAAAGGAAGAGAACTTATCTCTTCACCCCAAGCTGTCGTGCGGCTCAAAACAAGATAGAGCCGCACACAGCCCGAGGTGAGGAGGAGGAGGAGGAGGAGAAGAAGCTTCGTGAGCGGCGATAGATTTGTGTCATCGGAGAAAAAAATCGGGAACGCCTTCGTCTCATCCATTTCCTTCTCCTAATCGAGGTGAGTGGTTGGACATTGTTGCAAGGTGAGGTGTGTGGCCGAACCAAGTAGAAATGCTAGATCGAGGATTTTTCCCGCGAAGTTCTTATCGATTGGTGACGTTTTTCGATCTCTCCGTCATTTTTCTTCATTGATGTACCGGATTTGTTTTAGATGGACTGGGTTTGATGATCTAGGGGCCGACCGAGTAGAGGGAAAAGGGTGGTCATTCTGAAAATTTTCCCAATTCCCTCGAGTGGTTTAAACCCCCTTAGATCAATTTCTAATTAAAAATATGTAGATCTATTTTAATCGCTGAAGTTGATGATCGAAATCCCTTTTCCTCTACCATTTGGGGCTCGGCTGAGCAAGGTGAGTCCTGCTCAAGGTTCGGCCGAGCATGGAGGAATGGGATGGTGACCTAGAAAGAATCAAGTCAATCAACCTTCACACTTAGGAATATTAGAGACTGTAGGAAACGTAGATCATCTAGATCGACAAGTGGTCCTATGGAGAAATTTAGGTAAGTTTATAATTAGGGAAAAACTATTATCTTGGTGCATATATGTAGCGACATTATGAGATAGTAATTATTCCTAAAATTTTCCTAATTAAATTACTGATGATATTTCAAATTTTACCATGGTAAAAAAATCATTTCCTTGCTGAAATTTATTGCTTTAATGCAGGGTTTAATTCATTTATTCTTTATTCATACGATTAAATGGGTTATTAGCTGTAGAATAAATTTATTTATAGATCACATGAGGTGACACATGGTATACGGGCATCCCGACTTTTACGACAAGTAGTTTATACTTATTGAATGGAATTACAAAATACATGTTTGTGTATTGTAGTTTGAGGTGGTCTACTAAGGAGTATAGATGGCCGGAACGGCTACTACTCGACTCAGCAGTGATTAGGGTCTTGAGATTGCACCAGCTGCACGCTAGGTGTTATGCCCGAGTGGCAAAGGGTCTTGAGATTCCGTCAATGGGCCACGCTGATGGTAGAGCCGAGTTGGTTGAGACTAGCTATCCCTAACCCGATGGGTTCTTGAGACTAGACGACCACCCAAGTTGATGGGCCTTGTGATTAACTCGCTATGTGCAAAATGTTTGATGGTGAATATCTGATTCTATGTCTATGAAGGCCAGACATGGCTGAAATATAATTATGCATGGTTAGGCTGATAGTGGCCGGTTGCTATAGCCTGTGTAGGGCCTTATATGGTCGGTTCTTCCATTGTTCTTCAGTATGGCCGAATGTCTAAGGATTTGCATCCAATATATATACTTATGTATTTATTTAGTGTCATACATGATCATATAATGGGATTTAAGTGGAGGGTTGACAGGACAATTCATTGAGTTCCTCGTGAACTCACGATTTTATTTGTTGTTGTTTTGTAGAGCCCGACCATTGAGGTACGACTTGGTGGCATGGTGCGACTAGAGGGCAGATGTTGGCACGTATCTCGTAGCAAGCAGTCATGAGTCGTAGTCGTGTCAATAAGGGTTGTTAGACATGCACTGAGTAGTTTTGTTTCTGAAAAACTTGTAACTGTTTTAGATTTTGAAACTTGAGTTGTTTCCTTCGAATTTGAAACCTGTTAATATTGTTTTGATTTTTAGTAAAGATTTGCACCGCTGTTCTTTTAGTCATGTTGCCTTGGTGTACAATATTTTCTTGTGTATTATTGTTTAGTGCATGTGGTAGGCTTCGAGGTACCGACACATACCCTGGCCGCTCACGCGACCCTGAGTTGGGGCATGACAAAGTTGGTATCAAAGCATCAGGTTAGGTCTTGACTACAACTCGGATTTGGGTACCGTTTGAGGCATAGCTAGCATGTCGAGATACGGTATGATTATGCTACAAGATCAAGCGGCCAAGACTGCACCTCAGCGTTCCTTGCGGTTAGTAATTTAAATTACAATTGGATAAGTTGTTTGATATTAATGGTAAATTTTTCTTATCGAGTGTGATGGAGACTCACAATGCTGTGTTGAGCGACAGCGATAGCAATTCCACTGAGTGTTAGGGCCGAGGCTGAGGCCGAGGACGAGGCCGGCGTCGGGGCCGAGGTCGTGCGAGAGAACATTACCACTCAAGTGGTAATCCACATTACCAAGGCAGGGGGTGACTATGTGGATTACTAGTAAGATGATAATATTATTTTTTTATTTTTGACAAAAATACCCCCAACTAAAATATGCTATATTAATTTAGAAAAAAATCATCGCCTCATCTCATTTGCCTCATCTCATAGTAAATTGGTAATCCCTATTTTTTTTTTCTATTGTTCTATTTTTATTTTATTTTATTTTATTCTTTTTTAGATTATTATTTTATTTTTTATTTGAGGGTATTTTAGTTAAAAATATAAATTTTCTAGTAATTTTTTTTTTATACCAAACAAGATAATGTGAATTACTAGCGAGATTACCAGTACATACCAAATATCGTAATGTAATATTATTGATAATTTTAAAAATAATAATCTATCTGAATGATAATTTAAATTTTTAATAATCTTAAGTAATAATATACCAAACGCTCCCTTAGTTTAGTTTTTTTCACACCCGGCGCTCGTCCCCAACCCTATTTTTCTTTTATCAAATTTCCATCCCGATCCCGCACCGCCCGTCGCCCTAATCGCTCCCCGTTCCCCTAATCCACAGCCTTCCTCCATTGCTTCATGTGGCTGATGGCAACGAGATCGGGGAAATCCCCTTCGAACATCGTCGTCGGCCACAATAGGGTCAATCCCAGCCAACCCTGAGAGCACTGCATCCAAGGCCATCCATTACACCTCCGGAGGGCCCTAGTTCGAGCGTTGTAAAGACTGCGAGTTCGCCAATCTGTGGATCAAAAAGTTGGAGGAGTTGAACGCCGAGAATAAGGCTAAGGAAGAGAAGGATAAGGAGAAGGTAGTGCCCAACGCTGGCATGAACAATTTGCTTAGATAATTTCTTCATAGCTTTCAATTGATTTATTGTATGATTTGTTTCTTCATTGATTTATTAACTTGGATGGACTCCCCTTCGTGGCCGCTTCACTCCTTTCCAGATGTGATCTTCGTTCTTTCCGCCGTCCAGGATGCTATGGAATGGGGAACTCTAAGGTACTTGAGGACCATGTTTTTCCTCTTACCCTCTTGATTTTTTGACTTCTTTACTAATTCTGTGTTTCTAATGCAGACCTCTAGATGAATGTTGCCCTAGGTGAAGCACAAATTTGGTCTTTACGAGATTCATCATGGATCCTGAAGTCGGAAAGAACTGTAAATCTCCAAAGGTTTGAATCTACTATTATCCACTTCCTTCAATTTTGCTTGAATCCCTTTAGCTTGGTATGTAGTTTATGCATGTAGTTGCTTCATATAGGTGTTCTAATGTCCAAATATTCTTTACGATATGTTAGATGATCCTAGATGTTTCTTATGGATCAACAATTATCAATACAAGAGATTGCTCTACCATTAGGAAGTTCATTTGAATGAGTTCAAATCCTTTGTGTAAAAGGATAATTTTTCTAAAAGCATTTGCTGAAAGATTTATTGCCCTATCACCTGCAGAAAAATTTGTGGAGGACTACTTTACTCCTAGTGTATCAAAGTCTTGGCATGGTCTATGGTGACCTGAGTATTTCACCATTGTATGTTTACAGGAACACATTTGCGGATGAAATAAAACATTCTGAAAGTAATGAAGAGATATATGGCGTGTAATCCTTTGTGTTCTGGGCTCTTACTCTTGTCCCCCTGATCAAGTATGTATTTATTGTTCTCAGAGCTGATGATAATGGCCAAGGTGAGTATATTGATTGTTTTATATTACCTTACAACCTTAATGATCTAGAATTAGATGTTGAAGCTCTAACAGATGATAATCCATGGCTAGATAAGGGTCCACTTTGGGCATCTTGGACTCGTGCCATGGATTCACCCTATGTCAGTGATTTTGATTCAGCTTATGCAGAGATTCTGTCCAATGGTGATGAATTATTACTTGTAAAGCTGATGGATAAATCAGGTCCTATTTTTGACCAGCTTTCTGGTGAAATAGCTAGTGAAGTCTTGCTTGCAATTGGACATTTTGACCAACTAATGGGCGTCGGCTTTAATAGAGCTAGTTAATTATTAATCGGCACCCTTTTTTAGGGCACCGATTATTTATTAATCATAACTAGCTCGATTAAGTGTTCCTTTTCTTTCTTTCCTCTATTTTGACTCTGAATCCAGTGCATTTAGGGAGGTTTAAATTAGTTTTAAGACATCAAATAAGTGCCGATTTTCCCTCTAATAAGTGTCGGTTTTTCATACAATCACTATAGTGTGATGCTCTAGCTTATTTACATTCATCAGCTTCCCCTCTAATCATTCATGGTGATGTGAAATCTTCCAACATACTTTTAGGTGAAAATTACATCACAAAAGTTTATGAGGAATGTAAATAATTGGCTCATTAGAATGCTAAAAACACTAAAAATGTATAAATAATGATTGGGTTCTGAAGAATGAAAGAAAATGTAGGCATGGTCAAATTACAGCAAGCTGCCCTGCCACGGCACTTATCACAGGAGATTACTCATATTTTCTTTGCTAGCGATCTTATTATTTTTTGTGATACTGCCTATGGGATTGGCAATCTTATTGAGGCTTTTTGTGTTCAAGATTTAATGCCTATTTAGTTGGTGGGTGTGTGAGGGACTTGCTCCTGAAGAGAACATCAAAAGACTTTGATGTGATGACCAATGCTACTCCTAATGAGGTTCTAAAATCCTCTCATACATTCAGTCAATTCTTGGATATGTCGTTTCCTTATTTATTTCCCATTTCATCGTGTTTCACTCACAGGTCAAGAAAGTTAAAGGCTCAATTGTTGAGGTATTTTTGTGATGCTCAAATAATATATTTGAATAGTTAATTATTCTTTTTCGTTTATATACAAAATAATTTTCAATGAATGTATGCTTTTGGAATATAATATTCTAGGTTTCTAGCTTTTATATCAATCATAGAAACACAAAAAACCGAAAAGAAGATGTTCCATCTCAAATGCCCAATAGTCTCATCTTTGTCTGAGTGACTACTTATATCCAAGGAGCATCAAACACTTGAAGCTTTATACTGATTTTTGCAAGTAAAAGTCTCTCTCATTTTATAACCTTGCTAACTTTATATTTTTGCAGCTTCTCCTAGTCTTTTTCCTTCTTTCTCAAAATTTGTTCATGTCTAGGTATTCTAGTATTCCTTCTGCATTGGTAAGTAGTCACTTATAGTCATTTCTTGGCTGATGGTTTAGTAATGTATGTTATTTTGCAGGGCTTGTGGTGCTTGATGTTCCTTTTAGAGGAGACTAAAAATTTGAAGCATAGGGATGAGGGGAAGCTCACACAATCTATTGGACCTTCAAAAATAAGAAGAGAATGGTACCTTTAAAAATAAGAAGAAAAGGGTCTCTAAAGTTCTCTTCCAGTAGGTAATCTTCTCTCTCTTCTAAGGCTGTTGATGTTAAGCTTCATTCTATTTTGCAGAGATGGAAATATTGTGATAAGATTTTGTCCGATTATAGTCTAGATGGATTATTACGAAACTTGTAGTTTAGTTTTTTAAGATGCATTTTCTTGAAAATGACATACTTTGTAATCAATTTTCTTATTAATTATAATATATATAGTTAAAAATATATTGTTTGTAATTCTAATCAATTTTCTAAGTAAAATTCATTGCTTCTACTTAATCTTTATAGGCAATTAAATTATTCATTAAGTAAATATAATGTGAAAATATTTAGCCCAAATTATAATTTAGAGACACTAAAATTTAATTTTATTAAAGACAAATATATGCCTCTATTAATATTTTTAGAGATAATTATTTATTTATATGCTTCTAATAGTGTTTGTATATTAAAGACAAATATAGATGTTTCTGTTAATATTTTTAAAAACAAAAATATTAATGCCTCCATATTATTTTTTTAGAGACAAGAATATGCCTCTATTAATATTTTTAAAGACAAATATATTGTGTGCCTCCAATAATATTTATATATTAGAGGCAAATATATATGCCCCTATTAATATTTGTAGAGACAAATACATTATATGTCCCTAATACTTTTAGGGACGAGGGCTCTAGAAACGAATATTTTTATTTGTCTCTAAAAGTTATAGAGACAAATATTTAATTTTTAGAGACATTTGATTATCTCTAATTATCACTTTTGTTGTAGTGGGAGCTTGGGTGCTCATCTGAGGCAATGACTTGCTTGGTAAGCTTACAGCTCAGGGGACCGGCCAAGAGCTGGCTACACACGTGGAGGGACCGCAGGGCAGCAAACGCACCACCCCCTACGTGGGAAGAGTTCAAGGCGACCGTAGTGGAGTAGTATTTACCGCTGAGTGTTTGTGATAAGCAGACAAAGGAGTTTGAGATGCTACGTCACATGGGTGGTATGACCGTGTCAAACTATGAGATGGAGTTCACATAGCTCTCCAAGTACCACCCAACCCTAGTGGCTATTGAGACAACTAGGGTCAAGAGGTTCGTTGGGGAGTTGAGACCACAGATCAGCAGGCTTATGCATTATACCGAGGACACCACATTTGTTCCGGTAGTAGGTGAAGCACTCCGGAAGGAAGCACTGGTGTCGTTCGAGAAATATGACGAACCCCCAAAGAAGAAGTTCCGACCTCAGGGAGTAGGGGGCCGATCTTGGCACTCTGAGGGGACTGTTGCCGCTGCAGACCACCAATCGAGTTGGGGACACAATAGTAGCCAGGGCCGTGGAGGCCCAGGGTCAGGGGCAGCGCGACTTGGGATGTCAACTGCTTATCACGGGGCAGGGTGGGTACAGGAGGTGCCTACCCGCTACACGCCCCTGCGAAATAAACGGGTACCCGCTACCCGTTTATTCCCCGCGGGTATAATAAATGGATATCCATTTAATTACCCGTGGGGGCCGGATACCCACGGGTATTGGCGGGTACCCATGACACTTTAAAAAATATATAAATTACAATATTTTAATAACACTTCAACTCTTCAAGTATTTTGATAACAACTTCAAGTATAACCACTTCATTTTGATAACAACATCATCATAAGGTTTCAAAACATAAAGTATATAGGTATTGAGTTAGGTTAGGATTTTTTTTTAGTATATATACCGAGGATAATATTATAATTTACTAATTCTCGCGAGTAACGGGTACTCGCGGGTACGGGTACTATAATACTCGTACTCGCCCCATATAATAAACGGGTAAAAGAAATTATCCGTGAAATTCTCGTAGGTAGGAAACTACCCCCCATACCCATCATAAACGAGTAAATAACCGCGGGTACCTGCCTAAACGGGTAATATTGCCATCCCTAAGTGCGATAGGCAGAATCCGAGGGTGCCACTCAGAAGTCAGAAATGCCATAGAGTGGTCGATGTAATAGAAAACACCGGGGGACTTGCTATGGCGCACGAAGGTATGTTTCAGATGTGGACAGGTTGGACACTTTAAAAAGGATTGTTCGGACAGAGGTGGCTAGAGAACTGAGCAGTTGAAAGGAAAAGCACCGATGTTAGTTGGGTCAGTAGCTCAGAAGGGTCCGATGCAGAGCATGGTGCCGCAAGCTAGTCACTCTGAGAAACCGTCTACGAGAGTTTACGCCATGAACCGTGTTGGAGCAGAGGCATCTAAGGCAGTGGTGATAGGTACTATTATAGTCAATTCATCCGCATCTTATGTATTGTTTGATCTGGGTGCCATGCACTCATTTGTATCTACTAAGTTTTCTGCTAAGTTACTTGTAGCACATTCTTTGCTTAATGTGTTGTATGTTGTGTCAACGCCTACGTCGATACAATAATAGCCGGAACAATCTTCCGAGATTGCGAAGTGCTCATATGCGGTGATGTGTTGAGGGCAGAGTTGACACTCCTGCCAATGCTTGAACTAGGTGTTATACTCGACACGGATTGGCTGGCGTATCACTTCGCGTTAGTGGATTGCAGGGCTAAGACTGCAAATGGACCCGTGGGGTCGGTAATCGCATTAGAAATAAACCTTACCTCCTTGTACATTTTCTTTAATGCCTTATATTATATATGCATGGTTGAGGCATATGTGGAGGTTCATTTGAGGCACTCACTGAGTCCCAAGTGGACACACAGTTTATTCCTATTTTCCAGAGCATGAGCAGTAGCTTGGTATGTCGACATGGTGCAGCTGGTGGGCGGGAGGTTGTGCCATATCTCGTAGCGGCGTCGATGAGTCATAGGCCAGTGTCTAGTAGTTGTTTTTTTTATTTTATGCACTAACAAGTTGTATTTGGAAAGAGTTTGTAAAACTTGATACTTGAGATGTTCAGTTATTCGGATGTTGGTTTTCTTACTTGCTTTGAAAAATATAAAACTGTGAATTTTGAAAACTTTTAATAAAGTTGTGTTGAGATTTCCTTTATCGATACATTCTGGTTTTCTTATGTCAGTGTAGACAGTAGGTTACAGGGTAGTATGTAGGCCCTGCCCGGTCACACTACCCTCAGTTGGGGTGTGACAAAGTTAGTATCAGAGCACTTGGTTAGGTCTTGACTATAACTCAATGTGGGTACCGTATGAGGCACATGCTAGCGTGCCGACTTATGGTATAGTTATGCTACGAGATTGGGCGACCACTCTTGCACTCAGCGCACCATGCGGTTAGTAAGTTTAAATAGCTTTGTGTTAATAATTTATTATGTGACAAGAAACTTCTTTTCTTTCCTGTGTTAGTGAAATGGAAGCTCAAAGTGCTGCTTTGAGTCGCAGTGGCAGTAACTCGATAGAACGTCGACGCCGGGGCAAGGCCGAGGTCGAGGCCGGGCCCAAGGCAGGGATAGAGACTCGTTTGAGGGTCAGGGGCAAGAGTCAGTAGTTGTTCTACTGCAGACTCAGGTGAATTAGCTGACTAAGGCGCTGCTTAAGGAGTAGGAACTGAGACAGCAAATGCAGCAGCTGGTGCAGTAGCAGTCTCAGCAGCCACCACCACAACCTGTGCCCGTAGTTTCAGTGGTACCGGAAGTGGTAGAGGTGACAGCACCGATGGTCAGAACTCCAGGGGCCCCAATCTATGCAAATTTTGTCACACTTAAGCCACCGGAGTTCATCGGGACAGATCGTCAGGTGGAAGTGACAGAATCTTGGGGGATTGCTACGAGCTATGTATGGAGTTGGGGTGTTCATCAGAGGCAGCTGTTCGTATGGTCGGTCTTTAGATGAGTGGACTGGCAAAGGTCTGGCTGCAAACTTGGAAGGCCCGCAGGACAGCTGGCGCACCACCTCTCACGTGGGAGGAATTTTGGGCGGCTGTGGAAGAGCAGTACCTACCCATGAGTGTTTGCGACAAGCGCGCCTGTGATTTTGAGATGTTGCGCCAGGATGGAGGCATGACACAGAGTATGAGATGGAGTTCAACTGTCTCTCCAAGTACCATCCAACCCTAATAGCGTCTGAGACCGCTAGGGTCAAAAGGTTCGTGGCAGGATTGAGGCCATAAATTGGCAGGCTTATCCACTACACTGAGGATTCTACTCTGGCTCGGGTAGTGGATGAAGCCCTGCGGAACGAAGCCTTGGTGTCGTTTGAGAGAAATGACGGGCCAACTAAGAAAAAGTTACGGTCACAGGGTTCTGGTAGTCGGCCTTGGCACTCTGAGGGGGCAATGACTACAGTAGATTAGCAGCAAAGTCGGGGGGCAGAATGGCAACCGGGGCAGTGGGGGCCCAGGGACCGGGTCAGTGAGACCAGCAGTGTCAGGAGGTGGTTCTCAGAGATCTGATGCACCGCAGTGTGGCAGCTACAGTCGGAGGCACTGGGGGTCCTGTCTTAGCCGCACTAACGCTTCCTTCAAGTGTGGTCGAGTCAGACACTTCAAGGACTGTCCTGAGGGAACTCGTCAGAAGCTTGAGCAGTCTAGGGGGAAAGCACCTATGTCAGTAGGGGCAGTAGCTCAGAGATGGCAGACGTAGAACAAGGGGCCGCAGACCAGTCATTCTGAGAGGCCGCCTGCACGGGTATATGCAATGAATCGTGATGGGCAGAGGCATCCAAAGCAGTGGTGATAGGTACTATTTTAGTATGTTCGTCTGCTGGATATGTTTTATTTGATCTGGGTGCCACGCACTCGTTTGTGTCTGCCATGTTTGCTGTAAAGTTGCCAATGGCACCCTCTATGCTCGACGGGCCATTGATGGTATCAATGCCTACGGGCGATGCAATTTTAGCAAACTCAATTTATGAAGGTTGTGAAGTATTCATATGCGGCCATGTGCTGAGTGCGGATTTGACACTCCTTCCCACTCTTGAGCTTGATGTCATTCTTGGCATGGACTGGCTAGCAGAGCACTTTGCAATGTTGGATTGCAGAGCCAAAGCAGTGATGTTTAATAAGCTTGGGTTGCCGCAGTTCACCTTCCAAGGGGAGGGAGGTAGCAAGCTGATAGGGGTCATCTCAGCCCTAAAGGCTCGTAAGTTGCTTCGGGGCGACTGCCAATCTTTCCTGGCCTTTGTATCTGTGGCCGAGGAGGAAAGGGCTGAAGCAAGGGATGTCAGCAGAACCCCAGTGGTTTGTGAATTCCTTGATGTGTTTCCCGAGGAATTATCGGGGTTGTCGTCTGGAAGAAAAGTTAATTTTTGCATTGACCTACAGCCCGGGGTGAAATCAATTTCCATTCCTCCCTATAGGATGGCAGCAGCTGAACTCAGGGAACTAAAGGTGCAACTGCAGGAAATGCTAGATCTGGGGTTCATCTGGCCGAGTGTGTCACCCTGGGGTGCCCCGGTTCTCTGCGTGAAGAAGAAGGATGGGTCGATGCGCATGTGCATCGACTATAGGCAGCTGAACAAAGTGACTGTTAAGAATCGCTACCCACTGCCGAGGATAGACGATCTATTTGACCATCTGCAGGGGGCTCAATGGTTTTCAAAGATAGATCTGAGGTCCGGATACCATCAGTTGAGAATCCGGGACTGCGATGTGCCGAAGACGGCCTTTAGGACTCGTTACGATCACTATGAGTTCCTAGTGATGTCCTTTGGCCTAACCAATGCACCTGCTGCCTTCATGGACTTAATAAACATGGTATTTAAGGAGTACCTGGACAACTTTATGATCGTCTTGATTGATGACATTCTGGTTTATTCCAAGAATGAGGAAGAGCTCTAAGCACCTGAGAATGGTCCTGGAAACCCTCAGAGAGCACCGCTTGTTTGCCAAATTTTCTAAGTGTGAATTTTGGTTGGAAAGTATAGGGTTTTTGGTTCATGTAGTATCCAAGGAAGGAATAAGGGTAGATCCTGCCAAGATTGAAGTGGTGCAGAACTGGAAGCGGCCGACACAGAAGAAAGTCAGGTTCCTTGGTTTGGTTGGCTATTACCGGAAGTTTGTGAAGAATTTCTTCAGAATTGCAGCCCCTCCGACTCGGTTGACACAGAAGAAAGTCAGGTTCCTTTGGGATGATAAATGCAAGGCGAGCTTTCAGAAGCTCAAGGCATGTTTAACGTCCGCACCTGTGTTGGTTGTGCCTTCTGGCTCAGGAGGGTTTGTAGTCTTCTGTGATGCCTCTCTGGTTGGCATGGGCTGCGTCCTAATGCAGTTTGGTAGGGTCATTGCTTATGCGTCTCGCCAGCTGAAAGTTCATGAGAAGAACTATCCGACGTATGACCTAGAATTAGCGGCAGTGGTCTTTGCACTGATGCTTTGGCGGCACTACCTGTACGGGGAGACTTACGAGATCTACACAGATCACAAGAGCTTCCAGTACTTGCTTACCCAGAAGGAGCTGAACCTCAAGCAGAGGAGGTGGCTTGAGCTCCTAAAGGATTATGATTGCATCATTATGTATCATCCAGGGAAAGCAAATGTGGTAGTAGATGCTCTAAGCAAAAAGTCCATGGGTAGTTTAGCTCATTTAGAAGTTAAGCGGAGGCCTCTAGCTCGAGAGTTGGCTTTATGCCTAGATGGGGGTGCAAGCTTATCAGTGTCAATTTCAGGTGCCCTGATGGCACACTTGCGGGTACACTCCACGTTGGTGGACATGCTGCGTGCCGCGTATGAAGAAGATGCCTTTTGTGCACTGACCAAGAACTTGGTGCAAAGAGGTGATGCAGAGAACAATTTCAGATTGGACTTAGAGGGTGTACTAAGGTTCAGAGACCGGATAGTTGTATCAGACATGGCTGAGGTGTACAGGCAAGTCCTGAAACTGGGTCGTCGTTCCACTTACACGATGCATCCGGGGGCCACCAAGATGTACCGAGATTTAATGCAACATTATTGGTGGAAAGGTATGAAAAGAGAGGTGGCAGAGTTTGTTTCCAAATGTCTAGTCTGCCAGCAGGTGAAGGCCGAACACCTTAAGCCTGCGGGGCTTCTGCAAAACCTCAAAGTGCCCGAGTGGAAATGGGAGAAGATCACCATGGATCTAGTGACCGGATTGCCTAAGTCAATAGGCGGTTTTGATTCCATTTGGGTGGTAGTGGACCGGTTAACCAAGACCGTGCACTTCATACCAGTGAAAACTACATTATCTGCGGAGCAATATGCCTGACTGTTCTTGGATAGGATTGTGGCATATCATGGTACCCCGGTGATGATTATATCCGATCGCGGTACCCAGTTCATAGCACAGTTTTGGCAGTCCTTCTAGGAAGCTTTGGGTACTCAGGTGCGTTTCAGCACACCTTTCCATCCATATACTGACGGGCAGTCAAAGAGGACCATCCAAACCTTGGAGGAAATGCTGAGAGCATGCGTCCTGGATATGGCCGACGGCTGGGAGAGGCACCTCCTGTTAATAGAATTCGCCTACAACAATAGCTATAACAGTAGCATTGGCATGACTCCTTTTGAGGCCTTGTATGGGCGGCGGTGTAGGTCTTCAGTGGGCTGGTTTGAGGCAGGGGAATCACTCATGGTGGGCTCCAATTTGGTTGAGGAAGCGGTAGAGAAAGTAAATGTCATTAAGGAAAGATTGCTGGCGGCTCAAAGTCGACAGAAAATGTATGCCAACAAAAAGGCCAGGAAATTAGAATTTACAAAGGGTGACTTAGTATTCCTGAAGGTCTCTCGTATGAAAGGGGTGGTCCGGTTTGGGAAGAAGGTGAAGTTGAGCCCTAGATACATTGGGCCTTTTCAATTCTCAAGCGGAGGGGCGAAGCCTATGAGCTGGCATTGCCTCCTAGCCTAAGCAGGGTGCACCCGGTCTTCCATGTATCCATGTTGCGGAAGTATGTAAAAGATGATTCGCATGTAATCGAGCCCTCTACTATCGATGTAGATTCGGCCATCTCATTCGAGGAAAGATCGGTAGAGATCCTTGACCGCCAGATCAGGAAGCTAAGGTCCAAAGAAATTTCCCTAGTAATGGTCAGTTGGGAGCACCATTTAGGGCAAGAGGCCACATGGGAGGTAGAGCAGGACATGAGAGAGCGCTACCTTTCCTTGTTCGAGGACGAATTTCCCTTAAGGGGGGAAGGTTGTAAGACCCGAAAAAGTTTCCTAATATAAAAATCGGTTTTGGTGCAGCGCGCCGGACCCGGGGGCAGTCGAGTCGAGCCTCAGGATCGTCTCAAGTGAAAAGGTATGACTCGGCTAGTGATTCATGAAATCTATTTGAATGATTAACTTTCCTTTTATGAAATCATACCTTAAATTAAGTTAACTCGAGTCAAGTTTTGGGTTGAGTCGGAACCCAAGTCGAGTTCGGGTTTAGTCGAGTTTCGGGTATGAGTTAAGTGAGTCTTGAGGCCATCTTTGGAAAGATGGATGAGGGAATAAAATCGTCTTATTGCAGCTGTGTGACTCACCCTTTCAGTCACACAGGCCGCCTAGGGAGAAGAGGAGAAGAAGCAAGGAGGAGGCTTGGGGCTTGGATCGATCCGGTATTCGCGTCGCTGCTGAAAAAATTTCAAGTCGTCGTCACCTGATCCTTGTTTCTCCACAATCTAGGTGAGTGGTTATGTTTTTGAAGCTTGGGGGAGGCGGATGGCCGAACCCTAGATGAAATAGGTTGAGTTCTCGCAATTCTTCCGACGAATCTTGATTTCCAACGATGTGTGTTCACTATTTTATGAAGTTTCTTATTAGATCTCACTGTTTTCTTCATCGTTTTGCAAATTCTTGGGGCTGCCGAGTCATGGGAAAAGAGGAAAGGTCATGCCGAAATTTTTCCCAATTCCCTTGATGGCAAGAAGGCCCTTAGATGACCTTATATCACTGTTGATGTAGTTCCCTTTGTACATCTCGCGTATTATGAAGTATGCCCTCCTTAGAAGTCCCTTGAAGTGGCCGAACAACCCTACAACTCATGAAAAGGGTTTGGCCAAGGGTGAGAGGAAAGTAAATTAGTTCATTGGTATTTAAGTTGTATGCGGAATTGAAGAGGTAAAGGTATAGCTAGAGTCTCCTCTCTCTTTCCTACCACAAGGGCCATGGCCGAGCAAGGTCTTCCTTGCTCATGGTTCGGCCAAGGTTAGGGAGTGGAGGAGAGATTAGCTTTAGATGGAAATTGCATGATTATAAGGAGCATACATAGAGATATGACAATACTTAGGAAGAACACCAAACTTAGCAAGTAGCTTGATAAATTTTGAATTGTAGAAATGCTAGTTTTATAACCATTCATAGCATTAGATCCTTAAACTTTGGATGTTGACATTGTTACCGTGTTTTGTATTTCATACATGTTATTTAAATTCATTACTACCTTGCCATGCTAGATAGTTGTTCCTTATTGTGCTAATATTCCTAAGATAGTATAAAAATTGTTATGTATATACATTGTGGTCATATATGATGAAGGTTGCCATATTTGAATATTTTTCTTTGGATTATTCATGCTGCCCTAAATGTTCTTGGGGGTATTCCAAGGTCGACACATGAAAATTCTCACCCAAGGCAGTGTAGAAGGATAGGTAACATGTAAGGCATCACTAGACGTTCATAGCACATATATGGAAACTTAGTTAGGAGACGATAACACTTCAATGACTCCTTATATACTTTTGGAAACTTAGAACTCGTAGGTGTTCATATATTGAAAGGGCGGCATAAATTATTGACCCGGTAGCCGGACTTAGGCCAGATACGTGCAAAGGCCCGAAGTGTTTATATATGGAAACCCTAGGATATTGATTGTGTGATATGTTTGAGATGGGCCGCCGAGGAGCGAGGAGGTTAGAAATGACGAATGCTCAGCTCGGCTAGTATTGGGTCTAGAGGTGCGCCAGTGGGCTCGCTAGGTGCCAGACCCCAGTTGGGTGGGACTAGCTATTCTTACCCCAGACGGTGTCCGAAGACTAGTGGACCATCCTAGTCGACGGCCCGTGATTATTTGCTTACATCTTGAGATGAGGTGGCCGATGGCCAGTATGATACTACCGGATATGGTAGGGATGACTGTTATTTTGCAGAGCATGAGCATAGCTTAGTATGTCGACATGGTGCAGCTGGTGGGCAGGAGGTGGTGCCATATCTTGTAGCGGCGTCCATGAGTCATAGACCGGTGTCTAGTAGTTGTTTTTTATTTTATTTTATGCACTGACAAGTTGTATTTGGAAAGAGTTTGTAAAACTTGATACTTGAGACATACAGTTATTCAGATGTTGATTTTCTTACTTGCTTTGAAAAATATAAAACTGTGGATTTTGAAAACTTTTAATAAAGTTGTGTTGAGATTTTCTTTATCGACACATTCTAGTTTTCTTTATGTCAGTGTAGACAGTAGCCTACAGGGTAGTATGTAGGCCTTGGCCGGTCACACTACCCTCAGTTGGGGTGTGACAGACTGTTATTTTTAGCAAGCCCGGATTGTCGCAACTCACCTTCCAAGGAGATGGAAGGGGTGAGCCTATGGGAGTCATTTCAGCCCTCAAAGCTTGAAAGTTACTTATGGGCGGCTATCAGTCTTTCTTGGCCTTCGTATCAGTGGCCGAGGAGGATAGAGACACGGCGGGGATTGTCGAAGGAACACCAGTGGTTTGCGAGTTCCCTAATGTCTTTCCCAAAGAGTTACCCGGTCTTTCGCCAAGAAGGGAAATAGAATTCTGCATTGATTTGTAGGTCGGGGTGAAGTTGATCTCCATTCCACCCTATAGGATAGCAACGGCCGAACTCATAGAGTTAAAAACATAGTTGCAGGAATTGCTAGACTTGGATTTTATCTGCTCGAGTGTATCACTGTGGGGTGTTCCGGTGTTCTTCGTGAAAAAGGACGGGTCCATGCACATGTGCATCGACTATAGGAAGCTTAACAAGATGACAATCAAGAATCATTACCCGCTGCCAAGGATAGATGACCTATTCGACCAACTGCAAGGGGCACAATGGTTTTCAAATTTTGATTTGAGGTCCGGATAACATCAGCTAAGAATTCGTGACAGTGATGTGCCTAAGACTGCCTTCATGACTCACTATGGCCACTTTGAGTTCCTAGTAATGTTATTTGGTCTGACTAATGCACCTGCAGCTTTTATGGATCTGATGAACTGGGTGTTCAAGGAGTACCTGAAGAGTTTTGTGATCGTCTTCATTGGCGACATCTTGGTATACTCCAATAGTAAGGAGGAGCGCTCCAAACATTTGAGGATGGTTTTGGAAACCCTCATATAGCACCGGTTGTTCGCCAAATTCTTCAAGTGTGCATTCTGGTTGGAGAGTCTAGGGTTCCTGGGCCATGTAGTGTCCAAGGAGGGGATAAGGGTGGATCCCGCAAAGGTGGAGGCTGTACAGAACTGGAGGCGACCGACCAGCCTGACTGAGATCCGTAGTTTCCTTGGGTTGGCCGGGTATTACCGAAAGTTTGTGGAAAACTTCTCTAGGATTACAGCTCCTTCGACTTGATTGACTCAGAAAAAGGTCAAATTTGTATGGGATGACAAGTATGAGGTGAGCTTTCAGAAGCTCAAAGAATGCTTGACGTCAGCACCCGGGTTGGTCGTACCTTAGGCTCGAGAGGATTCATGGTCTACTGTGATGCTTCTCGGGTTGGCCTGGGCTGTGTTCTGATGCATTTTGGTAGAGTAATAGCCTATGCGTCCCGCAAGTTAAAGGTTCATGAGAAGAACTACCTGAGACATAACCTAGAACTGGCAGCAGTGGTTTTTGCACTGAAGCTTTGGCGCCACTACCTGTATGGGGAGGCCTGTGAGATTTATACTGATCACAAGAGCTTCCAATACTTGCTTATCCAAAAAGAGCTAAACCTCAGGCAGAGGAGGTGGCTGGAGCTCCGAAAGGACTTTGACTGCACCATTATTTACCATCCGGGGAAGGCCAATGTAGTGGCGGATGCTCTGAGCAGAAAGTCCATGGGCAGCTTGGCCCACTTGGCGGTTAGGAGGCGGTCGCTAGCCCAAGAACTAGCACTGTGCCCAGATGGGGGAGCAGTCCTGTCTGTATCAGATTTAGGCACCCTAATGGCACATCTGCGGGTACAGTCCAACTTGGTGGATATGTTGCATACCGCCCCGGAGGAGGACGCATTTTGTTCCCTAACAAAGGATCTGGTATGGAGAGATGATGCAGATGACGGCTTTAGGGTCGACTCATAGGGTATCCTGAGGTTAGAGACCGGATCGTGGTTCTTGATATGATAGAGGTGCGTAGAAAGGTGTTAGAAATGGGCCACTGTTCCACTTATACAATGCATCCGGGGGCCACTAAAATGTACCGAGACTTGAGGTTGTACTATTGGTGGAAGGGCATGAATAGAGAGGTAGCTGAGTTCGTATCCATGTGCTTGGTCTGCCAACAAGTGAAAGCCAAACACTTGAAGCCTGCGGGGCTGCTTTAGAACCTTAAAGTGCCCGAGTGGAAGTGGGAAAAGATCACCATGGATCTAGTGACCGGGCTGCCGAAGTCAAGGGGAGTCTATGATTCCATTTGGGTCGTCGTTGATCGATTGACCAAGACCACACACTTTATTCCAGATAAAATGACTTTCTCAGTTGAGTAGTACACCAGGCTATTTCTGGACCGAATTGTGGCATACCATGGTACACCAGTCATGATCATATCGGATCGGGGTACCCAATTCATGGCTCAATTTTGGCAGTCCTTCTAAGAAGCATTGGGCACCCAAGTGCGATTTAGTACTGCGTTCCATCCGCCATAGGTTCATTGGGCCTTTCCCTATTCTCAAGCGGAGGGGTGTTGTGGCTTACGAGCTGGCTTTGCCCCCTAGTATGGACCGAGTTCACCCAGTCTTTCATGTGTCCATGCTCAGGAGATACATCAGGGATGAGTCTCACGTAATTGAACCCACAACAGTTGAGATGAGTCCTGCTGTGTCATACGAGGAGAGGCCGGTAGAGGTGCTTGACCGTCAGATTCAGAAGCTGAGATCCAAGGAAATCCCCTTAGTGAAGGTCAGATAGGAGCACTGTTGGGTGAAATGACAACACTAGGGGGGGTGAATAGTGTGTTAACTAAATTTGTCGCCTAATTCCGATTTTAAACTTTTTCTTAAGCTACTTAGGCAATTTATAATTCGACGACTAAATGCGGAAGTGTTAAATGATAAAGTAATTAATACAAACAAGATATCAATGCAAACACAAAAATTTATAGTGGTTTGGCCCCAATGCCTACTCCACTACCTAAGCACCCCACTTAGGATTTCCAAACTTAGTTTACTAGATTAAATCGTTTCCCTTACAAAAAGGACTTTGACCCGAAGAGTCTCACTCTCAACCTAAGGCACTTGCACACTCGGAAGTCTCCGCCTTCTTATCGAGAGCACTCTTCCACCTCAACCCTAAGGAACAACTCAACTAATCCTAGTAAACTATGTTTACACAAGTGGCTTTACACCTTCTACACCAAGGATATCACTCAATCACAAGAGCTCACACTAGGTCTTCTTACACGCTCAAATAGAATGAAATAAATCACAAAAATACACAAGTAATGGAGCAAATAAATAATACAACAAATAGTTAGCTCCAAACACGAGTCCTAGTTCCTCTTGATGCCTCAATGATGAATCGTTCAAGGCTTGAAGGCAAGATCAAGGATATATCACTGAAACTATGGTTGTCAAAGGGATGACTCAAGAAATACTCTGAGAATGATCAAGAATGGCTCTTTGGAAGCTTGGATCAGTTTTTGAGAGGGGTTAATGAAGGATGGAGAGGAGTATTTATAACCCCTTAACCGAACAGCTACTTAACGGGCATTTTTTCGCCCGTTGGACGTCGTTCGGTCACTTATCGATCGATCATCGGTCGACCCACCGATCAACCACCCAGCGAACGCTGGCAATTCTTACTTCTACCGCTCTGTTCGATCGACCGGAGGGTCGACCGATTATATCACGAACTAGCTACTCTGTTGTCCGGTCGATCGAAGTAGCCACTGCCAATTTTTGGCACCCTTCGTTCGACTGACCGGTCGACTGAATTGGCTAATGCCAGATTTTGACACCATTCGGTCGACCGACCGGTCGACTGAACCTGGACTGGGCAATTTGGTTAGGCTTTGTTGGTTTGTTTTCTGGTTCCGTCTTCGCTAAGTCTACTTATATAATATTTTTTAACTAAAAAATCAAAATCCTTAAGAATCAAAATCTAGTTTTTGGGGTCTAGTACAAATTTTTAGAAAACAAAAATTTTCTAATATTTCGAGTCAAATAGGGTAGGCTAAAGGCTTCCAAAAAAATTCTTAAAAATATATTGTCATATAGTTTTAACCCAGGGAACAATTACCGCCATTTTTTATGTTAGGAAAATATCTATGTCATATAGCCCTCGAAGGAGCTCCCTAGGCTTAGTCAGGTTCAGGGTGGTTCCCGGGTTTTCATGTTTTGGGGTTCGAAATAGGTTTTTGGATTTCTTTGCATCATCATGAGGATTTACAATTTATCTAGACACCCTAAACATAAACTCTAACTTCCCAAAGAATCCGAGCGCGACGACCAACGTCCTTCTGATTTCCCGATTTCTTCGATATTTTCGATCGAGGACATCGCGCGCTAACTGATATGGAACCTGAAAGATATCTTAATGAAACATTAGTTCCATATTTGTTATCATCAAAACCGAGATTAAGACAAAGGTTGAAAACCTTAAGCCAACAAGCACCATACCGGGCAGGAAGTTACTTGGGCGGTGGAGAGGGACATGAGAGAATGCTACCCCTCCTTATTTGAGGATCTGGTAAGCCCATGTAGTTCAAAAAAAATTTGAGGACGAATTTTCCTTAAGGGGGGAAGGTTGTAATACCCTAGATTTGCCTAATATAAAAATTTTAATTGGTGCAGCGTACTGGATCAGAAGCGAGTCAAATCGAGTCGCGAAGTCTTCGCGAGTAGAAGGTATAATTTAAATTCTAAACCCGTGATTAATGTTGTTTTTATAGTTGTATGGATGGATGACTTATGTGGGTTGGAGTCAAGTTCACGGGGTGAATCGGGGTTCGGTCTGGACTAAAGTGGAGTCAAGTAAGAGGGTTAAGTGAGGAAGGGTAATTAGGTCAAAAAAGAAGAAGAAGATAACTTATCTCTTCACCCCAAGCCGCCGTGCAGCTCAAAAAAAGATAGAGCCGCACGTAGCCCGATGTAAGGAGGAGGAGGAGAAGAAACTTCGTTGGCGGCGCTAGATCTGTGTCATTGTCGAAGAAAAAAATCAGGAACGCCTTCGTCTCGTCCATTTCCTTCTCCTAATCGAGGTGAGTGGTTGGACATTGTTGCAAGGTGAGGCGTGTCACTGAACCAAGTAGAAATGCTAGATTGAGGATTTTTCCAGCGAAGTTCTTGTCGATTGGTGACGTTTTTCGATCTCTTCATCGTTTTTCTTCATTGATGTACCGGATTTGTTTTAGATGGACTGGTTTTCATTATCTAGGGGCCGGCTGAATAGAGGGAAAAGAGAAAAGGTCATGCTGAAATTTTCCCCAATTCCCTTGAGTGGTTTAAACCCCCTTAGATCAATTTCTAATTAAAAATATGTGGATCTATGGTTTAATCGCTGAATTTGATGATCGAAATCCCTTTTCCTCTACCATTGGGGGCTCGGCCGAGCAAGGTGAGTCCTGCTCAAGGTCCGACCAAGCATGGAGGAATGGGATGGTGACCCAGAAAGAATCAACCTTCACAATTTGGAATATTAGAGACTGTAGGAAATGTAGATCATCTAGTTCGACAAGTGGTCCTATCGTGAAATTTAGGTAAGTTTATAATCAGGGAAAAACTATAATCTTGGTGCATATATGTAGTGACATTATGAGATAGTAATTATTCCTTAAATTTTCCTAATTAAATTACTGATGATATTTCAACTTTTACCATGGTAGATAATATCTTTCCTTTCTGAAATTTATTGCTTTAATGCAAGGTTTAATTCCTTTATTATTGTATTCATACGATTAAATGGGTTATTAGCTGTAGAATAAATTTATTTATAGATCACATGCTGTGACACATGGTATATGGGCATCCTGACTTTTACGACATGTAGTTTATACTTATTGAATGGAATTACAGAATATCTGTTTCTGTATTGTGCTTTGAGGTGTTCTACTAAGGAGTATAGATGGCCGGAACGGCTACTACTTGACTTAGCAGTGATTAGGGTCTTGAGATCGCACCGGCGGCACGCTAGGTGTTAGACCCGAGTGGCAAAGGGTCTTGAGATTCCGTCAGTGGGCCACGCTGACGGTAGACCCGAGTTGGTTGAGACTAGCTATCCCTAAGCCGATGGGTTCCTGAGACTAGACGACCACCCTAGTTGATGGGCATGGTGATTTACTCGCTATGTGCGAAATGTTTGATGGTGAATATCTGATTCTATGTCTATGAAGGCCGGACATGGCCGAAATATAATTATGCATGGTTAGGCTGATAGTGGCCAGTTACTATAGCCTGTGTAGGGCATTATATGGCTGGTTCTTCCATTGTTGTTCAGTAAGGCCGAATGGCTAAGGAATGCATTGCATCCAACATATATACTTAAGTATTTATTTAGTGTCATACATGATCATATATTGGGATTTAAGTGGAGGGTCGAAAGGACCCCTCACTGAGTTCCTCATGAACTCACGGTTTTGTTTGTTGTTGTTTTGCAGAGCCCGACCAGTGAGGTACGACTTGGTGGCATGGTGCGACTGGAGGTCGGACGTTGGCGTGGATCTCGTAGCAGGCAGTCATGTAGTCGTAGCCGTGTCGATTAGGGTTGTTAGACATGCACTGAGTAGTTTTGTTTCTAAAAAAATTGTAACTATTTTAGACTTTGAAACTTGAGTTGTTTCCTTCGAATTTGGAACATGTTAAAACTGTTTTAATTTTTAATATAGATTTGTGGCGCTGTTCTTTTATTCATGTTGCCTTGGTGTACAGTATTTTCTTGTGTATTTTTGTTTAGTGCATGTGGTAGGTTTCGGGGTACCGCCACATACCCTAGTCGGTAACGCGACCCTGAGTTGGGGCGTGACAAGCACCACTCACTTGATTAGGAAAAAGATGGGGGAAAGAATATCCTTAAGGCGGTCTCCGAAATTCAGCACACGAGAGGCGGCGGCTCCAAGAGAGGGGCGGCGGCGGCTTGGCTCCCCTCTTCTCCAATTGTCTTGTGCGGCTCCATAAGGGAGCCGCCTAGCCCTAGGGAGGATTTTATAATCCCCTCCCAAACTCCCATCTACACCCTACCCCTTTAGCTAACCCGCATTCGCCTCAAACCCGGATCCAAAACTCGCTTATGTTTTGGATCAATAATAATGCTCAAACATATGCAATACAAATTTAATTAACAAGTAAAGAAAACACACCACTTATGTTTCTACTTACCTGAGCTCTCAAGCTCGCACCGGACCATGAGTCGACTCAGCTCGACCTCGAATTAGCCCGCTAGACTGGCAACACAAATGAATAATAGATATTAGTCATAATATCTCAGATATTACAAATTGTGGTCGAATATTCCTTATGTTCTACTGGGCCAAACATGGCTGATTATTCTTGTTCATGCAGATTGGCTAATCAGCCACGTGATGTATTAAATCCCTGAACTTATATAAAGATGCTTTTCCTATTTTGTGCTTATGATTTGGGATTTAGGTGGAGGTTCGGTAGAACCACACACTGAGTTCCTCTTGGATCCACGTTTGTTTATTTTATTTGTTTTGCAGAGCCTGACCAGTGAGGTACTGGCTTGGGTACATGGCGCTGCTGGAGAGGTAAACAACACCGTTGATCTCGTAGCAGACTAAGTTTAGGGAGTCGTAGTCGAGTCATGTTTTCTTTCATGCATATTGATGTAGTTGTGTTATTGGAGTTTGTAACTTCCTTTGAACATTTATTTATTCATATCAAGACTTTCATTTCATATCATGTTTGGCTTCCATTATGTCATTTATAACTACATGGTTGTATGCATGGGGTAGGCTTCGGGGTATAGACACATATACCCTGGCCGATCGCGTGATCCTAAGTTGGGGTGTGACAGAATCTAAATGTGATGATATCAAATCAATTGTAGGCCTAAATTGTCCAACTAAGGGAGGACACGGTGAGCCTGTTAGAAAATAGCCTTGGACCTAACTTCACAACAAAAGCTAGCTCATAGGGGGAGGATTGCCCAATCTTTTTAAAGGTCATATAGACCACAACCTCAACCAATGTGAGACTTTAACACCCCCCCCCTCTTCCCCCCCCCTCACGCCCAGGATCCACATCTGAAGCATGAAGTTCTGCAAGTGTCCCACAATCAACAATAGGTCTAGCTCTGATACCATGTTAAGAAATTAATGGGTCTAACTCACCCCAAAAGCTAGCTCCTGAGGAGAGGATTGCCCAAACTATTTAAAGATTACTTTGGTCATATTTTTAACCAATATGAGACTTTAACACCCCCCCCTCACGCCCAGGATTGGAAATCTGGAGCATGGAGTTTTGCAGAAATGGACATCTATGGGTGGCACAATATTAACCACACAATTGGCTCAGGTACCATGTTAAGAAATTAGTGGGCCTAACTCATGTATAAAGGCGCGAGTTAAAAACATGTTTCCTTTAACTTTTCACTTCTATAATTTTTTCCCTCTTTTTTAATTCAATAAAGTGAGTTCATCTTCTTGCCGAAGAGGCTTTTGTTCATTCATTAGTGTGCCCTAGAAGTAGCTCAGATTGTATCATGGTATCACAACCAGACCTAATGTTGATTGTGGGCCACATGCAGAACTTCACGCTTTAGATTTGGATCCTAGGCGTGAGGGGTGTTAATGTCCCACATTGGTTGAGGTTGTGGTCTAGATGGCCTTTAAATAGATTGGGCAATCCTCCCCCTATGAGCTAGCTTTTGGGGTGAGTTAGGCCCACTAATTTCTTATCATGGTACCAGAGCAGGGTGTTGATCATTTATAGATCGCACCGATCAATTGGGATCAAGAGAAATTGATCGATCGATTGAAGAAAGATGGCGAGAAATCGGAGATCGAATTCATCAAGATCGGCATCTGGCGAACCGCAGGCTAACCCAGAAAGGGGAACAATGCGGGAAGTCTTGGATGTAGACTATGATCCTTTCGTGTTGCTGAGCAGCGATCACCCAAGTATGATGCTCGTATCAGTAAAGCTCTCTGGAAATGAATTACCTGCCATGGAAACAATCGATGTTAATTTCACTATCTGCAAAAAACAAAGTCAGTTTCGTGAATGGATCAATTCATGAACCAGAAGAGACATCACAGAATCATAGAGTTTGGAAAAGATGTGATGATATGGTGAAATCATGGCTTCTTCACTCCGTATCTCCAGAACTGAATTCAAGTATAATGTATGCACAATCTGCAATGCATATGTGGTCAGATTTAGAAGCAAGGTTCGGAAGGAGCAATGAACCGAGGATATTCGATACAAAGATGCAGATTACCTCCACCAGACAGGGCACCATATCCATTTCCATTTACTACACAAAATTGAAGGGATATTGGAATGAATTGGATGCCATGGAGGTTAATTCATATTGCAATGTGAAGCTGGCAGAGAATACAAGATCAAAGATAGACTTACTCAATTTCTGATGGGTTTAAATGACTCATATGTCAGCACTCGTGGACAAATTTTGATGATAAAACCTTTGCCAGATATAAATCAAATCTATGGGATGTTAGAACAGGAAGAGACACAAAGAATAATGAACTCAAATGCTACCTTAATAGTCGAGAGTGTAGCTTTCATAGCTCAGTCCAACAAAAGTATGGACCATAGTTACACAAATTTTTTTTGTGAAGTATGTTAAAGGACAGGACACACAAAAGAGTACTATTATATGGTGGTAGGCTAGTACTATTATATGGTGGTAGGCTACCCACTAGGGCACAAGTTATACAAAGGCAAATAGAAATTCAATGACAAACCTGTGAATGCGATGCAAGCAGGAGTCAGTGAGAAAGAAAATGAACAATACACAGCAAAGGAAGGAGGCAATGTGGCTGAAACTTCGAGAGGGGGACTAAATGAAGAGCAATTCAATGCTCTATTCAACATGTTGCAGAACAAGTTTGCAGAAAACCATGTGGCAAGTATGGCAGGTAAGCATTTATGTTCGGTTGCATATATTCTATCTAAAAATTGGATTTTAGATAGTGGTGCCACAGATCATATTGCATCCAGTCATATAACCTTAGATAGGATATCCAAACCTAGCTCAGAATGTATAATTTCATTGCCAAATGGATCAGCCACCAGTGTGACACACACTGGAATTGCCTAGATAAATAGAAACATACAGCTACCAAACACTTTGCTTGCTCCAAACTTCAAATTCAATCTAATGTCAGTAAGCAAACTGACAAAGGAGATGAATTGTTCTATTACCTTTAACCCCACAACTTTTGTCATACAGGACCTAGACTCGAAAAAAATTTTGGGGAATGGTAAAGAGGTGAATGGGTTGTATTTGATGCCAGGAGCTCATACAGCCGAGAACCACAACATGAGTGTCAAAGCTTTAGCTGTCTCATT
Organism: Canna indica; assembly: GCA_034359265.1. Lineage (NCBI taxonomy): Eukaryota > Viridiplantae > Streptophyta > Magnoliopsida > Zingiberales > Cannaceae > Canna > Canna indica. The sequence goes on along the minus strand of CP136892.1, from coordinate 39,174,251 downwards.
AGATAGTGTTTCTATTTGGCATTTAAGACTATGACACATGTCCAAGACTAAAATGAAGTTGCTTTCACATGTAATACCAGAGTTGAAACATGATTCAAGTTTCTTTTGTAATGTTTGTTTATTGGCCAAGCAATGTAGACTGCCTTTTTCTCAAAGCATGAATAAAGCAAAGAAACCATTTGTTGTTCTTCATTGTGATGTTTGGGGACCACATAAGGTTCCAACTTATAACAATTTCTCCTATTTTTTAACTTTAGTGGACGATAATACGAGAAACAGTTGGACTTATCTTTTTGCTTCAAAAGATCAAGTGCCAAATTTGCTTATCAGCTTCATTGAGCTGGTGAAAACCCAATTCAATAGTTCAGTTAAAATCATTCATACTGACAATGGTAGTGAGTTTACCAACAACACTTTTGAAACCTTCATCCGAAACCAGGGAATCATACATCAGTATAGTTGTGTAGAGAGTCCACAACAAAATGCTAGAGTTGAAAGAAAGCATAGACATTTGCCTGAGGTTGCAAGGAGCTTGAAATACCAATTGAAAATTCCATTAAGATATTAGGGAGAGTGCATATTGACCGCCACTTACCTCATCAATAGGCTACCAAGTCCAGTTCTTGACAACAAGAGTCCATATGAGTTGTTTTTTCAAGAACCACCTAGCCTTAAACATCTCAAAGCATTTGGTTGTCTGTGCTATGTCAATACATTGAAACAAGGGAGAACCAAGTTTGATCCCAGGTCAAGAGAGTGTGTATTTCTAGGGTATCCATATGGAAGAAAAGCCTACAAGGTGCTTGACCTGAAAACCAATTCTATATTGATTTCTAGGGATATCACATTCGTAGAGCATGTCTTTCCATTTAACTCAGAAGCACCACAGAAAACTATCTTCCCTATTCCAATACCTATCATTGATGATACTGAACATTCTCATTCACAAACTATCTTAAGGCCAGCATGTGAACTTCCAGTATTATCATCGACTGAAACTGATGAGGGGAGTAGAAGTGAAGAAGAAGAAAATGAGTGTTGGGAGCCTAGTGCCGATGACACTCCAAATCCATACATAATACCAGTGAGAAGGAGTAGTAGAGTTACTAGAAAATCTGCTAAGCTCCTGGATTATCAATGCAACTATTCCCTAAAAAAATCAAAACCAAAGTTAATTGAAAGAGTCACACCTTATCCTATTGAAAACTACACGAGCTTAGCAAAATTACCAACTAAACACCAAGCCTTTCTAAGCACAATTGACCCACACATTGATCCTATTTCCTATGAAGCTACATCTAAAATCCCTGTTTGGATAGAATCAATGCAGCATGAATTAAATGCACTAACTGCTAACAACAGTAAGGAGCTAGGGGAAGAAATCAGTGGGCTGCAAATGGGTATTTCGTACCAAATTCAATCCTGAAGGAAGGGTTGAAAAATACAAGTCAAGGCTGGTTGCTATGCTAAGGGCTTTACACAAATAGAGGGTGTTGATTACCATGAAACATTTGCACTCGTTTAAAAAATGGCCACAGTCAGAGCTTTATTGGCCATAGCAGCTTCCAAAGGTTGGTCTTTACATCAACTAGACATCAACAATGCATATTTGCATGACACTTTGGAAGAAGAAGTATACATGGATAAACCAACGGGGTATGGCAATCCAAATGATGGAAAAATGTGCAAATTGGTGAAATCCGTATATGGCCTTAAACAGGCAGGCAGACAGTGGTATCACAAGTTATCTTCAAGCATCAACATGATGGGTTATAGCCAAAGTTTATCAGATCCTTGTCTATTCACAAAGAAAGGTGAAAATGATGAAGTGACAGTCATTCTAATATATGTAGATGAAAAAGTTGAATGATCAATTCAGCATAAAAGACATTGGAAAACTGACTTATTTTCTTGGCTTGGAAGTGTTCAGAAATAAGAATGGTATCCATGTGTGTCAAAGAAAATACATACTGGATACATTAACTGAGTACAATCTGAAAGACCGGAAACCAAGAGACACTCCAATGCAGATGAAGGTTAAGCTAGATAATGATGAAACTGAAGAAGATAAGTTCATGACTGATAACTCTGTGTATCAGAAACTAGTGGGCAAGTTATTGTACATGACCATAACCAGGCCAGACATTGCCTTCAGTGTAAATTTGCTATGTCAATTCTCCCAGAAACCAAAGCAATCACATTGGCAAGCAACTCTAGGTGTCCTGAAATATTTGAAGAAGAAACCAGGGCTAGGTCTAATGTACAAAGCAGAACCAATATCCCAAGTAGTTGGATATTGTGACGCGGATTGGGGAGGCTGCAATCTAACAAGGAGATCAGTATCAGGATATATAGTCAGATTAGAAACTCACTGATAAATTGAAAATGTAAAAAGTAGCAAATAGTGAGTAGATCGAGCACCGAGAGTGAATTAAGAGCTCTATCAAGTGCAACTGTTGAACTAATCTGGGTGAGCAAGATGTTAACCGACATTGGTATCTTTTTTGAGAGTCCAATGCCAATCTATTGCGACAACCAGAGTGCTCTTCATATATCTGCAAACCCGGTATTTCACGAAAGGACGAAGCACCTGGACATAGATTGTTACTTTGTTCGGGAAAAACTCATGCAAAACATAGTGAAATCAGTCTATATATCTGGGAAACATCAACCAACTGATGTACTGACAAAGATTCTGCCCGTGCAATCACACCAGAATCTGTGCTTCAAGTTGGGCCTAGAGAACATATTCTCCGGTACCAACTTGAGGGGAGGGTGTTAAATACATTGAAGTATTAGCAGAATTAGAAGTTAATCAAGTTAGGTGTATTGAAATTACTATTTTGCACAACATTAGTCTAATAAGCCTTGAGGGCAACATTGTCTGTTCAAGTCTTATATATTTTTGAATGCGCACATGTATAGAGGCACGAGTTAAAAATTTGTTTCCTTTAACTTTTCACTTCTGTAATTTTTTTCCACTTTTTTAATTCAATAAAGTGAGTTCATCTTCTTGCCGAAGAGGCTTTTGTTCATTCATCAGTGTGCCCTAGAAGTAGCTCAGATTGCATCAGAGCCACATGGGGCGGCATGAGCTTAAACGGTTAAAGTGAGCATTCAATTCAAAAGGAAATTAGAACCATACAATCCGTACACTTGAGAGTATTAATTTTTACTATAGTTAAACTAGTTAACATATAGCAATACTACATGTATCTCCCATCATACACATACCTTGCATTTGGAACAAGAGAGGGATAGCCAGCCATGGAAACCAAGAAAAGGAGGGGCGGCCAACACTCGCGCTACGCAATGATATCCAACAATGAATTTACTGTCCTCAAGAAGAAAAATAAAATATACTAGAAAAGATCCCGCGCTACGCAATGGGATCCAAACACTTTTATAAAATATTTTTAATTAAGAATATTAATGAAATTAATTATATATTAATATATATAATGAATAAAATATAATTATACATTAAGATATGAAAATAATATCATTTATTAATAGAGCTAAACTTAAAAATCAATATTAAAATAGTAAATTTAAATTAAATCATAATAGTTAATTTTTAATATTTTAATTATAAAATTAATCAAAAATATAATAAAGATGGATACAATTTAAAAAAATGGAATACAAAAGTAAAATTAAAAAATATATATATTAATAAGTGTAATAATTTATTTGCTAATTAAAAAAATTAGAGTTTACAAAAATACAATTCCAAAAATGAAAAGACAACTACACTTTCTAATAAAATAAAAATATTATAAAATAATTTTTAATAAAACAATATGAAATTAATTATATAGTAGTACATATAATGAAATAAAATATAATTAAACATTAAAAAATATATATATGGTCACATATTAATAGAAATAAAAATAAAAATGAATTTTACAATGATCAAATTTAAATTCAATAACGATAGTAAACTTTAATATACACAGTAAAAATGATCAAATATTTAATAAAAGTAGATGTAATTTTTTTAATAAAAACACAATAATAAACACATATTTATAAAAAATATATTAAACATAAACACTCAAAATAATATACTCGATAAATTAAAAAGGAACATAATTTAAGTGAATTACAAATATTATAAAGATTTTTTTAAAAAAATATAAAAATATAAGAACGAAAAAAAGAAAACTAAAAAAAAAAGACTAAGATATCTCACTTATCACGTATAATTTGATTATATCATTAATTTCACTATAATAACTAAAATAGAAGTAAACGTAAAAAATTCATACTAAATAATTTAATAAAAACTGAAAATTCAAATTTAATAAATAAATAATATTTCTTCATGTGCAGTGAATAATACAAAAATAACAAAAATATAAGTTTAAAAAAGTAATAATATAGAAATTATAAAATATATAACAAAAAATAAAAATATATAATTGCACTTAATTTGTTTTAAAGTTTTAAAATAATTATAAAAAATATAAAACATCAAACTAAATAATAAATTATACTGAAATTTTTTAAAATATGAAAGAAATTAAATAATTAAGGGTACTAAAACTAAATGTCTACGTCATTTAAAATAGATAATATAAATAATAAGTAATATAATATTAATCAAAATTTGGATCATATTTACTAAAGAATGACTTGACTTCTCAAACTATCAACATATCATTTATCATCATTATCTTTTTATATATATTTGAAATTTATAATTGCTTTGCTTCAAAATTTTAAACTCTTAGTAAAATTGTGACAATGAAATCAAATTAATGGGAACAATATTTTCTAACTAAATAAAATATAAAATAATGATAGTAATAATAGATAATATAAAATATACAATATAAAAGAAAAACAAAAGAATTTTTTTAAAAAATATATAAATATACGTAATTAGCACATTTTAAAGTTATTTCAAAAGAAGAATATGATACACCAATCCCAACTAAAAATTACTATAATATTAAGGAAAATAAAGAATGCCCTGACTTCTCATAGATAATATAAAACTTGAATTATAGATAATATAAAATTACTATAAAACTTGAATAGAATTAAGGAAAATAAAAGTAACAAATAGATAATATAAATAATATTTAATATAATATTAATCAAAATTTGAATCATATTTACTAAAGAATGTCCTGACTTCTCATATACCACTTGATTAACATATCAGTTATCTTATTAAGACATCCATTAACTTTTTATATATATTTGAAATTTATAATTGCTTTGCTTCTTTCAAAAATATGACATTAAAATTAAGTTAATGGAAAATAATATGTCCTTAGTAAATAATATATGACTAAATAAAAATCTTAAATAATGATAGTAATAATAAATAATATAAAATAAAAATAAAAGAAGAAATTTTAAAAATATATAAGTATATATAATTAGCATATTTTTAACGTTTGAATTTCTGAAAAAAAAATGATACGTCATTCCCAACAAAAAAAGATTATTGAAAAATTATAAATCTTGAATAAAATTAAGGAAAATAAAAGTAAAAAAATAGACGTTTAATTAATTATAACACATAATAAGATAATAATAGTAATAATTCATATAATAGATAAATAGTGCATATAATATATACTCAATATACAATTATATAATAAAATATACTACTACATATAGTTGTTTCAATCAGATTTGCTAAGAAAATATGAAATATAAATCAAATTGAAATTTTTTAACGAAATGACTCAAAAACTCTTATTATAAAATAGATAAAAAAATTGACGAAATAGTTTGGGAGACCGATGTTAGTTTTGGCTCCAATTTCCCAATAATCGGCCCAAAATTGTTTTTTGGCATTTAATCCCACATCGGAAGCGCAATTTTTTGAACTTAATCACATCTCTGTAACTATAATACCATATGACATCAATTCATAAGTTAGATTTTGATAAAAATTTAAAATTATTAATATTTTTTTCTTAATCAACAATACTTAATATTTCCACACTGAATAATTTTAGCTCAAATGACTGTTATCAAATTTGTAATATCGGCGCCTCTATTTATGACGTCTGTTTTTAATGAATTAAAAAAAAAGAACACATGCGCCCCTATTTTATGAATATATAATTTAATATTTTTCTTGATCTGAATAGATATTCAAATTCTAGAGATCTTTGAAATCACATCTTTTATTTGAATTTGAGATTTTAAAAAACTTGAATTAATTTGAAAAATTCAATTCAATTTGAGTAAAATTTATTTAGAATTGATGAATTAATTGAAATATTTTTGTTTTCATGTATTATATACTTACATATTATAAAATTAATTTATTCAAATCGACTAAATTATATTCGTTCAAGATTTAAAATTTCTATAAATTTTTATTATAGAGTGCAAAATTTATAATTTAAAAAATTAATAAATAATTTTCTTAATCAAAATAAATTGAGGCAAAATTAAATATTTGAATAATAATATAATAAAAGATATTGGTACGATTTGAAGTATTAATTATTATTATTTTTTAAAAATATATATATATGAACTTGATTAAAAATTGAAAGAATTATAAAAATAAATTTAGAAAAGATAATAATAAATATACTAAATCATAATATGAATAATACTACCAAATTAAATGATAATTATATTAGAAATAATAGATAGTCAATAAATTTAGAAAATAAAATTTCAAGTATTATAAAATTAGAAAATGATAATTGTATTATCAATTTAGAAAATAAAATTTCAAGAAGAAAGTAAAAAAAAAAGAAAAAAAAAATATAACATATAATATGAAAATGTGTATATTTATATAATATATTTGATATAAAGAAAAATGTGTAGTAAAAGGTGTGAAAATTTTGGAATGATGAAATCATGAAATTAATTTTGCTAACAAAAGTTTAAAAAATTGATTACATTCAAATCAAATCAAATTAAAATTGAGATTTAAATAACCATATAATATAATATAATATAATATATCATAATATTATATATATATATGAAATAATTCAATTTGAGATTTTGGAAAAAGGTAGGCATTTGGAAAAAAAATATTGTTAAGGTAAAAACTAAGAAATGAAATAAATTTAAGAGAAAATAAATATTTAATAGATAATGATATAAGAAAAAGATATCAAAATTAAATTCGAAGTTTTGAATTTTTCTTTGCAATAGATAAAAAATTAAAAAATAAAACTTCGAAAATCAAATCGAATTTGAGGTCATTCAAAATTTTATTTTTTGATATATTAATTTGATGGAATAAAAACATGAATAATTAACCAAAGTATAAAAATTCAAATTTTAATAGGTAATACATAAACTATAATAATATTGTTAACTATTTATTTAAAATAAAATAATTTAATACCTACCAAAATTAAAAATAAAATGAAATTTGAAATCACAATTTTGATGTAAAATAAAGTAAGAATTAAAAGTATATAAAACAAGAAAAAAGTTTAATAATTTTAAAACAAAAAAATTAAAGAAAAATACTCTCTTTAAATCAAAAATAAAATAAAAAGACAGAAAAAATTATATAAAATTTTAAAAACTAAAATATTTTGAGTAACAAAAATAAATAAAATAATCAAATATTTTTAAAAAGAAAGAATTCTTTGTCATACTTCAAAAAAATTAAAATGGGCAAATTAATGCAAATTGTTTGTCGTACAGAAACAATAAATAAAAAAAATTCATAAAGTTTTCCTAAGTTTAAAACTTACCAATTCCGTCCCGAAATTCTGCTAACTCGCGTAATCTAAGTCCTCGCTTTCCTGCTATGAAACCGAATAAATATAATCAAATTTTGGTTATAACAATGTCGTGGTCGGGGGTGGATACCCGAGTCTTAGAGATTTTCATTATTTTATTTGAGTCATGTAGACTTAGGTTTAGAATTATTTCTGCATTTTTTATGTTGAGGAATTCATTTATGTTTAAATGACTTCATTCTTGAAAGGATTTGAACATTTGAAAGCTTTGAACTATTTGATTGGTGACCTTGAGAAATATTCTATTTATGTTTTCGGACATGCTATATGTCATTCTTTAAAGGACATGCTTTGAACTATTTCATTCACTATATGTCTACTAACATGGACATGCTACAACTCGATCACGGATCTCGTTTACAGAGATAATATGAAAAGGTGTTTCCTATAGGAACAAATACGCAATGAAGGAGTTTTTTGGTAATCCTAATTTGTAGTGTAGCCCTATTTGGTAGGGTAACCCTAAAGTCATAGGGTATGACACCCAATATTATTTTTGGGTTGATTAAACTTAATTAAGAATTAAGTAATTAATTAACCATTAGATGAGGATTATGTTTAATTAAGAATTAAACATAATTACATGGAGGGAAAATTTTGATTTTTTCCTTGCGCCTATACCTATTAATTAGGAATTGATTTATATAGATAAATCATAATTAATACAGAATTGATTTATTTAGATAATTCATGGTTCTATTAATAAATAGGTGCTTGATTTATCTCATCCCTCTTCTTTAGAAGATTGATTTATTTAGATAATTATCATTTTTGTTAATAGGCTATTAATTTATGAAGATAAATTTAAATTTATATTTAATTGAATTTAATTAATTTTGAATTAATTTTGAAACCATTAAATATAAATTATTTTTTGGAGGCAAACATTGGAATTTTGAATTTCGGTGAGAATTTTTAAAGGGGGGCTCTACTCTTGTAGTCGCCCATGCCCCCCTATAAATTGATGGACGAACCTCCTTCAAGGGTTGATGATGAGTAAATTAGTTTTACATCTTGGAGAGGATTAAGAACTTGAATCTTGAGAGGATTCTTGAGTGGAAAAGTTCCAAAGAATCCCTCCTCCTCCTTCTTGGTGGCCGGCCATCTTCTTTGTCCTTCCACAGGCTTTTGTGAAGTCGAATCGAAGATGTCTTCTACTTCTGTATGCCGCCTACTTCATCTTCTTGGAGGAGTCCAAGAAGGATAACGAGGTATTCCTTTATCTACTTTCTCGGTATGTGGTTTTCTCATCCCCTCTTCGTCCCTTTTTGGTGCTGGTCCTTGGTGCGATTCGGGATTGAGATAGCCTCTTCGTTGAGCCACTACGAGTCCCGGTGTTCGCTTCCCCTTTGTTGCGAGGTGCTTGGTGTGGACTTTCGTTGGAGGACGTGCTCGTGTGCGTCTTGAAACGGGGATAGGACCAGCCACACCAACCACAGTATAAGGTATATCTTCTCCTTCTACTCGTAGATTGAATTCCTTAAAGATTGCTAAAATAGATCATTGTTTTGGGATGGTTTGAATTTTTAAATTGCTATTTCCGCTGCATTTTTTGAATCCCATCCCAACAATAAAATCTCCACTCCTTTGTCCCTTCAATTGCTCTCTCCTCTTAAATACAAGATGGTCGGAGAAAAGAGGAAGAAAGGGTTTGTCAAAAAAGTTTATGCTTCGATAGCAAAGAAGATGTAGTCTTTAAACCTTAGCGAGAAGACAGAACAAATTGCTCCTTCTTCTATGGAAATGTCACCTCCTCTTCCTCCTCCTCCTCCTCCTCCTCCTCCTCCCCCTCAAGGCCATAAGCTGAGGAAGAAAGCAAAAAGGACACCGGTTGATCAACCGTTGAGGAGAAGCGAAAGAGGTATGATTTTGAAAACCCCCCAATCTTCTTCTAGGATGTCTAATCTTGAGGGGGAGAATGTATTGACTAAGGGAGAGTCAAAAGAGGATGTCAATTTTGTGGGCGAAATGACGACACTAGAGGAGGGGTGAATAGTGTGTTTATTAATACGATTAGCCTAAATCCAATTTTTAAATGTTTACTTAGTTCGTTTAGGCAATTTGCAATTTAATGATTGGATCCGTAAGCGATAAATGATTAAGCAATCGAAGTAATCAATCAATCAATGCAAACACATTAATTTATAGTGGTTCGGCCCCAATGCCTACTCCACTACCTAAGCACCCCGCTTAGGATTTCCAAACTAGTTTTACTAGATTAATTTACGTTTCCCTTACACAGAAGACTTTTCACTGAAGAGACGCACTCTCGACCTAAGGCACTTCCACACCCGGAAGTCACCGCCTTCTTATCGAGAGTCCTCTTCCACCTCAACCCTAAGGGACAACTAAACTAATCCTAGTAAAAGCTAGGTTTACACAAGTGTCTTTACTCCTTCTACACCAAGAATACCACTTCACATAGAAGACCAAACACTCGGTCTTCTACAGACGCACAAATTAAACACAATTTAAATAACAATAAAAGTTACAATGAAAAGAGCCAAGGATAAAACCAATAATGAATGCTCTTTTCAAGCCTTGTAGCCTCCAACTCGTCAGAAGAAATGCTTTGAGTAGAAGCCGACTTGAGGAGCAGAGTGTGCGTACGAAGTTGTCGCCTGAAGAATCGAGCGCAAGCACTTTATCTTTTGGAAGGCTTTGATCTCTCTTATGGATGCTCAATGATAACTGTAGGAATGAGAGAAGAAGTGTTAAATGAATCATACGAGGGTATATTTATACCCTCGTGAAGAAACGACTGTTCAACGGATAGAAAACTATCCGTTACAGGCTGTCGGTCGAATGGTCGGTCGACCGACTGGTCGACCGGTCCTTCGACCGCTTGTATTCTCCCAGTGGGCGGTCGACCGACGGGTCAACCGCTTGACGCAAAAATCGCGATCCCGATCTTCGGTCGACCCATCGGTCAACCGACTTGATCTGCATCTTCGGCTATTCGCAGGTCGACCGACCGACTGGTCGACTGCCAAGCCTACTGCCCTTTTTGGGCTTCGATCGGTCGACCGACAGACGCAAGAAGCTTGCAATTTCTCTTTTGGGCGACCGATGGGTCGATCTTCGATCGACGGAGAGCTTTCCATGTGATCTTTGAGCTCGTCCGATGCGACTTTGGTGCACCCATCGATCTTCGAGAAGTTTCGCGATGAACCCGAGCGTGATGATCAATGTCCTTCCGATTTTGCGATTTCTCCGATTTATCCGATTGAGGACATCGAACGCTAGTCGATATGGAACCTGAAAGATATTTTCAATGAAATCATTAGTTCCATGTTTGTTATCATCAAAACCATTAAAACCGAGATTAAGACTAAGGTTGAAAACCTAAAGCCAACAAGTTTACCTTGTGCAAAGGACATTGACATAAACCTGTGGATGCTTCTAGAACAAAGGACATTGACATAAACCTGCCAGTTTGTTCTCGAGTGCAAACTGGTCCCGATTTTGATATTAATATTGCTGCTGCTAATGATTTTGACTCAATTCCAGTCAAGAGTGGTCCATCTCTTGTTACTACAAACTCCAGTCAAAATGACCAAGAGAAAGTAATTGCACCTATACAAGACAGTTTGTGTCAACACTTCAGACTGTCAACAGCCAGTCTCAACTATGAATGTCACAGTTGAAATTGCAAAAGAAGTACCTATGAGTGAGCACACACAAGTTCCTACAATAGCAGTTGGAACGATACCAGAAGCAGTTAAAACTGCTTGTACTACATCAATAGCAGTTGAAACTGCTACACCAACCAATGAAGCAGTTAGGATTGCTAATATTGATTCTGCTGTTGGAACATCCTCACAAGCACCTGTTCTAGAAGAAATGGACCTGAACAAAACCCCCTCTGATGAATCTGGGCCTATGATTCCTGAAGCTTCTACTCCCAAGAAGAAAGGATCATCACCTAGTCAGGATAAGGCAGCCTCATCAAAGAAAAAGAAGAAGGTGTCAAGTCAAACCTTCTATCTGAAGAAACTATCAATCTAGAAACTGATTCAGACAATGAGCCTTTGTTACACAGGGCTACTGAATTAAGAGAGTCAAAGAAGAGAAAACACAATCCTGAAGATTCAAAGAAAACTGTTGCCTATCCTGAACAGAGAAAGTCTCCTTCCTCCAAGAAGAAACATTCTCAGTTAGGAAAGAAAGCTGAGAAGAAAACTAGAGTCAACAAACTCCATAAAGAGCTCCTCTCTAATCACCCTTTTCTTCTATGGAAGGTGCTACAGTCAAGAGGTATAATTTCACAAATACTACTTGATTTAGAACAAATTTCCTTGAAGTGCAAACCTATTCTAGAAGTCCCCATAAGAAGGGAAGTTTGTTTGGTTCTTATATGACTGTCAGTCCTTACTGCAAACAACCAATTTTAAAATTTTACTACAACATATCTGAAGATATTTTTGATCATGATAGTAGACACTTTCATGAAATTTATCTTAGAGGAAGTTGGTACAAATTCAGTCCAAAGTCTATAAATGAATTTGTTGGTTTTTATGAATTTACATCCTTGTCTGATCAAACTGATGAATTCAACCCAGAGTTTCTGAAAATTGTTGGCAAAGAAGTGTTAAACGGTGATATCCTAAACTGGACTGGTAGTCATGATATAAGGTCTTCTTAAATGAATACTTTTTATGCAGTTTTATTTCTCATTGCCAGAAATTATTGGATCCTAACCTCTCATATTACATTTCTTAGTAAAGAAATGGTAATGCTACTCTCTGAGATCACAAATGAGATTTCTTTTGACCTTGGCAGCTTGATCTATGGACAGATCATATCAGTGAGGTCTAGACTTCAATCCAAGTCTAGAATGTTCTTAATTTTTCCTAACTTGATTTATGGGATCTTAGGAAGACAAGGATTCAAATATTCCTATGTAGAAGTTCTAGAACCTCTAGGTACATCACTTAAGATCCATCACAAGTTACTAAAAAGAGTTGAAACTCCTACCAAGAATCTGCCTAGTTCAAGCTCAGTTAAAACTGCTTCTGGTGGTACTTCAACTGCAGAAAGGGAAATTCTTGATGAACTATTCCCTGTTAAAGAAACCATGAACAAGTTTAGTTCAGTTGCACCCGTGTTTATCTGGATGGTACTTTAAAAAACTCTCTGAACTTTTTATGCGGTGATACTCTAAAACATTTGTCTGATACTGTGACTGGTTGTTTGTATACTGTAGATGTCTGATTGGTTGTGACTGATTGTAATCTGACTGGATGTGTGTGACCTGTGATGATGCCTTTTGATAGTCTGGATAATTGTCTTAACTGATGACTTATAATTATTTTTCTGTGAATTTTTTCTCTATTGCTGATATTAAACTTGTCAGAATAGGTTTTGCCAAATAAGCTAAAGGGGGATATTGTTAGTGTTTGGTTTTTATATGTTGGCTATATTTGGCAAAAGTATTCCAGGATTAAATCTCAATTTTTGCACAGTCACAACTATGAGGAGCTCTGTCTATATAATGACAGTTTCGATGACAGTTTCAACTGTGAGGGATAGTCTCAACCGATTCCATAGTCTGAGCTTTTTGTCTGGATAAGTTTGTTGTGAATGAGATGGCTCTTAGACTTCAATATTGACGATGATTCTCTTGATATCTCTGGTATTATTAATCATTGTTATTTTTTTGTCGATTGTCTGTTTTGGTGTTATGAGTATTGAAGAGTTTCTTACTCTTTATGATTCTGGGCATTACTTTTTGATTTATGATGTTTTCAATGTTGGCTGTTCAAACCGATGACTATTGGTTGTTTAATTGATGGGTTCATTAAACAACGTAGTTATGAACAACATTTATTCAGATCTTTCTGTTGTCACATATAAATTCTGATAGAAATATTTGATATACAACTCTCTATACACAAACACTGCATTGCTAGTAATTGAGAGGAGTTGAGACTACTGAGTGCAGAATGGAAACAATCCACAACTCTTATCTTTAGAAGAAGAAGGTTTCAGGTTGTTAACTCGCTTCAACTCAAGGCTATGTGGAGGACGAAACTTTATGGCTGAGATGTCATAGAGAGGCAAGGTGATATTTACTTGTAATAGCAAATAAATTTTTGTTATTTCCAATTCACTGTAGTACTAGTAGTCGGATTTTAGGTTTGAAATCTTGAGGGCTAAAATTGTACTTATAGAGAGTGGATTGGGAATATGTTCTATGAGTGTCCCGCGGATTAGGTGACTGGTTTTTTCACTGAACTACGTAAATAAACCTCTTGTGTTTGTGTGTATTTCTCTTTTGGTTCTTACTTTGCATCTAGTAGTAGTTGCAACTTCCTATTCAGCTGCCCTTAACAGAAGTTCCCTTAGGGACATATACTGTCAACCTTGAATGCCCCTCAGAGCAAGATGAATAAAATGTTCAAATATGATAACCGCTGGCTCAAAAATGAAGAGATTGCCGATCTTACTGTAACACTTTGGAACCTACAGGTTGCGGGTACTAGCCAATATCAATTCTTTACAAAACTAAAAGCGGTTAGACAAGGGATCCTTGTATGGCTCAAGAACAATATGACAATATAGTCTTTACCGGAACTTCTGTAAAGGGATAATTACACAGGAAGTTACAACCACTATTGCAACTGCATGAAACAAAAAAGAGTGAGTAGCAAATATGAAATAACCATAAAAACACGCAAACACACAAGAAATTATTTACGCAGTTCAGTGACAAACTCGTCACCTCACCGGACAGATGCCCAATTCACTATCAACATAGTACAAAACAAGCTCCAGGATTTCACAACTTGAAATCCAACTCTTAGTACTACAGTAAATTGGAAATAACAAACAAACAAATTGCTACTACGTACAAGTACTAACCACCTTGTCTCTCTATGACAACTCAACTCATCAGTCTCAACTCATCATATAACTGGCAACTCAGCAGATTCAACTCATCATATAACTGATAACTTTATTTCACTGCATTGGGGTGGATAGGAGTGGGACCCATAAGGGGTGGATCACAACTCAATCATTTTGTTTTTTTTTTACAAACAAAGAAGGCAACCCAAAAGACACAACCATTACTCCACAAGAGAAACTCAAGGAAACTCCTAACTCCATGATGACCATTAACTCCACCAAATGAATGACCAAGCCATAAAGAGTCCATGATGACCATAACTCCATCATAATTCATTAGCCTATCATCTCAAAGGTCAGCCATTATTCTATAGAAATGTTCACCCCATTATCTTAATGATGACCATATCTCCATTAAGCATCATAAATGACGAAGTCCAAAAGTCACAATAAATGATCAAGCCTATAAGTCACCATAAAGCATCAATCAACGTTATCTCCACCATAAATACATATATATAATATATATCATCAGACTAATATATATATATATCAATAACCTCATCAACATTCAAGCAACATCGAAGCATCATGAACATCACAGCAACATAAATTTGACAGCACAAGAGCAGTTGTAACTGACTAACAACTAACAATTTCAAGAGCAACAAGAGTAGTTATTACTGACTAATGACTGATAATTTTAAGAGCAACAAGAGCAATTGTAACTTACTAACAGCTGACTAACAACAACATAACCTCCACTACACCAAGAGCAATTGCAATTGACCGTGTTGACATAGGAGACTTGCAGATTCATATATTCTCTTTTCTCATAAATAGAGAAAGCCAACCAACTTCCACAAATGCCACTTAACAAAAGATCTTAATTTCATCAGCTTCAAACACAAAAGACAGCCATAGTACATCATAAATACTTTGACCATAAAAGCTTCAAGAAAATCGTCAACCCTTTAATGAAGACCACTTCATTTATTCCATAATTGACTTCGGTCATAAAGGCTTCAAGATAATCGTCAGCCCATCAATGAAGACCACTTCATTTCTTCCATAATTGAATAGGCAATAAATAAGTAATTAAAGATGATTTAAAATATTTGAGAGATAATAAAGGAAATCCCCATTAATTATAGCAACAAAAAAGGCATCATCGCAGCAGCAAACCTTCAACTTGAAAAATCATAGTTACAAGAGTTGTTGTAACCGGCTTACAACTGAGTAACTTAAGTAGATCTCCTCAAAGAAAAAAAGCGGTTGTAACTGTCCATAAAAGCAGTTGTAACTGTCAATACAATTGGCAACAAAATGGGAAATCCTTTTGCCAATTATAGCCAACGCATATAAGCCAAACACCAACAATCTCCCCTTTTGGCTTATTTGGCAAAACACAAGCTGTCAAGACAATATCCAGAGTATATCCCAGTCAAAACATTCAAGCAACTCGTCAAGCAAGATGAGTTATAACTGAGTTAATAGACATCACACACAGTATCATACGCTTCAGCATAAATTGCTCAGCAACCAGAGCAGTTGCGACTCTCTTTACAATTGAGAATTTAATTGATATTCCTTTTGCCAAATATAGCAAACACAATAAAGTCAAACTCCAACAATCTCCCCCTTTGGCTTATTTGGCAAAACACAGGCTGTCATCACAACCCAGCAAGTCTAACTATAGCATATTAACACCATAGTCACAGTTGCAACCAAATAATAGACACATCACAAAGGGTTGCAACTGAATAGAGTATCATACTATCTCCCCCTTTTTGGAAATCAAGCCAAAGGAGTATAGGACTATCTCAATCTAAACTGGATGAACCGGAACGATCATCAGAAGAAGTATATATATAACCAGTAGGAGCTGAAGAGGAGGAAAAGTGATCAAGAACCTTTTGTTCCTGAGAAATAATACGCAGTTACAACTCGGAGGTAGATTCCTTGGCATTGAATATCTCCTCAAGAATACTCTGTTCACTGGCAGTTGTAATTGTAGAAGGTTTCTTGGTAGAGCTGGAAACAATATGAGACTTGGTAGGAGTGTCTACCTTCTTCATTTCATAAGCAATCTCATAAGTCTGTTGCATTGCTTCCCCAACAAGTACAGATGCGACAAAAAGAGAAGGAAGTTTAATATCAGTCTCAAGTACAAGAACAAAATCTACTTTAGGAACAGGATTGATAGTTTCAACAGGTTCTTGTACAATTGTAACTGGTGCAGTATTAGTAAAAGGACTTGGTACAGGTCCTTTGAAATTATTTCTAGAACAAGAGTATGATCTTGACGTTGGTCCTCAAGAACAGAACCTGTAGAAGTAGTAGAAAGACCAGTCTTCACTGGAATTGAGTCATGAACATCATCAGATACAAGAGTATTTTCAATATGAACATGACCAGTGACCACTGGAGTTGAAACATGAATGTTAACATCAAAAGAGGCAGTTTCAACTGGATCTTCATGAACATTAGTATCAGAAGAGGAAATGACATCTACACAACCCTTCCCCTCAATAAGTAAATTCTCTCCCACAGGAACATAAACCCTAGATGGAGAATTTGGGAGAACGAATGCCATACCTTGGATGTGTTGGCTTTAGGTTTTCAACCTTAGCCTTAATCTTGATGGTTTTGATGATAACAAATATGGAACTAATGATTTCATTGAGAATATCTTTCAGGTTCCATATCGACTAGCGTTCGATGTCCTCGATCGGATAAATCGGAGAAATCGCAAAATCGAAAGGACATTGATCATCACGCTCGGGTTCATCGCGGAAGTTTCTTGAAGATCGACGAGTACACCCAAGTCGCTTGGATGAGTTCAAAGATCAAGTCAAAAGCTTTGAAAGATAATGCTCTTTGAAAGCCGGAACCCAAAAACGAAGCGTAGAAGAAAAAGGCTAAAGGAAACAATCTCAGTCAAGGTTTGGTCGATCGACTGTAGGTAAAAAGGGCCAGTAGCCTTGGAGGTTGACCGATCGGTCGACCAGACTGAGGCTAGCTGTAGATGCAGCTTGCGTCGGTCGACCGAAGAAAGAAAATGCAAGAATCTTGCGTCGGGCGGTCGATCGAGCTGTCGACCGAATCATGGTATAATCTGCCCGAAGATGGCGGTCGACCAATCGGTCGACCGACCCGCTGAATGCCACGACGCGAGATCGCGTCAGTCGATCGACGGTTCGACCAAAGATCGCGGATCGCGTGATCCGCGTCTGGCGGTCGACTAGTCGGTCGATCGACCACAGGAAAAGTTTTAGCGGTCGAATGACCGGTCGACCGATGCTTCAACCGGCGCTTCGACCGGCGGTCTGTAACGAATAGTTTTCTACCCGTTGAACAGCCGTTACTTCACGAGGGTATAAATACACCCCCTGATACTTCATTTAATCTTCTTCTCCCAATCTTACAGTGATCATTGAGCATTCTAAGGGATTTAAAGCCTTCTAAATGATCAATCGCTCGCGCTCTGCTTCTCCAGCGAGTTCCACTTCGAGTGCAAGTTCTTCCTCAACTCAAGAATTAAATCGAGCAGTTCGTCTTGATGAGTTGGAGGCATTGGAGGCTTGAGAAGAGCACTAATGCTTGGTTTATCCTTTAGCTCTTTTCAATTGTAATTTTACAGTTATTTTAACTCTTTGATTTGTTTGTGTGAAGACCTAGGGTGTTAGGTCTTGCTGTATGTGAAGTGGTATCCTTGGTGAAAAGGAGTAAAGCCACTTGTGTATACTTAGTGATTACTAGGATTAGTTCTAGTTGTCCCTTAGGTTGAGGTGGGAAAGTGCTCTCGGTAGGAAGGCGGGATACTTCGGGGTGTAGAAGTGCCTTCGGTTGGAGAGCGGCGACTTTCCGGTGCAAAGTCCTCGTGTGTAAGGGAAACTCTAATTAATCTAGTAAAACCTAGTTTGGAAATCCTAAGCGGGGTGCTTAGGTAGTGGAGTAGGCATTGGGGCCGAACCACTATAAATCTTGTGTTTGCGTTGATTTAAATTGTTTGAGCTATATTGCTTTATTTTGCTTCCGCATTTAAATCGCATAATTGTAATTCGCCTAAGTAATCTAAGCAATCGATTAAAATTGGATTTAGGCGAATCGTATAGTAAACATACTATTCACCCCCCCTTTAGTGTCGCCATTTCGCTATCAATTGGTATCAGAGTGAGTTCGTAGTTTGAGATTTCACCATCTTGTCTATACCTAGTCTCGATCTAGAAATGACACTAGAGAGTATTGCATGTGCACTACCTATGTTTGATGAAGAAAATTTTAGTGTATGGAAGAGTAGGATGTATATCTTTCTCAAAACACAAAGTTTAGATTTATTGTGCATTCTAAAAAATGAGTATGTCGAGCCAACCATTGACATGAATGATTGGACTCATGAACAAATTAGATTATTTGAATTGAATGCTAAAACAACGCATCTCCTATATTGCTCATTTTCAAATGAAATACTTGAAAAGGTCACGCATTGTTCATCCGCATTCAATATTTGGGCTTGTTTAAACATGCTTTACGATTATGCAAAAACGGAGTAACTTATTACTTTCAATGAAGGAGGTGATGACAATTGTCATACCTCTAGTCCTAATGATGTTTTTGATGCCCAAAGCTCATCTAGTCAAAGGAACACCAAAAATCGAAGAAGAAAGCTAAGGTGTTTCATTTGTCAAGAAAAGGGACATAAAAAGAGAAATTGTCCCCACTTGAAGAAAAGGACCAAGAAGAAGAATGCTTCCAAGTCCACCTCGGAATCTAGTGGAGCATCTTTCTCTCATGATGATGAAGTCACATCTCAAATATGCCTCATAGGTTTTCGAAATGAGGTAAAATCTTCTACTTCTAGTCATGATAAAAATCTTGATAGTGATAGTGATGGTAATAGCTCTAATTCATTAGGAATGTCTTATGATGAGCTATTAGAAGAATCTAAGAAAATGTATGCCATCCTTGTAAAAAAGAACAAGGAAAATAAAAAATTGAAGAAGGAAAACTTAAATCTTAGTTCTCAATTGCATGAATGCAAATTAGAAAATGAGAAAATGAAATCTAGTTCTTTTAATTCTTGCCATGATGATATGAAAATTGAGATTAAGGATTTGAAACATAGAAATGAAGAATTAGAAATTGAGAATGATGAGTTGTTAACTAAGATTACAAAAATTAGAAATGAGAATGAAAACACAAACAATAATGTGAATCTCAAGGGTAAGGATTGTATAAGTGTTTTCAAATTTGAGCATGATATTTAAAAAAATGAAAATTGCTTGTTGAAATCTCAAATACAAGCTTTACACAAATCCATAAATGACTTAAAAAATGAGGTTGTGTTCTTGAGCAAGAAAACTAGTAACTTATCACATGCTTCATTTTTTAGAAATCCTAGGAATAAGAATGCTTATGTGAAGAATGCTAAGGTTCCTCGTGCTTCTCATATCAAGCATTCCAACATCAAACCTCATGCTCCAAAGATGAATAATAAACATCATGTCCATGATAAAGATGAAAAGAAAAATGAACATTGCTTTTGTTGTGGTGTGTATGGGCATGCTATTTATTATTGCGCTTTAAAGAGAAATCCAAGTGTTGCTAGGACACTTTGGATTCCTAAGCCCTCTAACCCGCAAGGACCCAAAGCAATTTGGGTACCAAAAGTCTCATTTTCTTTTTTAGGCGGAGTTACCACACAAGGGTGAGATGAAGGTAGTTAATTGAAGTTGCTTGAGGATTCAAAGATTGAACCATCTCAAAGTTGCAACTTCAAGTCATTTAGATGCCTATAGTAAAGGTGGCATCAAAAGCACATTGGTATCATCTCCTATCCCATTGCTTAAAATTATAGTTGGAGTTTGATATGTTCCTAATATTAGTTGATTTCCCCGCTCTTAACATCTTTCAAAAATGTTTTTGGTTTTTTGATTTCCCGGTCTCTTCGGAGACCCCGGTGGCTAGTAATGGGCCTAAGCGACCTTGCGGTTTTAAATCGTAGGCTACTTATGACTCTCGGTTTTCAACCAATAGGAAGGGTTGGAGATCTTATGTTTCAAATATTTTATATTTTGAGATCTCTTGATTCATTTTGTTATTTATATCAAATGAATCCATGCTATTTAGTGAAGTGGAATTTGATAAATGATACTTAGTTTTTCTCTTCACTATTTAGTTTGATAGCTTGCATGTAGATTTAATTTCATTGTCTACTTAAGATGTATACTTGCAAGTTATAAGGTTTTAGGAAGGCTAATTAGGAAGAAAAAGATTAGTTTGACAAATTATCATGAATTATGTATAACTTCAATTAATTCAAAATCTTAGTGTTATACCTCATTGTTTAAGCTAAAATCATGTCTCTATGCTCATGACTTGAATTGCATGCAAATCTTTGATTTCTCATGAGTAGGTAGAACTTTAGCACTTAGGCAAAATTCATCAAATGAAACTTGCTCTAGGTTGATATTCATTATTAGAGACCTTCTTGTAAGTCCAAACTAGTTTAACATAGGTAGAGATCTTATTCTTTAAATGTTTCACAATTTAAGATCTCTTAGATTCATTTTGAAATCATGGTATCCATCTTAAAAATGAATCTTCACTATCTAGCATAGGTTAAGTTATTCTAATGAAAACTTACTTTAAACCTTGCTATTTAGTTCGTTAGCTTGCTAGTTGACATATTATTTCATTATGATACTAATGATGTCTACTTTCAAGTTATGAAAGTAAATGAAGACAATGCTATCTAAAAGTAAATGAAAAAGGAAATGAAAAAGTTGGGCAAATTTTCAAAAAAAAAGGTATGACTTTGATTTTGCAAAAATCTTTGAAAAAACAATTTGAATTTTCATGTTTAATGATGTCTTTATATACACATGATTGATTATGCATGATGAATATTTGATCTTTCATGAGTAGAAAATAATTTGATAACTTAGGCAAATTTCATGATAATCTTGATTAAATGAAACTTGCTCTAGGTTAAAATTCTTGTTAGAGACCTCATTTTAAGTTAAAATTTGATGAACATGTTTAGATACACATATCACATAAGTCTAGAAAGTTAAAATTGAAAATTCTTGTCTAGATGAACAATGTGATATCTATATCACTTTAGGGGACTTAAGATTGAAAAGCTTGGTCCAAGTCAACAAACCACAATTGGTATCAATTGACTTGATCATTTCATTTTAAGTCCAAATCTTCATAAACTTGTTTAGAAATAGGTATGACATGTTTCCATGCACTTAGAATGAAAATTCTTATGGATATGGATAAAATGACAATTGAGGTTAATTCATGAAAACCTCTTTTGAACCTTGTTGACTCAAGTCAACAAGTTGACTTAAAGGTCTCATTCATGATCCATATTTGAGAAACCTATTTAGATTTACTCATGTTAGGTATTCATAGGTTTAAACATGAAAAATCATGTGTAAATATTAAGATTGAAACTTGGCAAGTTTCATGAAAACTAGTTTAGTTTTGAATGAAACTATGCTAGGTTGATATCCTGACTTAAGGACAAAATTTTTATTTCAAACTTGACATATACTCTTGACATGACCATCATGTGGTGTCATGAAAGTATGAGTGAAAATTGAAATTTTTTTAAGAAAAACTAAAATTTACAAAAATACCATTTCAACTCATATTTAGTATAAATTTCAGTTATTTTTAGAAACATATTAAAAAATCTTTTTTAGGTGATTCTTGAAACTACACCTTCATTGAAAAATCTAGTTTCTTAAGTAAAAATTTCAAAATATTTCATCAAGAATCTAATTTATAATGAATTTTTGAAGTTCGATTTCAAAACTCAAAGTATCATCCTTATTTGAAATATCAATCTTCTATATTTTGATTTTTCTTTAAAAACTTTAATAAAAACTCATGTACACCATTTGGATTCTAATTCTAATATCATTCACACATTTTCATGAGTAAAATCATTTCTAGGAATGATTTTGATATTTTGGATGATAGCTAGGATACATTTGTTTATTTGAAAACAATATATGATGAAAAATGGACTTTGATTTTTAAATTCATTTTGAGTTCAAATTTGATACATACATTTCAAATGTCTATTCAATAATTGGTATCAAAATTTTCATCCCACAATTGGTATCAAAATGAGTATTCTATATTTGGTATCAAATCTTTCATCCAAAAATTAGTTTCAAAAACATTGATCAAAAATATGATTTTGAATAAACTTAAAAGGGTGATTTTTGAAAACTAGAAGTATAGGTTGACTTAAGTCAACAAAGTAAGTTAAAAATTTCATTTTAAGCCCAAACTTAATTCATAGTCTTACACTATCTCATGTTTGATGTTTAGATGCCTATGTTTGAAAAAACATGAGTAGATAGCAAAATTTGAGACTTAGTATTTTCGTAGTTTTCATGCTTATTTCAAATGAAAACATGCTAAGTTCATATTTAGATCAAATGACATTAGTTTCAATTCAAACTTGATATACATGCTTTAAATGATCATATCATTGTATTTTGAAAGTTTGAATGAAATCTAAAAAAGTCATTTATTTTGAGAACATACATGATTTAATCATGAATTCAACTATTTAGTTTTTGTTCATATCATGTATGATTTTGTTTCTCATTAGATATTTGTTTTCCATCCCTTTGGTTGAGATTTTCATGTTGCATGAAAAATCTTTAGAGTCTCAACTCCATGAATCTTTAATTGTGTTTCATCCCTTTGAGTAGATAGCCTCTTTTGCCCTTTTTGATTGATGTCAAAAGGGGGAGATGAGTATGGATAAAGGACGAGAAATGTATAGGTCAAAAGGGGATAAGTGTATAAGAAAAAGGGGAAGAAAAATATAGAAAATCCATGTATATAGATAGGGGGAGTTTATCTCATAGATATGCATGTTGATAGGGGGAGAAATCCCTAAGTTGATATCCTTATGCTTTAATGTTATATTTTCTTAAGGATGTTTGTCATCATCAAAAATTGGGAGATTGTTGGCTTTAGGTTTTCAACCTTAGTCTTAATCTCGATCTTGATGGTTTTCATGAAAACAAACTTGGAACTAATGATTTCATTGAGAATATCTTTCAGGTTCCATATCGACTAGCGTTCGATGTCCTCGATCGGATAAATCGAAGAAATCATAAAATCGAAAGGACATTGATCGTCGCGCTCGGGTTGGTTGCGGAAGTTTCTCGAAGATCGACGAGTGCTCCCAAGTCGCTTGGATGAGTCCAAAGATCAAGTCAAAAGCTCTCCAAGATAATGCTCGTTGAAAGCCGGAACCCGAAAACGAAGCGCAGAAGAAAAAGGCTGAAGGAAACAATCTCAGCCAAGGTTCGATCGATCGGGCGATCGGCCGACTGTAGGTAAAAAGGGGCAGTAGCCCTGGCGGTTGACCGATCGATTGATCGGACTGAGGCTAGCTACAGACACAGCTTGCGTCGGTCGACCGAAGAAAGGAAACGCAGGATTCTTGCGTCGGGCAGTCGACCGAATAACGATAGAATCTACCCGTAGCTGGCGGTCGACCAATCGATCGATCGACCTGCTGAATGCCGCGACGCGAGATAGTGTCGGTCGACCGACAGGTCGACCGAAGATCGCGGATCGCGTGATCCGCGTGTGGCGATCGACTAGTCGATCGACCGACCATAGGGAAAGTTTTAACGGTCGAATGACCGGTCGACCGGTGCTTCAACCGGCTCTTCGACCGACAGTCTATAATGAATAGTTTTCTACCCGTTGAACAGCCGTTGCTTCACGAGGGTATAAATACACCCTCTGATACTTTATTTAATCTTCTTCTCCCAATCTTACAGTGATCATTGAGCATTCTAAGGGATTTAAAGCCTTCCAAATGATCAATCGTGCACGCTCTGCTTCTGCAGCGAGTTCCACTTCAAGCGTAAGTTCTTCCTCAACACGAGAATTAAATCGAGCTGTTCGTCTTGATGATTTGGAGGCATTGAAGGCTTGAGAAGAACACTAATACTTGGTTTATCCTTTAGCTCTTTTCGATTGTAATTTTACTATTATTTTAACTGTTTGATTTGTTTGTGTGAAGACCTAGGGTGTTAGGTCTTGCTGTGTGTGAAGTGGTATCCTTGGTGAAAAGGAGTAAAACCACTTGTGTATACTTAGTGATTACTAGGATTAGTTCTAGTTGTCCCTTAGGTTGAGGTGGGAAAGTGCTCTCGGTAGGAAGGCGGGATACTTCCGGGTGTGGAAGTGCCTTCGGTTAGAGAGTGGAGACTTTTCGGTGCAAAGTCCTCGTGTGTAAGGGAAACTCTAATTAATCTAGTAAAATCTAGTTTGAAAATCCTAAGTGGGGTGCTTAGGTAGTAGAGTAGGCATTGGGGCCGAACCACTATAAATCTTGTGTTTGCGTTGATTTAAATTGTTTGAGCTATATTGCTTTATTTTGCTTCCACATTTAAATCGCATAATTGTAATTCGCCTAAATAATCTAAACAATCGATTAAAATTAGATTTAGGTGAATCGTATAGTAAACACACTATTCACCCTCCCTCTAGTATCGTCATTTGGAAGAAGTGGGAGGAAGTTGAGAGGGAAGTTACAACTTCAAACCTTGAATGAAGGGGGTTGTTACTACGAGTCTTAAAAGAGGGAGTTACTGCTTCGAGCCTTGAAAGAGAGTGTTACTGCTTCAAGCCTCGAATGAGAGGGTCTAATGCTTCGATCAGGGGGTCTAATGCTTCGATCCCTGAATGAGCAAAATTAATGGAGAGAGAGAGAGAAATCATTTATAATAAAAGGGGATTACACCTTCTTCTTTTAAAAAAAACCCCTCTCCTTTTAAATTGCTAGACTATTTTTTGGATTCACCTGAGACATCTTCCTTTTCATCATTAGTCCATGTAACCGTGTAAGGTTTCTTTAGTATCTTCTGTAAATTCGGACACTAGGATCTGATATGACCATATCCTTCACACTCAAAGCATTTCACACCTTTGTATTTCTGTTTTAAATCATTCTTGGGTGCAGACGACTAACCTCTTTTGATTTCCCCCACCGTGTATTTTGATTTTGAACAGTTAAACCCAGTCGGTTGAAATTGCAGTTGGAACTATGGTTGAAACTGTTTGTTTTTAGCTCTTATAAACTTTTTGAAATTCTTTGTAATAAGGGTACACACTGCATCCATTTCATCATTTGAACACTCTTCAGACCATACTTCATCTTCAGTAGCACTGAAAGCAAGATTTTTCTTTCTCTCTTTGTGTGAATATTTTTCTGAAGTTCTAACTCATACGTTTCATGCTTTCCCATCAAAGTATCATGAGACATAACTGATGGATCATGAACTTCACTGATAGTTGCAACCTTCATATCAAATTTTGAAGGCAAAGATCTAAGAACTTTTCTTACCACGTTTTCTTCTGAAAATGATTTACCAAGATTTGTTGCATTGTTCATAAGATCTTTGATATGCCCATGAAAGTCTTGAATGTTTTCATCTTCTCCCATCTTTAGATTCTCAAATCTAGAGTTGAGGATTTCAACTTTGGACTTCCGAAGCGTCAAGAATTCTTCATGATTAGTTTCTAAAATTTCCCATGCCTACTTTGCCAAGGTACAAGCCGAAATTAGTTTAAACTGAGAATGATCAACTCCACTGAAGATATCATTTAGAGCCTTATTGTTGTCACGTCCAATTCTAGGGCCACGTGACCGGCCAGAATATTTGTGTCTATACCCCGAAGCCTACCCCATGCATGTGCTAACTCAACATCGCGACATAAAGAAAGATAAACAATAATTAAATAAAAGCCAAACTTTTATTGAAGGAACCAAATAAGAAATAAATATCCAAAAACGAAGTAAATAATGTCCAACATAGCAATCCAAATTTTCAAATAACAAGAATAGAAATAAATGTCTCAAAATGAACTGAACAAAAGTCCAAAGGACTACAACTCCAACGATCAACCCTGCATCAATATGCATGAACGACAAATAACATAACTCGACTACGACTCCCTAAACTCGGTCTGTCATGAGATTAATTGTACTCTTTGCCCTCCAGCCGCGCCAGGTGCTCTAGCCAGCACCTCACTGGTCAGGCTCTGCAAAAAAAAGAAAAAAACGTGAGTTCAAATAGAACTTAGTGAGCGGTTCCACTGAACCCCCGGCAACCAATCCAACCACAATCATATAACAGAGTATCCATCCTTATGCAGGAAAATAAAATCAGTGTTTTGACATTATATTAGGCCGTTCGGCCACCACTTGCCCATAGGCATTCCATCACATACACATAAATATATCGGTTGGGATTCGCCCATCCAATCGGGTCGGGATTCGCCCATCCGATCTATTCAATTATTCTAAGGTTAGGATTTGCCCATCCAATCGGGTCGGGATTCGCCCATCCGACCTTCTAGGCATATGCCCGCAATCGGCTCCTTTCCTAGCCTTTCTGCCATTCTGGAGGAGATATGGCACAATGACAAGTCCTACCCGTCAAAATGTCTCTATAGACCGCTTGATTTATTAAATATCAAAAGTGTAGGGGCTATGTCCTAAGAACATTCTTTCTAGGAATAATCATAACATGCATATTTTCATTCCCAACGTTCTAGATTCAGAGCAACCCTACTAAATTGTATTAGCATGAAACCATTAATTTATAACATTTAACAATTTTATTTTTGCCCTTAGAAATTTATTTTTGCAATTAGAAATTAATTTCTGCATTTAAAGTCATAATTCTGTCATTAGGATTTCCAGCCTACTATACATGTCCGTTTCTAGCCCGTACACCCCGAATCTGATTCCCAGAATGTATCCTATGATTTCAAACTATAGTTTCCAGTAAAATTGATAGATTGCATCACTATATTCTGACATCAGCTCGCAATCTCAGCATCTCTACGTAAAATTTCAGCACATGTACATAAAAAATTTCAGTATACTATTTTAGAAAATTTTAGCATTTGCTCATCATGGATTTTTAAATGACAAGATGAGATTATAAAATCAGTTTATATCAATCATCAACAACCAAATTATAGAGCATAACTCATGCATCAATTTCCACCAAACCGAAATTAAACATATCAAGTCCTGGAATCTTGCATTACTTGGTAAAGTAAAACACTATTCGGGGAAACAACAATCACCGTTGGAAGAGCTAAAGTAATACATTGAAATCACCGTTGAAAGAGGCATGGTCTTGTTTATTAAAATGTTTCACAGTAAGGTTGAATTGCTTCTAGATTTCATGCCAAAGGTGGGTGCATGCTCTTAATAAAAAAAATATATAGAGGCTGGGTGGAAAAAACGTGTGGTCCACCGCCACTATTAATGTCACCAAAAAGGCAGATTGGAAGAAATCTAGTGATTTACTGTCAAACGAAACATCAACCATGAATTATTAATTTTGTGGGGGAAGCGATAATGTGCAGTATCAATTTACTCTTCCCTGTGCGAATAATTGCAGTCTCAACTCGGCGTGTTTTGCCTTAAGGACAGGCCGACCATTGCTCTAGCCTAAACATCATAAAATTGATTTAAGACCTAAAAATTTTGACGCAAAAAAAAGAAAATTCACGACAAAAAAATTTCAAGGGGGCAGCGGCTTGAATCAAGAACAAGGAGAGGAGTTAAACCACTCATCTTTGCCAAAAGTATGAAAACAAGAAGGTGAGATGAATCCTCGCTCGCGATCTCTGAGGACGGCAAGCAAAATCCAGCTAAGGGGGGGGGGGGGGGAGGCGGCTCCTCTCTTGCGACTGCACTCGTGCGACTCTCCTTTTGGAGCCGTACGTCAAAGAGGGGGGATTTATAATTCTCCTTTGCCAACCCTACCCCTACAACTAAAGTTGCATCCAAATTGAGCCCCGATCGAGCCGGGGAACTCGGCTCAACCTGAAACAAACCCAACAACCCATACCCCTGACCTTCACCAAAGGAATCTCCTTGGGCCTCAATTTTCTGATTTGACGGTCTAGCACTTCCACAGGTCTCTCCTCATAAGAAACAGTTGAATCCACCTCAACTGCAGTAGGCTCAATCACATGGAACTTGCCCCGAACGTACTTTTTTAGCATAGACACATGGAATACTGAATGCACTCTGTCCATACTAGGATGTAAAGCCAGCTCATATGCTACTGCCCCTCTTCGTTTGAGAATAGGAAATAGCCTAATGAGCCTAGGGCTTAGCTTCTCTCTTTTCCCAAACCTTACCACACCTTTCATATGGGACACCTTAAGGAAAACCATATCCCCCTCTGCGAACTCTACCTCCCTAGCTTTTCCATTTACATACATCTTCTGGCAACTCTAAGCTGCTAACAATCTGTCCTTGATCAGCTTCACTTTCTCCACTGCCTCCTTTGCCAAGGTACCTACAAGTGTTGACTCGGGAATCTCTGGCCATAGTAGACATGAAAGTCAGGAAGATATTTCTAACGTTTCATTATTGACATGACATCTTGGTGGGTGGAATACATATGAATCGGTATTAGGGTTTGACACTTCTTCCGTATCCTAACCGACTTCAGAACATTGTAACCGAGGGATTTAGTTGTACGGTAACTAATCACCGAAGGATGTTCGATTATTGTAGAATGAACCTCACACTACCCGGGTAGTCATGACACATTGCTAGATGCCAATCTTGACTTGTGAGTGGAGTCTCTCATAACCACACTAAAGGGATTTAGTGGAGGCTCGTAAGATTCAAATAGAAATTGTTCTATCAGATCCGACTCTTCATTATGCACAACTCACTGCTGGCTTAGTGTGGGGCCCAATGGGTCACACACAACAGGCTAACCTTGTAACGGGCTTCATGAGATAAAGTCTGAATGTGACACTATATGTCTAGTAGCATGGACATGCTGCAACTCGATCACGGATCTCATTTACAGATTTAATAGGAAAGGTGTTTCCTATAAGAACGAATGCGCGAGGAGGAGTTCCTCAGTAATCCTATGTCACGCCCCAACTCAGGGTCACGTGACCGGCCAGGTTATAGTTGATCGGCCAGGTTATACGTGACCAGCCAGAGTATACATGCCTATACCCCGCAACCTAACCCATGCACATGCTAACTCATGATAAAAAAATATAGCGAAAAGAATGTAATGAGTTTTATTTTCAAGGAAAAGAAAAACCAAATCAGATTTCATTAGAAACAAGTTTAGCAAAATAGTAAAGTGCGGAAATAATAAATCAACCCTCAATTGTTTGTTTACAAATGAAAATTTGAAGTAAAAGACATGAACGTCCTCAAGGGACTATAACTCCAAAATACCAAAACACAAGTGCATGACAAACTACCAAAAATTCGACTACGGCCCCTAACTAGGACTGCAATGAGATCAATATGGCTCCTCTGTCCCTCCAGCCGCGCCAAGTACTCCAGCCCACCTCATCGGTCAGGCTTTGCAAAACAAAACAAACGACAACGGGTGAGTTCAAAGAACTCAGTGAGCGGTTCTACCAACCCCCACCATAAAAATCAACCATGCAGACAACAGAATAAAAATGTCATTGCCACATATAGGATAATGCATCAAGCGGTAAAGCTAAGCAACAGGCCAACTGGCCAACACATGCCCAAAGGCAAACCACCCCACTAAGTAGTGAAATGCAACAAACCTCAGCCTACCCGTGCCCTAAGACACACATATCTAACTCAAGGGTTATGAGTATAATCGGGATTGGCCCATCCGAACTTATCTCGAGATAGAACCCTAGACAAAACGCAAGAATAATCGATATTCACCCGTCCGAACTTATTCCTTAAATGACACTCAGGAGCAATCGAGATTGGCCCGTCCGAACTTACTCCATGAGAAACGCATAAACAATCGGAATTTGCCCATCCAAACTTGTTCCTTAAAGATAATGCAGGAATAATCGGGATTCGCCCATCCAAACTTATTCCTTTAAATATAGAATCTTGGGAACAATCGGGATTTGCCCGTCCGAACTTGTTCCACAAGAAATGCATGAATAATCGGGATTTTCCCATCCGGACTTGTTCCACAGGTTGGGAATTAATAATCCAACCTTCCGGTCTAGGCCCGCAATCCAGCTCCTATCCGAGCCTCTCCGCCATTCATAAAGATATGACAACAATAAAACCTAAATCAAGTGTCTCCTACGGTGTCTTAGGGGTGTCCTTATTGGAAAGTGTCTCAACACTTCAATATCCGACCCCAACTCCTAGACCCATAATGTCATAAACCTGTGAGGTTTATTTCATGCCTAAGATTTATTTGTTGGTTCATAACAGATTATGTTGGCCCTTGAATTTTAATTATGCAATTAAAATTTATCATCAACAAAAATAGGGTTTTGTTTTAGGGTTTTATTCTCAATTTACTGTTGAGCCCAAAGTTGGTACACCCAAGTCGAATCCGACTTCTAAAGTGTGACCTATGGATCCAGACTATATTTTCTAGTCGAAATGATAGGTTACAAGACTATGTTCAGTAAACTATACATATCGCAAATAGAGAATACAAAATCAACTCAGAATCAACAAATCAGCATGAAATTTCAGCAAGATTAAGTTTTCAGCATACCAAGGTAATTAATCCGAAATTCACAGCAATTAAATCTTTAATTACCATCCAAAACAGAATTACAAAATTTGATTTAAATCTCACAACATACATATTTATTAAACAAAACTAGCAAGAACCAACATCATCTTTAAACAAGATTCAATCTTCATGGTCAAGAATCCCACACCAAAAACACCCATGGCATCAAGATCAAACCCTATCTTTGTAAAACATGATTACTATCCAAAAATCACAGATTAATTTTGAAGCATGCATTAACATATAGAAATCTAAGTTGGTAAGCAATTCAAAGCATAGGTCTCAAAATACACAATAACTATCTCTTAGACATTTCATCAAACACCTTGAGGGCGACCCTAATTCCAACTTGGCCTAGCACCCTTAGGGTCATCCTAGGGATTTCGAGCCCCATAGGGGGGGGTTCGAGTCTCCTCTCACATGGCAATCACAAAAGAAACGACGAGGATTCGAGAGTCGACGGAAAAACCAACAAGAACATCTTGATTTCAAGAATGGCTCAAGAATACGAAAAAACCCGAGAAAAGGAGGGGTAAAACCACTCACCCAATTTAGGAAGATGAAATCAGGTAAATTCCCAATCGGCGGCCTTCGAATCTGGCCTCAAAGGGTGGCGACTCGGCTCAAACAAGGGAAAAGAAGGGCGGCAGCTCCACTCCAAGCAGTCGGCTCCACTCCAAGCAGTCGGCTCCAAGAGATGAGAAGAGGGAGAGGGGCGGCTCGGCTTGGCTGGGCGGCCTCTCTCCACTCGGCTCCAAGAGAAGGGAAGAAGGAGAGGAAGGGGGCTCGGCTCAGCGGCTGGCTTTCTTGGAGGCTCCAAGAGAGGGAAGGGAGGGGCGCCGGCTGGCGGCTCCATTGTGGCTGGTGGCTCCTCTCTTCTCTCAATTGGTTTGTGCGACTCCAATGGGGAGCCGGAAGCAAAAAAGGGGGGGAATTTATAGATGCATCCCCAAGCCCTCAACCCTAGCAACCTGCATCCGCCTCGAGCCGAATCCAAACCCGCTAACCCGACTAAACTTAATTAAACTCAATCTAACCCCATGCTCCACATAAGCATCCAACACATGCACGTACACCCATATGCGACATAATTTAATAGTCATGCACACACATCATAACAATTAAATAAATTTATTCAATCAAGAAAAGAAACTACATAATTAAAATTCTTACTTACCCGAGCTCGCAAGCTCACAAGCTCGCACTGGATGATAAGTCAACTCGGCTTGACCTCGAACAAGTCCGCTAGGCTGACAATCACACACACAAAAAATATATTAAAGCTAGGATATTACACCCTAATTTGTAGGGTAGCTCTATTTGGTAGGGTAACCCTAAAGTCGTAGGGTACGACACGTGATATTATTTTTTGGGGTTGATTAAACTTAATTATGAATTAAGTAATTAATTAACCATTAGACGGGAATTATGTTTAATTAATAATTAAACATAATTATACGGAGGGAAAATTTTGATTTTTCCCATGCGCTTATACCTATTAATTAGGAATAGATTTATTGAGATAAGTCATATATATTAATAGACAATTGATTTATTTGGATAAATATGGTTCTATTAATAAATAGGAGCTTGATTTATCTCATCCTTATTCTTTAGGTGATTGGTTTTAGGAGATAAATATAATTCCTATTGATAAGCATTTAATCTATGTAGATAAATTAATATTCAATTTAATTAGTTTTTGATTTATTCTGAATAAATTATAAAATCATTAAATATGAAAATCAAAGAGGAGACGAACACCGAATTTTTGAAATCCCGAGTGAGTTCAAAATTGAACTCAAGTGGCCGACCCCCCCCCCCCCCCCTTTATTCTCTCTTGTTGTCGCCCCCTTTAAAATGGTAGCCGTACCATGAGAATGAAAAGAGAGAAAAAGGAATAGATCAAGAGAAAAGATTATGAATCTTGAGAAGGGTTCTTGTCTGGAAGAGTTCTAAGAATCCAAAGTTCTTCTCCCTGGTGGCCGACCTCCTCCTTCTTGATCCTCCCGTCTTCTTTTCTTGGGTGTGCCGCAATCTTCATCTTTTTGGAGGAGTCCAAGAGGACAGCAAGGTATCTTCACATCTTCTCTTATCTTTCATTCTGGTGTGTTTTCATCCTCTCTACTTCCCTTTTTGGTGTCTGGTTCTTGGTGGAAGGGGGGCCGACCTTGCCTTGGTGGATTTCAGGATTGAGAAAGCTTCTCTGTTGAGCCACAATGAGCCCTCGTGTTCGCTACCCCTATTGTTGCGATGTACTTGGTGTGGACTATCATTGGACGACGTGCACATGTTTGTGTCAAGATGGGGATAAGAGTAGTCATACCAACCACGGTATAAGTTATACCTTCCCCTTCTACTTGTAGTTTGAATTTCTTAAAGATTTCTAAACTAGATAGCTATTTTCGGGATAGTTTGAATTTTTTAAATTGCTATTTTCGCTGTGTTTCTCATTCCTATCCCAACAGTGGTATCAGATCCACCTTTAGAAATTATTTGGAATTTTTATGTCGCATTTTGGTCACGTTTATGAACCATTCACTCCCTAAACGTCATGCTGCCCGGTTTTGGTTTTCGGGGGTTTTTGAATCATTTTTCTCGGCTCCATGGCTCATGCAATGAATCGAGGTGGAAGCCTACTGTCCATATTGATTTTGGACAGAATTTAAACTAAAAAATACCGTGGGTTCATGGTTGAACAGCCCCGAGAACCGAAAAATTCAGCATATGTTGTTTGAACCGTTTTGGGTGGAAACGTGATCGGATTTGTGCGATTTCGGATTCTGTTTTTTCTTTTCTTTTTCATATATGATGTGATGCATGAAAGGATGATGATGGATTAGCCCAATGTGCATGTGACTGTGTGTAAAACGTGGTTGTGATGATTTCTTGTAAATTTATGAAATTTCAGCATTGTAATTTTTAAATAGGGTCTGTGTACTCCTGCCTTCCTCTTGAGAATTCTGATTGTAATTAACTTCTACCTCTCTTTAAACCTTTCCCCAAGGGTTGTTTGGGGTCTTCTTCTTTTAGTTTTATAAAATTATAAGTTTAGGGGCAGATTCGCGACGAGCACGCTTGTTGCCCTGCTTTGGTGCGCACACGGAGAGGAGGTGTTCGGCGCCAGGTTGATGACAGCTTGAACCCCGGGAAGACACTGATGGAACCGTAAACCTACAAGGTGGTTTTGGGCAGCGCCTTGGCAAGACGGAGCTCCCTAAAAACTCTAGGATGATGGCCTTAGTTCGCCCAGTGGCTCGGGTGGAACCCTTAGGCTATCCATAATCATCCTTATTTACTTTATGCTTTTATTTATTGCTCTTGCCTCAATTATTGATTGCTCAGATAAATTATAATTGCATGAAGAAACACTCCAATAATATTGAGTCCGAATGACTAGGATATTAAGAATATCGTTCACGCCTTCCATCGTTATGAGGGATAAATGTGTCTATTGTCACAACGGATTTGTTATGCACACACAAGGCCTTTTTTGCTAATAGACACATTGCACCTCATATGACACATATCCCTTTTGTGTCTCTACTACCGGCTTGAGCATGACTTACCTTGTTGAGCTACACTCAAGGGTGGTTGTTTTCTCGCTAGGGCATATGAACAATGGGTCCGACTCAACTAAGGCTCCTTGGTTTATTGTGCACACACAAGGCCTTGGCTGCCTTAGAGACAAAAATATATGGAAGTCACATAGTGATGTGATCGGTAAAAAGTTACCTACCGATGGACCTATTAGGGTTTGTCGTGTTACATGCGAGACCCGAGTAGGAGAAGTAGGGTTCCATTTTTCCCCTAAGAAAGTCTACCAACAAGGGCTTCCAACTTTCAAATCGGAGGGTATTATGGAACCACAAAAATTAGTGCGAGGCATGATTAATTAAAAGACCTCAATAAACATGCATGTAGAATATCTGCTCATTCATGTCTTTATTTTCTTTATAGCATATCATGTCACCTTTACCGTCGTTAGATTGCTTCATCAATGAAAATAAATTAACTGGACCAAATTACGTCGATTAGATGCGAAATTTGAGGATTGTCCTCATTAATTTATGAGAATCTGTCTCACATTCTTGATGCTCCAGGACCGATGCCACCCCTTGGCGAAGGGAATTTCACCGATGAAGAGAGGACGATTTATGAGAAGCTGCAAGAAATTTGGAGTGAAGATAGCACCACTATTCAATGCATAATGTTGACATCCATGTATGATGAGTTGCAAAAGCAGCATGAACACTTGGATAACACTCTTGTTGAGACCCATGTCCTCCAAGTAATAAATTTGATTGAGAAGTTAGAGAGGTTGGGGTTCTCCATGGACAGGGAACTAAGTCAGAACTTAGTACTCCAATCCCTCTCGGATTCATTTTCATAGTTTGTTGATAACTTCCACATAAACAAGAAGGACTTATCGCTTCCTGAGCTCCTTTATATGCTGAAGACTGCTAAGTCCCACCTTATGAAGGGTAAGGATATAGTTTTGTTAATGGGAGATTCCTCTGAGGCAAAGTTATACTCTGTTGAGAACAAAGTAAAAAATAGAACTGTGAAACCCATGAAAAATATCAAGAAGAAAGGGAAAGTTGTTCCCAATGGTACCTGCTACCATTGTGGTAAAGATGGCCACTCGAAGCTCAACTGGAAGTAGTATTTTGCAAAGTTAAAACTGAAGATGGTTTTTGAAACCGTAGCTTCAGGTGCGTACGTTATAGAAAATAATTCGTCATTAAAACTCTACTTTATGGTATTTGATACCGGGTACTTGATATCAATCATCATCTGCAAGATGTTGCAGGAGAAGAAGAATAGTAGAAGACTTGACAAAAGGCGACTACGACCTTCGGGAAGGCAATAGGCGCAAGAGTTGCAGCCTTAGCCGTAGGAACCTAGCTATTGTATAAGTCTGCTATTCAGCAAAGACCATTGAATTGTATAATTGATTTGCTCCAGTGTCAATAAAAGAACATCTTTTTTCCTTTGTTATCTAAACAAGGTTGTGAAAAGTTCTTTAAAAGATAATAGTTGCCACATGAACCATTCTGATGAGTTACATGTGACAAGACCAATTTCAATTAGTTTAATGGTTTTTGAAGTTAATGATAAATATTTTTTGTACGAACGCACAATGAGATAAAATTAACCTCACCTACTTTTGGGTTTTAAAATTAACCTTAGAACTTGTAACCACATAACGGGCTTAGTGTGGGGCCCAATGGGTCACACACAACAGGCTAAACTCGTAACGAGCTTTATGAGATAGAGTCTGAATGCCGGCCCTATATGTCTACTAGCATGGACATGCTGCAACTCGATCACGGATCTCATTTACGGACATAATAGGAAAGATGTTTCCTATAGGAACGAATACACGAGGAAGGAGTTCCTCGCTAACCCTAATTTGTAGGGTAGCCCTATTTGGTAGGATAACCCTAAAGTCGTAGGGTATGACACGCGATATTATTTTTGGGGTTGATTAAACTTAATTATGAATTAAGTAATTAATTAACCATTTGACATGGATTAGGATTAATTAAGAATTAAACATAATTACATGGAGGGAAAATTTTGATTTTTCCCATGCGCCTACCTCTATTAATTAGGAATTGATTTATTTAGATAAATCATACTTAATAGGGAATTGATTTATTTAGATAAGTCATATATATTAATAGATGGTTCTATTAATAAATAGGAGTTTGATTTATCTCATCCATATTCTTTTGGTGATTGGTTTTAGGAGATAAATATAATTCCTATTGATAAGCATTTAATCTGTGTAGATAAATTAATATTCTATTTAATTGATTTTTGATTTGTTCTGAATAAATTATAAAACCACTAGATATGATAATTAAAGAGGAGGCAAACCCCGTATTTTTAAAATCTGGATTGAGTTCAAAATTGAACTCAAGTGGCTGACCCCCTCATATTCTCTCTTGTGGCTGCCCCTTTTAAAATGGTTAAAGGGTGGACGAACCATGAGAATGAAAAGAGAGAGGAAGGAATAGATAAGAGAGAAAAGATTGTGAATCTTGAGAAGGGTTCTTGTGTGGAAGAGTTCCAAGAACCCTAAGTTCTTCTCCTTGGTGGCCGGCCTGTTGTCTAATATTAGAGAATATCCTATTAGCTCACGAGATGGTTCACCACTTAAAGACAAGGCAACACAACTCAAAGGCAGAGATGGCTTTAAAAATCGATATGAGCAGTGCATATGACCGAGTTTTGTATGGAGGGCTTCAACCACCTGCTCCAAACCAGCTTCCAAAACAAAGGTTATGGTGGGATCTCCCTGAGACGACACTACCCTGAGATTATCTCATTGTTCTTTGCGGACGACGTCTTAC
This sequence comes from Canna indica, assembly GCA_034359265.1. Lineage (NCBI taxonomy): Eukaryota > Viridiplantae > Streptophyta > Magnoliopsida > Zingiberales > Cannaceae > Canna > Canna indica. The sequence goes on along the minus strand of CP136892.1, from coordinate 39,136,688 downwards.
TCTTCAGCAAAGCAGATTGGAGACATGCGGAATGCATAAAGGAGTTGTTCGAGACTTTTGAAAGGATCAGCGGACAACAAATAAGTGTGCAAAAGTCCACTATTTTCTTCTCCAGGAACTCATCTTTCAGCCTCATAAACATGATGAGTTCAGTTCTTTCCATTCCTCACGAAATCAAGCACGAGAAATACCTTGGGCTTCCCTTCATGATAAACAAATCCAAAAAATCTACCTTCGACTACATTTTAGCAAGGATATGGGAAAGAATAGAAGGTTGGTCATCTCGTTTCTTGTCCCGGGCGGGCAAAAGCGTCCTCATAATACCAGTACACGCTGCTATACCAAACTATGCAATGTCGTGCTTCTATATATCAGATTCGCTTTGCAAACAAATTGATAATATATGCAGCAAATTTTGGTGGTCATCTAAGCATGATCAATGAGGAATGCACTGGTTTAAATGGTCAAAGCTATGCTCGGCATTTTTGAAGGAGGTTTAGGATTCAAGGAGTGCAGAAAGATGAACCTAGCCCTTCTCTCAAAGCATGGCTGTCGTCTAATATCTCATCCGGAGTCTTTGCTCAGTAAAATGTTGGAAGCCAAATATTATCCACCCTCATCCTTCGTCAATGTGGAAGCAAAACAAAACTATTCTTCGGGATGGCAGAGTATTCTAAAAGGCAGGGAGATTCTTCGGCTGGGTATGCAGCTCAAGATTGGTTCTCACTCTACTAAAGATGTTGTCGGATCTCCTTGGCTACCTATTGAGCCATCCTTTCGCCTCGACGGACCTCCTCCAGTGGCTTCTGAATCCATTCTGATATCTTATCTATTTGATAAAGATACAGGATTATAGATAGCTCAAATAGTTCAAGAGTTCTTTCCACACTCAATAGCGGAGGAAATATTCAAGATCCAAAATCATGAAGGCCGGGATTAGTGGACCTGGCACTATAGTAGGAATGGTTCACACTCAGTATGTCTCTTGGGTATCACTTAGCTGGTCTCCTCGTCCCAAATGAGACTTCCCAACACACAAATCCACAAGCTTTTCCATAGACGAGTATTTGGAAGCTAAAGGTTCCGCCAAAGATAATGGTATTTACATGGAGATTACTTCAAGGGTGCTTACCATTGAGGGTTGCACTCACTCAACGTAATGTTCCAATGGAAGATGTACACTGCCCTCTATGCAACTTAGTTCCTGAATTGAGGGAGCACGTATTCCTTCATTGTCGTACTTCCGCTGATATTTGGAGACGATCAGGCCTCCCCATCCCATCTTGCGCAATTGTTACTTCCATCCTCCATTGGTGGTTGACAGCCTGAACCAAACTTTGAAACTGCACCCATGGAATGGAGCTTCTCTCTTACCTCCTATGGAGTATCCAGAACCTCATGAACCAAGTCATTATTAACCGCCAATAGCAACTCCGACGTCTGCAGTTGACCAGGCTTTCAGCATTTGGCCCATATCTTCCAATGTCAATGTTTAATAAGTGTTATTTGGCATGCTTTTATTGCATTGATCTGGAGTGACATTTGGATAATATGCATTGTATGGTTCATGTCCTTATCTCTTCCTTGATTGGAATGAAAAGCTAGTATTGGGGAAAAAAAATAGTGACAGAAAATGAAATCTGTCACTAATATGTTTGTGCTTCCATTTTAATTAAGTATATTAAGTTACACTAATAAAAAATAATTTACTTTGAAAAAATACAAACCTTAGACCTCAAGATAACAGAATAGCACCTCTTCCAACACAATAAAGATTTTTTTCCTATAAGTTGTTAGTGTTTGGCATTTATATGTTGGTTGTATTTGGCAAAAGTATTCATGGTGAATTCTAAGTTTTATGCATAGTCACAATTATAAGAAGCTCTGCCTATATGATGATAGTTTCAACTGTGAAAGGACAGTCTCAACCGCTTCTACAATATGAGGTTTTCTAGATAAGCTTGTTGTGAATAAGATGGCTGTTGGACTTCAATATTGATGATGATTCTCTTGATATCTCTGAATTAATTATCGTTATTTATTTATTGTTTGTCTATTTTGAGTATTATAAGTAGTGGAGAGTTTCCTACTCTTTATGTTCTTAGCGTTACTGTTTGATTTAAACTTTATGATGTCTTCAATTTTGGCTGTTCAAACCGATGACTGTTGGTTGTTTAATTGATGGGTTCATTAAATTGTTAGCTAAAGGGTTCCTCCTTCATGCTTTATTCTCCTCATGATTATTTTGATGATAACAAACCTATTTAACAAGCGTTTGAAGTATGAAAATTATAGGATCGATGAAAGATACGTCAAGCCTTACGCCTCTCGATCAATCCTCAAAATAGATCAATGTGTGCATAAAAAATGTGTTGGATAGCATGGAGAATCCTTCAAAGATAATGCACGTTGAAGAATGAAGCCGAAAAACCAAGTGCGAAATGAGAAAGCCAAGAAACATATTTTCCAGCTCAAGTTCGGTCGACCAAACGGTCGACCGAATGATGCGCAAAAGAGGTAGTAGCCGCAGAAGGCTGCGTCGGTCGATCGACCGACCGATGCCAAATATTGGCAGAATGCTCATCGGTTGACCGATCTATCGACCGGATCGCATAGCGCGAGTCGGGGATCTCGGCATCACTGAGTCGGTCGATCGGATCCGGGATGGCCAAATCCTACTACAATCGGTCGACCGATTGGCGTGCAATAGCTGGCTTCGATCGACCGGTTGGTCGAGCGGATTGGAAGTAGACATTTTTTCGTCAACCGATCGACCCGTCGGTCGACCGATCAAGGGAGAAAACTTACAGTAAGCCAGTGGTCGATCGGTCGGTCGACCAATGATTCGATCGGACCTTCGACTGGGCATCCGTAATAGTCAAAAATAATCTCGTTGACGCCCTATTTCAACTAGGTTTATACATCTCCCTTCTAATCTTTTTTATTATGCTCTCTCTCAGATTCTTGGATGATAAAAAGCTTCAAAGAGTGATTCAATTGAATCCTTCAAACCTTCAAGCGCTAAAGTTCATCGGCTGAGTCTTGATCCCCTACTGTCAAAAATAGTTTACTTTCAAAAGGATTCATCAAGCGGTTAGGCACGGGAAGAAGAGGCGTCTAAGTGTGATAAGCTATTATTCCTCTTCTTATAACAAGTTTTTGTCTATTTTGTTCCTCAAACTCTTTGTATTTGATTTGTAGGAAGACCTAGGTTGTTAGGTCTTGTGTGTGGAAGTGGTTTCCTTGTTGTGAAGGAGTAAAGCCACTTGTCTAAACTTAGTTTTACTAGGATTAGTTAAGTTATCCCTTCGGGTTGAGGTGGAAGAGTGCTCCCGATAAGAGAGCAAAGACTTCCGGTTGTGGAAGTGCCTTAGGTCGAGAGTGCGACTCTTCGAGTCAAAGTTCTCATTGTAAGGGAGACAAGAATTAATCTAGTAAACTTAGTTTGGAAATCCTAAGCTGGGTGCTTAGGTAGTGGAGTAGGCATTGGGGCCGAACTACTATAAATTCTTGTGTTTGCTTGATATTTTGCTAGCTCTTAAATTACTTCATCATTCATCGATTTAGCACTTAGTAGTTGAATTACACATTGCCTAAATAATTCAAGAATCGATTAAAATTGAATTAGGCAAATAGTATTAGACAACACACTATTCACCCCCCTCCAGTGTGCAGATTCTTACAACAATTGGTATCAGAGTGGGTCCGTAGCTTGAGATTTCACCATCTCTTCTACACTTTATCTCGACCCGAAAATGTCACTAGAGAGGATAGCGTCTTCACCTCCTAGGTTTGATGAATCTAACTTTGGTCTTTCGAAGAGTATAATGTATACTTTTCTAAAGACTCAAGGTATAGGTGTATTTAACATGGTAAAAATAAAATATATTGAACCTAAGGAAAATATGGATTCATGGACCCAAGAACAAATTAAAATGTTTGCGTTAAATGCTAAAGCTACAAATTGCATATTTTGTTCTTTCGAAAATAATGTACTTGAGAAAATCATGCATTGTACTTCTGCATATGATATTTGGAATACTTTGAACATGCTTTATGATTATGCTAAAACTGAAGAACTCGTTACTCTAAATGAAGGAGACGATGACAATTGTCATGCTCCTATATCTAATGAAGTTCTTGAAGCTTTTAGTGTTTCTAGTCAAAGAAGTACAAAGAGTAGAAAGAGAAAGGTGGTATGTCACCTACGCAATGAGAAATGGCACGTGAAAAAGAATTTCCCTAGTATGAAGAACAAGGCAAAGAAGAGGTCGAATGCTTCCACATCATCATCCCATTCAAATGAAACATCCTCTTGCAATGATTATGAAGCTACCTCAAAAGCTTGCCCGATGAATGATAATGATGAGTACTCTCCTTTCCTTCTAGTCATGATAGTATTAACTCATATAGTTCTCATGATTTTGATGATTTGATGAATGAGTATAAAATCATGTATGCCTTGCTCTTAAAAAAGAATAAAGAAAATAAAAGGATTAAAAATGAGAATTCTAGGCTTAGTTCATATGTGCATACTCTAGAATTAGAAAATGAAAAATAGAAATCTAGCTCACTTGATCCATGCCATGATAACTTAGAATCTGAGCTTAAAGTATTGAAACACAAAAATGATAATTTAAAAAATGAAAATAACATATTGAAAACTCAATTACATGCTATTCAAAAATCTATGAATGATTTGAAAAGTGAAGTTGTTTTCTTGAGTAAGAAAGTAAATTAATTTAAGAATGCCTCATCTCCTAAGAACTGTAGAATAAAAAATGCTTATGTAAAGAATGGCAATGTTCGTCATCATTCTCATGTTAGGCAATCCACACTTAAACCTCAAGCTAAAAAGAAAAATGCTTCACTTAAGAATGCTCATGTCCATCATTTTTCTCATGTCAAACATTCCAACATTAAATCTCATGTCCATAATGAAAGGAGGAAATTTAATGGACATTGTTTTTGTTGTGGTGTATATGGGCATGCTATATATGATTGCGCATTTAAGATGAACCCAAGTGGAGTTAAAACACTTTGGGTAGCTAAGCCCTCTAACACTCAAGGACCCAAAGCCATTTGGGTACCAAAGGTCCCATGCTCTTTTGTAGGGGGAGCAACTGCACAAGGGTAAAGGAAAATGAAGAATTGAAGTTGACCATGGACATCAATGAAGAATCCATCTTTGGTTGCAACTTCAAGCCATGAAAGATGTCATAGGTATGAAAATTGGCATCTAGGTATCTTCGGTATCATCTCTTATAATCTCTTGCTAAAATTGTAGTTGGAGTTTGATATATGCTTAATATTAGTAGATTTTCACTCTTGATAAGTTTCAAAAATGATTTTGATTTTTGATTTCCGGTCTCTTCGGAGACCTAAGTAGCCTATAATGGGCTCATGTGACCTTGCGGTTCTAAATCGTAGGCTCATTGTGGCCTTTCGGTTTTCAACCAATAGGAAGGGTTGGAGATCATGTTTTCATTAATATTATATTTATGATCTCTTAAAAAATTCATTTTTGGATTCATGACAACATATTTTGAAACGGATTTCAAACTATTTAGCAAAGTAAAATTTGAAATCGATACTTGATTTTCTCTTTGCGATCTAGTACGATAACTTGTTAGTAGTCACATTTCCATTATGTTACTAATGAATATTGCTTGCAAGTTATCAAAAATGTGATGGAAGACTAGTAGAGCAAAACTAAAAAAGGAAATGAAAAGTTTGGAAAATTCTCAAGAATGAGGTATGAGTTCAATTTTGCAAAAAATAATAATTGATTATTCATAATTAATGAAGTCTCTATGCTCATGATTGTATTTGCTTGATAAATATATGAAAGTTCATGAGTAAGTAAATCTTTGATAACTTAGGCAATTTCATATCTTGATTGGATGAAATTTGCTCTAGGTTAGAATTTTTATTAGAGACCTCATTTTCTATGGATTGACAAACATATTTTAAATACACACATCACATGAATCTAGGTTGTTACACTTGGTATCACATGAAAACTCATAACTATCTGAACAATGTGATCACTAGATTAGTTTATGAGACTCAAATTGAAAATGCTTGACCTAAGTCAACAATTTGACTTAAGAAATTTCTTTTTGAGTTTAAATTTTCACAAACATGTTAAAATTCACTCATGTTAGATGTCCAAGTGCCTAGTTAGAGAAAACATGAGTAGATAGCATTTTCATGGGTTCAAGCATACTTTGATTAAAATCGAGCAAAGCTCATATCTTGATTAAACGACATTAATATCACTTAAAACTTGATAAACGAGTGTTAAATGATCATATCTTGATATCTAGAAAATTTGAGCAAAATCTGAAATCAGTGGATAAATGACCCATATTTACAAAAATGCCACTGAGATCTTGTAGATTTCTAGAAAATTGCAGAGACAACCTTTTTGAGTGATTCCTGACTTCCTGGAACCCTCATAGAGTCTAATTCATGTAAAAATTTTTTTACTAAATTTGAATGCCACATCCTCTCAAAAATAATTTTTTCTTAAGGGATAAAAACCAGGGCAGATCGAGCGGTCGATTGGCATTCGACCGCCCGATCGATCGGTGGGCGAAAAATGATTTGGATCGCCCATTTCTTCGGCCAGATTTAATCCTAGCCGTTGAAACCGTCGGTTTAAGACCGAATCTAGGGCTTCCTTGCCCATTCGACCGGCTGCCCCATTCCAAGACTTCTCCTTTCATCTTCTAGGGTTCTATCTCCTCTCCAAGACTCTTCTCCAAGGTAAAAAGCCTTCCTTCATCCATCATTCATGAAGTTGCTCTCAAAAGCATGATTTCTTCACTTTTACTCTCACAATATGTGTGAATTCATATATAAAAATATCATTCATGCTTATTTTTCTTGGATGATAACTTCTCTTTAGCATGTTTACTCCAAAAGCGAGTTTTCTTTCAACAAAAATCAAATATCCCATGTTTTCTTCAAATAATTCATCATTTATTCTTTATTCGAATTTTATTTTGAACAAAAATTGTTAGTCAAAGATTCTCTTGTTTTTCTTTCATGAGTTTTTCTTAACTATAACTTTAGCCTTCTTTAAAATTTTTGTTTTGGTCAAAAAGGAAAATGTTTCTTATTCTTCTCTAGTCAAAACAATTTTTTTTATCTCTTCATTTATGGATCACTTTGTTTAATCTTTCCTTTTTATTTTGATTTAGTTTTATTTATCTTGAGATTTAATGAGAAAATCTTTTTGTTCTTGAATGAATCTATGCCGATCTTTAAACTTTTAGCATTCTTTCATTTGCGTTAAAAGCATGCATCTTTCATTTAAAACTAATCATCAACATCATCTTCATAATTGTCTTGCAGAATGGCACCCAAAACTAAGCTCTCATCCTTACCTAATAACCTTTTGACCCAATTAGGCAAGAAACAAGCTGCTAAGTTTGTTGATAGAGCCATCCTGCAAACACGGCCAGTTAATTTAGATGACCTAGAACAATTTGATATCCGAGGGAAACTTGTTTGTATGGGATGGGTAGAATTTATTGGAAAACAAGTACCGGTATGCCCCATCCTGGTTAAAGCCTTCTTCTCTAACCTAGTGATAGAAAAGGCAAGGCTTAGTGATGATTTAGTTCTTCGATTTGAAATCTTGGGAAAATCCATAGTCATCACCAAATCCCTCATCAGAGATGCATTTGAGTTTCCTCTAGTTGGAAGACAAATTTACATGATGTCCACACATGGTTTTCATGAGGAGTTTCCTCATGAAATTGTGTCAACTATTTGTCCTGAGGATTATCAAGGAATGATCCCCACCCAAAGCATCAAACTGTCAATCACTGCCAGGATCATGCATCTTATCATCTCATATAATATTCTTCCTAGGGCAGGTCACTATGATGAGGTCACCTCTATGAGTTATAGGGTTATTTTCTTTGCCATGTCTTGCATTCCTATAGATGTCCCTGACCTCATGCTTAGGTATATAGCTGAAGTCCATTCCTCCAAAAAACAAGGCCTATCATATGCCACAGTGATTTCTCATTTCATATATGAAGCTGGAGTAAATAGATCTAGATTTGAAATAGAGCCCATTCCTAGAGCCAAAGATTCTTCCTCCCTTAGCCGCATGAAGATCCTTGAACATTAGCACGATAAAAGAACACGAGGAGATCCTGTGGAACAGGCTGAGCATGACACAGAGATGGAGGAAGACGAAGCTGGTGGAGGTTCATCATCTGGCACTTCCCTAATGCGCCTAAGTAATCTGGAGGATCGCTTTGCTCAGTTTCACATCGGTCAGATGGAATGGAACAAAAATACATCAGAACGCATGGATGAATATGGCCGTCAGATGGACGAGTATGGTATCATGATCGGTGACCATGGCCGGCGCATCGACGAGTATGGTCAACGTGTTGACCAGTATGGTCAGTAAATAGATGAGTACGATCGTCGAGTTGATGAAATGTATGGGAGAGTGGATGAGATGTGGCAATATTATCGGTTGCATCTACCACCTCCTCCACCACCTGAGGATGAGTAATCCTCTTTGATGCTTTGATTTATTGATGTATTGATGTTGATGTATTGACATTTTCATCTTATGCACATCTATTTGTTTGACTATGTGATGGTTAGTAATGTAAGTGTTATTTTTTTTCTGATGTAAGCTTGCTATGTTTGTTTTTTCTTGATGAATGACAAAAGGGGGAGAATATATGAATATATGCTTATCGATAGGGGAGTACAAATTGAATACATTGCTTCATTTCCTTGATGCTTCCGTGTATCTTGATATTTATCATCAATGCTTTGTCATCATCAAAAAGGGAGAGATTGTTAGCTGAAGGGTTCCTCCTTCATGCTTTATTCTCTTCATGATTATTTTGATGATAACAAACCTATTTAACAAGTGTTTGAAGTATGAAAATTGTAGGATCGATGAAAGATACGTCAAGCCTTACGCCTCTCGATCAATCCTCAAAATAGATCAATGTGTGCATCAAAAATGTGTTGGATAGTATGGAGAATCCTTCAAAGATAAAACACGTTGAAGAATGAAGCCGGAAAACCAAGCGCGAAATGAGAAAGCCAAGAAACATATTTTCCAGCTCGAGTTCGGTCGACCGGACGATCGATCGAATGATGTTATGTATTTGACAATAGCCAATTCGGTCAACCATTCGGTCGACTGAATGATGCGTAAAAGAGGCAGTAGCCACAGAAGGTTGCGTCGGTCGATCGACCGATGCCAAATATTGGAAGAATGCTCATCGGTCGACCAGATGGCATAGCGCGAGTTGGGGATCTTGACTTCACTGAGTCGTTCGACCGATCGGTCGACCAGATCTGGGATGGCCAAATCCCACAACAATCGGTCGACCCGTCGATCGACCAATTGGCGTGTAATAGCTGGATTTGGTCGACCGACTGGTCGACCAGATTGGAAGTAGACATTTTTCCGTTAACCGGTCGTCCCTTCGGTCGACCGATCAAGGGAAAAAACTTATAGTAAGCCAGTGGTCGATCGGTCGGTCGACCGACGATTCGATCGGACCATCGAGCGGGCGTCTGTAACAGTCAAAAATAATCCTGTTGATGCCCTGTTTCAGCTGGGTTTATAAATCTCCCTTCTAATCTTTTTTATTATCCTCTCTCTCAAATTCTTGGATGATAAAAAGCTTCAAAGAGTGATTCAATTGCATCCTTCAAACCTTCAACCACTAAAGTTCATCGGGTGAGTCTTGATCCCCTGTTGTCAAAAAGAGTTTACTTTCAAAAGGGTTCATCAAGCAGTTAGGCGCGGGAAGAAGAGGCATCTAAGTGTGATAAGCTATTATTCCTCTTCTTGTAACAAGTTTTTGTCTATTTTGTTCCTCAAACTATTTGTATTTGATTTGTAGGAAGACCTAGGTTGTTAGGTCTTGTGTGTGGAAGTGGTTTCCTTGTTGTGAAGGAGTAAAGGCACTTGTGTAAACTTAGTTTTACTAGGATTAGTTAAGTTGTCCCTTAGGTTTGAGGTGGAAGAGTGCTCCCGATAAGAAGACCGAGACTTCCGGGTGTGGAAGTGCCTTAGGTCGAGAGTGCGACTCTTCAAATCAAAGTCCTCATTGTAAGGGAGACAAGAATTAATCTAGTAAACTTAGTTTGGAAATCCTAATCGGGGTGCTTGGGTAGTGGAGTAGACATTGGGGCCGAACCACTATAAATCCGTGCGTTTGCTTCATATTTTGCTAGCTCTTAAATTACCTCATCATTCATCGATTTAGCACTTAGTAGTCGAATTACACATTGCCTAAATAATTCAAGAATCAATTAAAATCGAATTAGGCAAATAGTATTAGACAACACACAATTCACCCCCCCTCTAGTGTGCGGATTCTTACAACATAAACAACATAGTTATGAACAACATTGATTCAGATCTTTTAGTTGTCTAATATAAATTCTAATGAAAATATCTTATCTGCGTTCCAATTATTGAGAGGAGTTGAGACTGCTGAGTGCATAAAGACAACTATCAACATTTCTTATTTTCAGGAGAAGATTGGTTTTGGCCTGATAACTCACTACAACACAAGGCTGTGTGGAGGACGAAACTCTATGGCTGGGCTTGAAATAAATAGTACCCATGAGCCAATCACATATTGATGTGTAGGGAACTATTTTTGGTTAATGAATTATATGAGGCAACTTTTCATCATATGCTGCATCTATATTTTGTATATATTAGATTGTGATGAATCCTCTGAACCCGGACAATTGATTCCATGGCCATGGTGAGGTCATGCTAGTGAGACTTGGAATCCAGATGCCCCTATTCTAAATGTTCCTAGACGTAGGATCACCGATTAAGGGATTGGTGATTCTGGATAGACTAGTGCACTTGGTACATGCCTTATATGATAAGGGGTAATTGATCTCACAGTTACCTGTGAGCCATCATTTAATGTATAAGTGAGGGTGCTCATTAGGGAATGAGTTCACTGAACGGACCTACACGAGGAACACATAATGGAATCCTTACATGAGTGTCGATAGGATATTCCTCGGGCGATAGTAGCTGCAAGTAATCCTTGGACCTGAGGTTGTCATGGTTACCTTGTGAGTATCGACCCATTGCTTTGGACTTACCTTACGTGGCCTTCAGTGTCATGACCTGATACCTCTGGGCATGGGGAAGCACCCATGGAGGTATGTGACCAACCAATATATAATCAGTTACTCCTAGTCAGAGTAGATAATGCCCTATGCTTCCCTGCAAGTGTCGACTCAGGAATCTCTGGCTAGAGTAGATATGAATGTTGGAAAAAGGTTTTCTAACATGTCATTCTTGAGATGATAACTTGGCAGGCAGAATACATATGAATCGGTATTAAGGATTGATACTTTTTCCATACCCTAGTCGTATTCGGGACATTGTAACTAAGGGACTTGGTTGCACGGTAACTAATCACCGAAGGGCATTCGATCCCTGTAGATTGAACCTCACACTATTTGGGTAGTCATGACACATTGCTAGATGTCAATCTTGACTTGTGAGTGGATTCTCTTACGACCACACTAAAGGGGTTTAGTGGTGGCTCGTAAGATTCAAATAGAAGTCCTTTTATCGAATCCGACTCTCCATTATACACAACTCACTGTTGGCTTAGTGTGGGGCCCAATGGGTTACACACAACAGGCTAACCTCATAACGGACTTTATGAGATAAACTTGGAATACGACCCTATATGTCTACTAGCATGGACATGCTCCAACTCGATCAAAGATCTCGTTTATGGACATGATAGGAAAGTTGTTTCCCATATGAACGAATGCTTGAGGACGGAGTTCCTCGGTAACCCTAATTTATAGGGCATCCCTAAATTGTAGGGATTGGGACATGATAATGTAGTTGATTAAATTAAATTATGAATTAAATATTTAATTAACTACTTGAACATGAATGTATTTAATTATGAATTAAATATAATTTGATTTTTGAATCAAATATACATGGTGAGAAAATTAGTTTCTAACCAAGAGCCTAACCAATTAATTGGGAATTAATTTATTTGGATAAATCCTAATTAATAAGAATTTTATTTATGGAGATAAGTCATAAAATGAATACATATATGCTTTATGAGAATATATCATAATTCTATTAATTAATAATTATTTAGGGGATTGGTTTATTTAGATAATTATCATTCTTGTTTATAGGCTCTTAATTTATGGATATAAATTAAAGTCTATATTTAAATGGATTTAATAAATTTTAAATTAATTATGAAGCCATTAAAATATAAATTGTTTCTGAAGGCAAAAGCCAGAATTTTGAATTACAGAGAGAGAGTTTTTAGGGGATCGAGTCTACTCTTGTAGCCGCCGCCACCCCTCTCTATAAATAGTGGCCAAATACCCCATAGGAGGGTTTGGTTAATTAGTTATTGATCTTCTTAGAGAAGATTAAGGACTTGATTCTTTAGAGGCTTCATGAAGAAAAAGGCTCCAAAGAACTCCACCTCTCCATCGGTGGCCGGCCATCTACATCCTCCTTCCTCGGTTTTTGTGAAGCCAAAATTGAAGGTGTCTTCTTTTCTTCGGTGTGCCACAATTTTTATCTTTTTAGAGGAGTCCAAGAGGACAACGAGGTATCTTCACATCTTCTCTTTTGTTCTGGTATTTTCTCATCCTCTCTCCTTCCCTTTATGGTGTTCGGTTCTTGGTGGAAGGGCCAGCCTTGCTTTGGTAGATTTTGGGATTGAGAAAGCTTCTCCGTTGAGCCACAATGAGCCCCGTGTTCGCTGCCCCTATAGTTTCGAGGTGCTTGGTGTGGACTATAATTGGAGGGCGTGCACGTATGCGTCTCAAGATGGGGATAGGAGCAGCCATACCAACCGCAGTATAAGGTATACCTTCTCCTTCTACTCGTAGAATTCCTTAGTTGTTGCTAAAGTAGATCATTGTTTTTAGGATGGTTTGAATTTTTTAAACTATTATTTCTGCTGTGTTTCTTATTCCCATCCCAACAGTGGTATCAGAGCCACCTTTAGAAAAAAATTTGAATTTTTTATTTCACGTTTTGGTCACGTTTACGAACCATTCACTCCGTAAACATCATGCTACCCAGTTTTAGTTTTCGGGGGATTTTTGACTCATTTTCTTGGATCCACGGTTTATATGATTAATTGAGGTGGAAGCCTGCTGTCCATATTGATTTTGGACAAAATTTAAACTCAAAAATCCCGTGGGTTCATGGTTGAACAGCCCTGAGAATCGAAAACATTCAGCATGTGTTGTTTGAACCGTTTTGGGTGGATACGTGATCGGATTTGCGTGATTTTGGATTCCATTTTTTCATTTCTTTTTCTTATAGATGAGCCCTATGTGCATGTCACTGTGTGTAAAAAGGTGGTTGTGATGATTGCTTATAAATTTATGAAATTTTAGCATTGTAATTATTAAATAGGGCCTGCGTACCCCTACCTTCCTATTGAGAATTCTGATTGTAATTCACTTATTCTCCTTAAACCTTTCCCAAGGGTTGTTTGAGGTCTTCTTCTTTTAGTTTTGTAAAATTAGAAGTTTAGGCCAGATTCTCGACGAGCACGCTTGCTGCCCCATTTTTGTGCGCGCGCGAAGAGGAGGTGTTCGGCGCCATCTTGATGACGGATTGAACCCCGAGAAGGCACTGATGGAACCGGAAACCTACAATATGGTTTTGGGCAGCCCTTTGGTGAGACGGAGGTCCTTAAAAACCCTAGGATGATGGCCTTGGTTCGCCCGGTGGCTCGGGTGGAACCCTTAGAACATCCATAATCATCATTATTTACTTTATGCTTTTATTTATTGATTTTGCTTCAATTGTTGATAGATTAGATAATTATAATTGCATGAAGAAACTCTCCAATAATATTGAGTCCGAAAGGCTAAGATTTTAAGAATATCGTTATGAGGGACAAGTGTGTCTATTGTCACAACGGGTTTGTTGTGCACACACAAGACATTTTGTGGTAATAGACACGTTGCACCTCATATGGCACATATCCCTCTTGTGTCTCTGCTACCGGCTTGAACATGACTTACCTTGTTGAGCTACACTCAAGGGTGGTTGTTATCTTGCTAGGGCATACGAACGATTGGTCCTGTTGGTGAATTGGCCACACTAGACTGCCTGGGTTCGATCGACCGACTAGTCGACCAGCAAAAGGTGAAGGCATTTCAGTCAATCGACCGATGCCTAGAATGGGTAGAATGTCATCGGTCGCTCGGTCGATCGACCGACGATCGGGCGTTGGCAACGGGCAGAAAAATGCCTGTTGACGAGCCTTGAGTGTTGGGGGGTTATAAATACTCATCCCAAACTCATTCCAAGCCTACTATTGATGCTTCCAAGCCTTAAAGTGTGATCTTAAGCATCTCTACAATCTTTCATTGAGCCAACATCTTAAGCAATCTTAAGCAACTCTATCTTCCTGACGAATCTGAGCACGTCAACCAACATCTTTCTGATATTTCCGATCAGGGACGTCGTGCGCTAATCGATATGGAACCCGAAAATAACTCTCCATGAAAGCATTAGTTCCATGTTTGTTATCATCCAAACCGAGATTAATACTAAGGTTGACATACATCCTTAAGAAAATATATATATTAAAGCACAAAAGATATCAACCAAGGGATTTCTCCCCCTATCATTATACATATTGATGAAAATAAGATCCTCCTATCCATATGCATAGTTTTCCTACATTTTCTTTCCTTTTTACCTTTATTTTCTCTCCATTTTGACATCAATCAAAAAGGACGAGAAAAGTCAATCTATGGTCAAAGTTGGGACTTGAAAACTAGTTTTCTTGAAAACAAAGTCAACCAACCAAAGGGACGAAAACAATATATCGAATGAGAGACTATGTAATACATGATATCATGAAAAGATAGTCAAAATCTAAAACTAGGAATCATATACTAACTCAAGTATCAATATTTTCAAGTATCGGTCAAAATATCAAAAATCATTTTAGAAATGATTTTTCACAATTCAAAATGAAAAAGATACAAAAAATGGATTCAAATTATCATACTTGAAGTCTCATTCAAAGATTGGACCAAAAATCAAATTATCGGAAAAATGAACATTTGAGAAGAACGATACTTTAAGGTTTTGAAATCCAATTTCAAAAATTCATATCAAATCATATTCTTACTGAAATTTTTTGAAATTTTTACTAGAGAAACTAGATATTTCAGAGAACATGCAGTTTCAAGAATCATCGAATAATTAATTTTTTGCATTTTTCTAAAAGTAACTGAAATCTAGTGATATTTTCGTAAATATTAGCTATTTTTCAAAAGTTTTCACTTTTCATTCAAATTTTATAGATATCAAGATATAATCATTTAAAGCATGTTTATGAAGTTTGAAATGAAAATAATGTCATTTGGTCAAAATATTTCCTTGGCATGATTTCATTCAAAAATAAGCATGTTAACATGAAATTGCTAAGTATTAAGTCTTGACCTTTACTCATGGTTTTTCAAATTTAAACGTATGGGCACCTAACATGAGTAAATCTAAACATGTTTGTGAAGTTTGGACCTAAGATGAAGTTTCTAAGTCAATTTGTTGACTTAGGTCAACTCTACTCAACTTAAGAATTAAGATCTCCTAAAGTGAACTTGTTATCAATTTATCTATTTTCACATGATTTTTCAATTTTAATCACAAGGAAGTAAATCATGAGTGAACTCAAACATGTTCATCAAGTTTCAACTTAAAATGAAGTCTCTAAGATGAAATTCTACCATTGGCACATTTCATTCAAACTAGATGACATGAAATAGCCTAAGTATCAAAATTTTATTTACTCATGAGATTTCAATATATCAATTATCATGCAAAGTCATTCATGAGCATAGAGAAATCATTTTATCAAGAAGATAGAGGTGTTATGCAAGAATTTTGCCAAAATGAAACTCATACCTCATTTCTTGAGAAATTCCACAATTTTTATTTTCATTCCCAATTTTCTTTATAGCCTTCCAAATTTATCATTTTCTCAACTCGTAAGTAGGCTTCATTAGTATCATAATGTAATCATATACCAACTAGCAAGCTAACTTACTAAATAGCAAAGGTTCAATGCAAAGTTTCATTTAAAAAATCTCAACCTATGCTAAATAGTAAAGATTCATTTTAAAAAGAGTTAACATGATTTCAAAATGAATCAAAGAGAACTTAAAATAAGAAATATTTGAAAAATAAGATCTCTAAACATGTTTAACTAGTGTGTACTTAAAAAGAAGGTCTCTAATACTAAGTATCAACCTAGAGAAAGTTTCATTCAATGAAATTTGCCTAAGTACTAAAGTTTACCTACTCATAATAATTAAAGGATTTAACATGTAGTTACCATCATGAGTAAAGAGACACCGATAAAGCGTTAATGTTGAGGTATTATACTAGGATTTTGTGAAAATCGAAATCATACCTCATACTTGAAAATTTAGCCAAACGAATCTTTTTCATTATAATTAGCCTTCCATTTAACCTTAGATTTAACTTGCATGAGGAAATCATTGGTAACATAATGACATAATTATTTCAAACAAGTTAATCACTCTAGATAGCAAAGAAAGCATCAAAGTTTTCATTCAAAATCTAACTTTGCTAAATAGTTCGAAATCCGTTTTAAATGAAATCAAGTCATATCAAAAATGAATTTTATGATATCACAAGCATAATGAAGATGAAAACATGATCTCCAACCCTTCCTATTGGTTGAAAACCGAAAGGCCACAATTAGACTACGGTTTAGAACCACAATGTCGCATGAGCCTGTTGTAGGCTACATAGGTCTCCGGAGAGACTAGAAATAAAAAACAAAAATCATTTTTTCAAAAGCCACTTATCAAGAGTGGAGAAAACAACTCAAATCAAACATGTATCATATACTCCAACTTAAATGAAACTAACCAAAGTAAGGAGATGATACAAAATGTACCTAGATGCCAATTTCCATACCTATGGCATCAAGATGGTTTGAAGTTGCAACCAAAGGATGAATCTTCATTTAAGTCCATGGTCAACTTCAACTATTCACTTCTCTTTACCCTTGTGTGGTAGCTCCCCCTACAAGAGAGCAAGAAACCTTTGGTACCCAAATGGCTTTGGGTCCTTGGGGGTGAGTTGGCCTAGGAATCCGAAGTGTCTTATCTACATTTGAATTTCTTTTAAAAGCACAATCATATATTGTATGGCCATATGTACCACAACAAAAACAATGTCTATGAAACTTGTTATTTTCGCTATGGATATGAGATTTATCACTAGAATGCTTGACATGTGAGCGGGCCAACTATTTTGTGCGGAAGAACCCGTGTGGCACCCTTGCATCCCGTGTAAGGGATAAGCCTATCATATCGAATTCGTCCTGAATTGGGCTCCCCGACTTAACAACGCGGGGCATATGTTGGTCCACGTACCAACCTTGCGTTCCATATCCGCGGCCCCAAAAGACCATGTTGGTCGAATGGTATTGAAGGCGTAAAGTAAAACAACATTATTGGACTATGGATGCAAGAAAATATGAAATCGGGTGTAAGATGAGCTCCACAATTGTCTTGGGCGATGATCGACATGTCGCATGCCCATATGGGCCACTCGTTCATCTCCGCCCAAGGCAACCGGTTTGTTTGCCAACGCTCTCCTATATTATACAAGAGACCCCTAACCCCCAAGGTTCGTAAAAGCACAAGGAGCATGACAAAATCATGGCCATGCCAGATGGTGATTTTCCATGGCCACGACCATGACGAATGCAGGACAACTACTTCGCTTAGCCGTAACACACGCACCAAGCGTCGAATGACTTTGATATATATCCAACTCGTACCGTGGGCCCTCGGGGATCGCACAAAGGATTTTACATGTACGAACTAGAATAAAAGGCAAAATTATATAGACGTGAAAACATATTTACAAATATGTAGGGAACATTCCGTCATGATTCGTCGTTGCTTGGGCACATCGAAAAGTCCCTAACATCCTTCCCCACTTCAAGCTTTGATGTCCTCGTCGAACTCGCCTCGGTCGCACCGCCTTTTTGGCATAGGCTGCAATTGCTGAAGTGAATTCTTCACAAGTAGTCGAAGGGAACACCGCCTGAGTAATGACACGCCGCAGTGGGGTTGCAACATGCCGAGTTTCGTTGTGAAGTCCACCACTTGGAAATGACTACTTGGAACATCATTGAGTTTCATCATCTCCTGTTGTTGCGAGAAAGGGCTTTGAGATTCTCAAACTCGTTGTTGGGCAATGAAAGTACGAGACTTGTGGAGCAAACGAGTGTCATTGAGCAACGTTCACTTGAAGGGGCACCGGCCATTATGGTTGTGATGTTTTTGTAATATCCTAGATATTTAATTGTATTCTTTTCCTTTATGGTTGTGTTTGCTAGCCTAGCAGACTAGTTCGAGGTCGAGTCGAGTCGACTCATGGTCCGGTGCGAGCCTGCGAGCTCGGGTGAGTTGAATTATAATTTTTAATTATATATAGTTAATTGATTTAATTAGGTTGCATGTGGTTGTGCATGTGTTGGTTGCTTGTTTTCATCTATGGGGTTTAGATTGTATTAATTAAGCTTGTTCGGGTTAGCGGGTTTGGATTTGGCTCAAGGCGGATGCGGGTTTGCTAAGGGGGGTTAGGTCTAAGGAGGAGGGTATAAAAACCCTGCCCCATTGGCATGCGGCTCCCTGTTGGAGCCGCACAAAGCTTTGAAGAGAGGAGCAGCCGCCAGCCGCCCCTCTCTCCTCTCCTTCTTCCTTCGAGCCGCCACCCTTGAGCCAGCCGCCGAGCCCCTCTCCTTCCCCTCTCTTCCTCTCTCTCTCTTCCCCTCTCCTTGGAGTCAAGCCGACGGCTTGGGTGGAGCCGCCGCCCCTTGTTGAGCTGAGCCGCCCCTTTGAGACCGGATTCAGAGGCCACCAATTTAAATTTCCTCGTATTCCTTCTTCCTAGATCAAGGTGAGTGGTTTTACCCTCCTTTCAGGTTTTCTCCGTCTTCTTGAGCCGTTCTTGAAAACAAGGTATTCTTGTTGGATTTTAGCGTTGGTTTTCGAGTTCTCGTCGTTTCTTGTGATTGCCATGCGAGAGGAGACCCGAACCCTTCCCCTATGGGGCTCGGCAGCCCTAGGAGAATCCTAGGAGTGCTCGGCCAAGGTGGAGAAAGGGGGTGCCCTCCAAGTGTTCGATGAATTGCCTATGTGAAGGGTGTTGGTTTTCTTGCCTTCTATGATTCAATCTGTTCATGAATCTTGATGCCTATAATTTAAATGCATACTTGATATCAAATCTGTGATTTTTGGAAATATATCATGTAATTCAAAGATAAGTTTGATTTTGAGAGCATGAGGGTTCTTGATATAAATTCTTGAACACATAGGTTGGTTCTTGGTTAGAGGGTTGTGATGTTTGCTATTCATGTTTATTAAGCATGGTATGTGTGAGATTTATCTTGATAATTTCAATTCTGATGTGATGGTAATTAGGAAGTTGTATTGTGTGAATTTTCGGATTTAAATCTTAATTATGTTGAAACTTAATGTTGCTGGAATTTCATGTTGAGATGATGAATTTGTGCTATTTCTAAATCATTTGCTGTGATATGTGTATTTCTCTGAACATAGTCATGTAACCTATTGTTTCGACCAGAAAATATAGTTTGGAAACAAAGGACACACTCTGGACACCTGATTCGGGTTAGATACATCAGTATTGGGCACAACAGTAAGCTAAAACAAAATCCTAAAACAAAACCCTAATCTTGATTATCTAAATTTTAATTGAATAATTAAAATTGGGAAAAGGGTCGGCATAATCTGTTATGAATCAACAAATAAAGTTTTGCATGAAATAAAATCACATGGGTTCATGACAATACGGGTCTAGGAGTTGGGGTCGGGTATTGGAGTGTTGAGACGCTTCTCAATAAGGACACCCCTAAGGCACTGTAGGAGAGACTTGACTTAGGTCATGTTGCGCCATATCTTTATGAATGGTGGAGAGGTTCGTTGAGTAGCCATATTTTGGGCTAGGCCCGGGAGATTGGATGACTAATTCCCAATTTGTGGAACAAGTCGATTGAGCAAATCCCGATTGTTCTGGTTTGTGCTCGTGGGATAAGTTCGGAGGGCCTACCCGATTATCCCCGAGGTGGTTTTAACGAATAAGTTCGGAGGGCCTACCCGATTATTCATGTGATATCCTAAAGGGGTAAGTTCGGAGGACCTACTTGATTACCCCTGTGATATCTTAAAGGGGCAAGTTCGGACGAGCGAATCCCGATTGTCACTTCGAGTCTCGTGGAGCAAGTTCGGAGGGCCTTCCCGATTGCTCCCGAGTTTCTTTATACTAGGATAAGCTCGGAAGGCCTTCCCGATTATCCTAGTATGTGATGTTGTCTTAGGGCATGGTAGGCTTAAGCCTATTGTACTTCACCGTTTTGTTAGGGACTTTTCGATGCGCCCGAGCGACAACGAATCATGACGGAATGTTCCCTACATATTTGTAAATATGTTTTCACATCCATGTAATTTTGCCTTTATTTCTAGTTCGTACTTGTAAAACCTCTTGTGCAATCCCCGGGGGACCCACGGTATGAGTTGGATGCATTTCGAGTCCATTCGACACTTGGTGCGTGCGTTACGGCTTAGCGGAGCACTTTCTGTGAATTCGTCATGGCCGTGGCCATGGAAAATCCCAATGTCGGATGGCCACGATTTTGTCATGCTCCTCGTGCCAAAAGGAACCTGGGGGGTGGCACTTGGGGGTTAGAGGTCTCATGTATAATGTAGGAGAGCGTTGGCAAACAAAGCGGTTGCCTTGGGCGGAGACGAACGAGTGGCCCATATGGGCATGCGACATATCGTTCTTCGCCCAAGACAATTGCGGAGCTCGTCCTACACCCGGTTTTATGTTTTCTTGCGTCCATAGTCCTGTAATGTTGTTTTTGCTTTATGCCTTCAAAAACCATTTGGCCAACATGGTCTTTTGGGGGCGCGGACATGGAGTGCGAGGTTGGCACGTGGTCCAACGTATGCCCCGCGATGTTAAGTTGGGAAGCCCAATTCGGGACGGATTCGGGATTAAGGCTTATCCCTTGCACGGGATGCAAGGGTGCCGCACGGGTTCTTCCGCACATAAACAATTGGCCCGTGACAGTTGGTATCAGAGCAGATCTCTAGTAAGACGCACATTGTGCGCATAGTAGACTATTTCATAAGACGCGAAGATGGTGCACAGGGAGTTGGCCCCTAAGTCGCAGCGCAGAGCCGATGGCTCATGAGTCGCCAAGTATGGTGCGCAGGGCGTTGTCCCCTAAGTCGCAGCGCAAAGCCGATGGCTTGTGAGTCACCGAAGATGGTGCGCAGGGCGTTGTCCCCTAAGACGCAGCGCAGAGCCGATGGATCGTGAGTCGCCAAGGATGGTGCGCAGGGCGTTGTCCCCTAAGACGCAGCGCAGAGCCGATGGCTCGTGAGTCGCCAAGTATGGTGCGCAGGGCGTTGTCCCCTAAGTCGCAGCGCAGAGCCGATGGCTCATGAGTCGCCAAGTATGGTGCGCAGGGCGTTGTCCCCTAAGTCGCCGCGCAGAGCCAATGGCTCGTGAGTCGCAAGGTTGGTGCGCATGGCCGATGGCCTCTAAGACACAAGATTTGTGCGCATGGCAAGATGTCCTTTAAGACGCAAGTTTGGTGCGCATGGCCGATGGCCTCTAAGACGCAAGATTTGTGCGCATGGCAAGATGTCCTTTAAGACGCAAGGTTGGTGCGCATGGCCGATGGCCTCTAAGACGCAAGATTTGTGCGCATGGCAAGATGTCCTTTAAGACGCAAGTTTGGTGCGCATGGCCGATGGCCTCTAAGACGCAAGATTTGTGCGCATGGCAAGATGTCCTTTAAGACGCAAGGTTGGTGCGCATGGCCGATGGCCTCTAAGACGCAAGATTTGTGCGCATGGCAAGATGTCCTTTAAGACGCAAGGTTGGTGCGCATGGCCAGATGGCCTCTAAGACGCAAGATTTGTGCGCAGAGCAGATGGCTCTTAAGTTGCAAGATTGAAACGTCCGAACCAAGCACAAGTGAAGAACAGCTGTGGTGTGGCAGCAATGCTCTTAGTGCGGAGAGTTCGCGGACGTTGTGACCCGATTGGAGAAAATCCCTCAAGTCGTGATCGAGGAGCAGCGTAAGACTTGAAGCTCGTTGAGATGGGCTCGGTGGATGGCGCCATGACCTCTGCGGGGGGCGAGTGAGCAAGCAGTGATCCGTAAGACTTGAAGCTCGTTGAGATAGGCTCGGAGGAGGGTACCATGACTCCTGCGGGGGGCGAGTGAGCAAGCAGAGATCGGCTCAAAGCGGCGGTGGAGGCAAGGCTCTAGTGTGGTGCAGCCACGGAACTACTCATCACTTGGGTGTTGCACAATGGCACCCAGATGTTATCTGAGACGAGCGTTGCTCGTATGCTTCTTAAGTCTGGGACTTTTCATTGCCTAGCAAAAACGGGACTTGGTGAATTGAGTAACCATTTCTCGGGTTCCTTCACGCGGGCGTTGCTCAACGACGCTCGTGTGCCCCACAAAGTCTGGGACCCTCATAGCCCAGCAACATCGAGACTTGGTGAACACAATAGCTACTTCTCGGTGTCCATTCAAGCGAGCGTTGCTCAACGACGCTGGTGCCCCTTCAAGCGAAAGTTGTTCAACATCACTCGGTTGCTCCACAAGTCTGGGACTTTCATTGCCCAGCAACGAGTTTGGGAATCTCAAAGCCCTTTCTCGCAACAACAGGAGATGATGAAACTCAAAGATGTTCCAAGTAGTCATTTCCTGGTGGCGGACTTCACACGGTGAAACTTGACATGTTGCGGCCCCACTGCGGCATGTCGTTACTCAGGCGGTGTTCCCTTCGACTACTTGTGAAGAATTCACTTCAGCAATTGCAGCCTATGCCAGAAAGGCGGTGCGGCCGAGGCGAGTTCGACGAGGACGTCGAAGCTTGAAGTGGGGGAGGATGTTAGGGACTTTTCGATGCGCCCGAGCGACAACGAATCATGACGGAATGTTCCCTACATATTTGTAAATATGTTTTCGCGTCCATGTAATTTTGCCTTTATTTCTAGTTCGTACTTGTAAAACCTCTTGTGCAATCCCCGGGGGACCCACGGTATGAGTTGGATGCATTTCGAGTCCATTCGACACTTGGTGCGTGCGTTACGAATTAGCGGAGCACTTTCTGTGAATTCGTCATGGCCGTGGCCATGGAAAATCCCAATGTCGGATGGCCACGATTTTGTCATGCTCCTCGTGCCAAAAGGAACCTTGGGGGTGGCACTTGGGGGTTAGAGGTCTCATGTATAATGTAGGAGAGCGTTGGCAAACAAAGCGGTTGCCTTGGGCGGAGACGAACGAGTGGCCCATATGGGCATGCGACATGTCGTTCTTCGCCCAAGACAATTGCGGAGCTCGTCCTACACCCGGTTTTATGTTTTCTTGCGTCCATAGTCCTGTAATGTTGTTTTTTCTTTATGCCTTCAAAAACCATTCGGCCAACATGGTCTTTTGGGGGCGCGGACATGGAGTGCGAGGTTGGCACGTGGTCCAACGTATGCCCCGCGATGTTAAGTCTGGAAGCCCAATTCGGGACGGATTCGGGATTAAGGCTTATCCCTTGCACGGGATGCAAGGGTGCCGCACGGGTTCTTCCGCACATAAACAATTGGCCTGTGACAGTTTGGTGTTGGCTGCCATTGGGCAGGTGGTGGCCAGATGGCTTGTTAACTAATCACACCCTTCTGACTTTACGTTTTGATGAGATAGATGTTATACTTGCACTTTATCTCTATGTTGTGATTTCTCTGTGGAGGTTGGTAGAACCGCTCACTGAGTTCTTTTGAACTCACCCGTTATCGTTGTTTTGTTTTGTTTTGCAGAGCCTGACCGATGAGGTGGGATGGAGCACATGGCGCGACTGGAGGGCGGAGGAGCTACATTAATCTCATAGCAATCCTAGTTAGGGGTCGTAGTCGAGTCTGTAGTAGTTTGATTATGCACTTATGATTTGATGTTTTAGAGTTGTAGTCCCGTGGGGACAACCATGTCTTATTCAGACTTTTATTTGTAAAAGAACTGTTGCTCTTTGATTAATTCGTTTCCGCACTTGATCTATTTATTTAAAAACTTTGATGTTTTGAAATAAAAATCTATTTTGATTCTTTATTTGATCAAAGTTGTTGTTTATTCTGCTATGTTTTATGAGTTGGCATGTGCATGAGTTCGGCTGCGGGGTATAGGCACGTATATCCTGGCCGGTCACGTGACCCTGTATTTGGGGCGTAACACTACTTAGAACATCACTAAGTTTCATCATCTCCTATTGTTGCGAGAAAGGGCTTTGATATTTCCAAACTCGTTGCTGGGTAATGAGAGTCCCAAACTTGTGGAGCAAACGAGTGTTGTTGAGCAACATTCGCTTGAAGGGGCACCAGCGCCGTTGAGCAACGCTCGCTTGAATGAACACCGAGAAATAGCTGCTAGGTTCACCAAGTCTCGATGTTGCTGGGCTATGAGGGTCCCAGACTTTGTGGGGCACACAAGTGCCGTTAAGCAACGCTCGCGTGAAGGAACCCGAGAAATGGTTACTCAATTCACCAAGTCCCACTTTTGCTGGGCAATGAAAAGTCCCAGACTTAATGAGCATATGAGCAACGCTCATCTCGGATAACATTTGGGTGTCATTGTACAACACCCAAGTGATGAGTAGTTCCATGGCTGCGCCACACTAGAGCATTGTCTCCACCGCCGCTTTGAGCCGATCACTGCTTGCTCACTTGCCCCCCGCAGGAGTCATAGTGCCCTCCTCTGAGCCCATCTGAATGAGCTTCAAGTCTTAGGGAGCATTCTTAAAGGGAACATTCTTATTTTGAGGTTTACTAAATGAGACATTTTGATTTTTAGACTTAAAAGAAGTATTAACTTTCTTACTCAAAATCAACATCTCATTTTTCAAATCATTCATGGATTTATGCAATGCATGCAAATGAGATTTCAATACGTTATTTTTGTTGGCTTTAGGTTTTCAACCTTAGCTATAATCTCGGTTTTGATGGTTTTGATGATAACAAACATGGCACTAATGATTTCATTGAGAATTTATTTCAAGTTCCATATCAATTAGCGTTCGATGTCCTAGATCAGAAAATTCGGAGAAATCGGAAATCGGAAGGACATTGATCGTCGCGCTTGGGTTCGTCGTGGAAACTTCTCGAAGATCGACGAGTGCACCAAAGTCGCATCGGACGAGCTCAAAGATCACATGGAAAGCTCTCCGAGATGATGCTCGTTGAAAGCCGAAACTCGGAAATGAAGCGCGGAAGAAATCGACTGAAAAATAAACTCAGCCTAAGTTTGGTCGACCGAATAGAGTAAGAAATGGGGAGTAGCCCTAGCGATCGACCGATCGGTCGACCGAACTAAGTCTAGCTACAGACGTAGCTTGCGTCTGTCGACCGACCGGTCGACCAAAAATGAAATCGCAAGTTTCTTGCGTCGGGCGGTCGACCGACCAAATCCCAAAATTGGCAGTAGCTTGGCGGTCGACCAGTCGGTCGACCGACCTGCGTATAGGCATAGACGCAAAATCGTGACCACAGGGAGAATTGCAGCGATCGAAGGACCGGTCGACCAGTTGGTTGACCGACCATTCGACCGACGGCCTGCAACGGATAGAAAACTATCCGTTGAGCTGTCGTTTCTTCAGCAGGGTATAAACATACCCTTATATGATTCATTTAATCTTCTTCCTTGACTCCTACAGATTTTTTGAGCACTTTAAAAGGATATTAAAAGCCTTCCAATGATTGATTGAAGTGCGCTATGTTTCCTTCCACGGACATCTTCTTCAAGCGCACAAGCTGGGCTCAACTAGGGTTTTGATCAAGCTCTACATCTTGATGAGTTGAAGGCTACAAGGATTGGAAAGAGTAGTTATTCTTGTTTTATTATTAGCTCTTTTCATTGCAATCTTTATTATTATATGAACGCGTTTTAATTGAATTTGCGTGTGACAAACCTAGGATTATTAGGTCTGAATTTGGAAGTGATTACCTGGTGTTAGGTGTAAAGCCACTTGTGTAAACTTAGTGTTTACTAGGATTAGTTTAGTTGTCCCTTAGGGTTGAGGTGGAAGAGGACTCTCGATAAGAAGGCGGTGACTTCTAGGTGTGGAAGTGCCTTAGGTCGAGAGTGCGTCTCTTCGGTGAAAAGTCCTCTGTGTAAGGGAAACATAAATTAATCTAATTAAACTAGTTTGGAAATCCTAAGTGGGGTGCTTAGGTAATGGAGTAGGCATTGGGGCCGAACCACTATAAATCTTGTGTTTGTATTGATTTCTTATTTTCTTTAATTGCTAAATCATTTATAGCTTCCGCATATAAAATCATCGAATTGCAAATTGCCTAAACCTATCTAAGTAAATGATGAAATTTGGAATTTAGGCTAATCGAATTAGTAAACACACTATTCACCCCCCTCTAGTGTCGCCATTTCGCCTACATTTGGTATCAGAGCGGGTTCATAGATTGAGATTTCATCATCTCCTCTACACCTTGTCTCGATCTCGAAATGGCTCTAGAGTCGGTAGCGTCTACACCTCCTAGGTTCGATGCCTCGAACTTTGTTCTATGGAAATCTAGGATGTACACCTTTCTAAAGACTCAAGGTTTAGGTGTATTTAACATGGTAAAAATCAAATATATTGAACCTATGGAAAACATGGATGCATGGACACAAGAACAAATTAATATGTTTGAATTAAATGCTAAGGCAACAAATTGCATATATTGTTCTTGTGAAAATAATATCTTTGAAAAGATCATGCATTGTACCTCGCCATATGATATTTGAGCTACTTTGAATATTTTATGTGATTATTCTAAAACCGAGGAGTTAGAAACTTTTAATGAGGATAGTGATGACAATTGTCATCCTTCCAATGCTAACATGGTTTTTGAAGCCCAAAGTGTCTCCAGTCATAGGAGCACTAAAAGCCGAAAGAGAAAGGTGATCTTCCATGTGTGCCATGAGAAAGGGCATGTAAGGAAGAATTGCCCTACCATGAAGAACAAGGCAAAGAGGAGGTCAAATGCTTCCACATCATCCTACTCAAGTGAAGCATCCTCCCTTCATGACTATGAAGCCATCTCAAAAGAATGCCTCATGAATGATGATAATGAGGTACACTCCACCTCTTCTAGTCATGTTAATAACAATAATAGTAGTAACTCATCTAGCTCTCATGATTTTGATGAATTGATGGATGAGTATAAAATCATGTATGCCTTGCTCTTGAAAAATGATAAGGAAAACAAAAGGATCAAAAATGAGAATTCTAGACTTAGTTCACATGTGCATGCTCTAGAATTAGAAAATGAGAAATTAAAATCTAGCTCCTTTGATCCTTGTCATGACATGTTAAAACTTGAGCTTAAGGACTTAAAGCTTGAAAATGAAAAATTGAAGAATGATTTCAAAATTGAGAATGAGTCTTTGAGAAATGAAAACTCAAAAATCAAAAAGGAAAATTATATGTTGAAATCTCAAATGCATGCTTTGCGTAACTCAATGATTGATTTGAAAAATGAGGTTCTAAATCTAAACAAGAAAGTGAATGAAATGAAAAATATTTCATCATTTAAGAATTTTAGTAAAAAGAATGTTCATGCTAATGTTAAATCTCATGTTAGACATTCTACCTTTAAACCTCATGCTCAAAATAAAAATGTTTCATCTAAGAATGCTCATATTCATCATGTCTCACATATGAAGCATTCAAATGATAGATCTAATGTCCATAGCATAAATAAAAAGAAATTCAATGGACATTATTTTTGTTGTGGTATTTTTGGCCATGCTATTGTTGATTGTGCATTCAAGAAAAATCCAAGTATAGTTAAGACACTTTGGATTCCTAGGCCAACTCACCACCAAGGACCCAAAGTCATTTGGGTACCAAAAGTCTCAGCTTCTTTTGTAGGGGGAGCTACCACACAAGGATGAATGAGAAGTGAAGAATTGAAGTTGATCATGAACTTCAATGAAGCATGATTCATTGGTTGCAACTTCAAACCATCATGATGCCACAGGTATGGAAATTGGCATTTAGGTATACATTTTTATCATCTCCTTACTTTGGCTTGTTTTATTTAAGTTGGAGTTATGATACATGCCTAAAATTGATTGACTTTCCCTGCTCTTAACATCTTCTGAAAAATGTTTTTGATTTTTGATTTCCCGGTCTCTTCGAAGACCCCGGTGGCCTGTAATGGGCCTAAGCGACCTTGCGGTTCTAAATCATAGGCACATTATGACCTTTTGGTTTTCAACCAATAGAAAGAGTTGGAGATCATATTTTTCATTTATTATTCTTGTGATGTCTTAAAATTTGTTTTGATATGTGTTGATTTTATTAAAAACAAATTTAGAATTATTTAGCAAAGTGAACTTTTATAATTATATTTGATGCTTCTCTTTGCTTTTTAGTTTGGTTAGCTTGCTAAGTAGCTATATTTTTCTCTAAAAATATTAGTGTAGCTTACTTGCAAGCTATAAGTTTATTTTAGGAAGGCTAATTAGAATGAAAAGTTTGGCTAAATTCATGGATGAGGTATGTTTTTGGTTATTGCATATTTCTAGTATAATACCATAATTTTCAGGGTTGATTGGTGTCTCTATAATCATGATTAGAATTGCATGTTAAATACTTGAATTTTCATGAGTGGGTAGTATCTTAGCACTTAGGCAAATTTCATTAAATGAAACTTGCTCTAGGTTGATATTTACTAATAGAGACCTTCTTGTAAGTCCAAACTAGTTTAACATGATAAGAGATCTTATTACTCAAATGCTTCACATCCTAAGATCTCCTTAGATTCATTGTGATATCAAGATATCCTCATTTAAAATGAATTTTTTCTATCTAGCATAGGTTGAATTGTTAATGAAAATTTGCATGGAACCTTTGCTATTTAGTATGATAGCTTGCTAGTAGGCTTATTATTTCATTATGATACTAATGAAGCCTACTTGCAAGTTAAGAATTGGAAGGATATGCTATCTAAAAGAAAATGAAAAAGGAAATGAAAAAGTTGGGCAAATTTTCAAGAAAAAGGTATGAATTTTATTTTGCAAAAATCTTTGAAAAATAATTGAATTTTCATGCTTAAATGATTTCTCTATGCTCATGATTGATGTTGCATGATAAAAACTTGAAGTTTCATGAGTAGACAAAATTATGATAACTTAGCACATTTCATGATATCTTGATATTTATGAAATTGAACTAGGTTAAAATTCTTCTTTAGAGACTTCATTTTAAGTTAAAAATGAAATGAACATGTTTAGATAAACCATATCACATGAGTCTAGGTATCTAAAATTGAAAAATCATGTCTAGATGAACAATGTGATATCTATATCACTTTAGGGGACTTAAACTAGAAAAGGTTTGACCCAAGTCAACAAATTGACTTGGACACTTGATTTTAAGTTCAAAACTTCATAAACATGTTAAGGAATAGGTATAACATGTTTCCAAGCACTTAGAATGGAAAATTCATTTGGATATGGATAAAATGACAATAGAGGTTAATTCATGATTATCTCTTTTGAACCTAGTTGACCTAAGTTAACAAGTTGACTTAAAGGTCTCATTTATGATCCATATTTGAGAAACATGTTTAGATTTACTCATGTTAAGTATTCATATGTTTAAATTTGAAAAATCATGAGTAAATGGTAAGATTGAAACTTAGCGAGTTTCATAAAAACTATGCTAGGTTGATATCTTGACTTAAAGACATAATTTTCATTCCAAACTTGACATATACTCTTTACATGATCACATTATAGTGTCCTGAAAGTTTGAATGAAAATTGAACAAGTTTTTAAAATAACTAAAAATTACAAAAATATCATTTCAACCTACAATTAGTATAATTTCAGTTATTTCTAGGAAAATATAGAGAATTTTTTTAGATGTTTCTTGAAACTACACATTCACTGAAAAATCTAGTTTTTTGTATAAAAATTTCAAAAAGTTTCATTAAGAATCTAATTTATAATGGAATTTTGAAGTTGGATTTTCAAAATGAAAAAGTATCATCTTTTTAATATCAATTTTTTTTCAATACTTTGAATTTTTTAAACTTCAAATGAAAGTTGGTGTATACCACTTTGATTATGTTTCTAATATCATTCACACCATCGATTGAGTAAAATCATTTCTAGGAATGATGTTGAATTCTTGAATGATAGCTAGAAATATCTAGTGTTTTCATTAAAATCAACATAGGATGAAAAATGAACTTAGAAAATTCATTTTGAGTTCAATCATGATACATGCAATTCAAATGACCATTCAATATTTGATGTCAAAAATTTTCATCCAAAAATTTGTTTCAAAAGTTTTTCATTTAAGATATGATTTTGTTTAGATCTAAAAGTTTGATTTATGAAAACTTAAGGTATAGGTTGACCTAAGTCAACAAAGAAACTTAAAAAATTCATCTTAAGTCCAAACTTAATTCATAGACTTACATTATCATATGTTTGATGTCTAGATGCCTAAATATGAGAAAACATGAGTAGATAGCAAAACTTGAGACTTAGCATTTTCATGGTTTCATGCATATTTTAAATGAAAACATGCTAAGTTCATATTTAGATCAAATGACATTAGTTTCACTTCAAACTTGATATACATGATTTGAAATGACTATATCTTTGTATTTTGAAAGTTTGAATGGAATCTAAAAATGTCATGAAAAAGAAACAATATTCATTTTGAGAGCATACATGATTTAGCTTTAAATTGTCTCTATTTTTTTTTCATGTATGATTTTGTTTCATATCAAATTATTTGTTTTCCATCCCTTGGTTGAGATTTTCATGTTTTATGAAAAATATTCTTTAGAGTCTCAACTTCATGAAATATTATTTGTGTTTCATCCCTTTGAATAGATAGACGTTTTCTTGCCCTTTTTGATTGACGTCAAAAGGGGGAGAAGAGTATGGTATAAAGGGGGAGAAATGTATAGTCAAAAGGAGGAGAAATGTATAGTTAAAATGCGGAGAAAAGTATAGATAAATGGGAGGAATATATAGGAAATCCATGCATATAGATAGGGGGAGTTTATTCTCATAGATATGCATATTAATAGGGGGAGAAATCCCTTAGTTGATATCCTTGTGCTTTAATGATTATATATTTTCTTAAGGATATTTGTCATCATCAAAAATGGGGAGATTGTTGGCTTTAGGTTTTCAACCTTAGCCTTAATCTCGGTTTTGATGGTTTTGATGATCACAAACATGGGACTAATGATTTCATTGATAATTTCTTTCAGGTTCCATATCAATTAGCGTTCGATGTCCTCGATTGGAAAAATTGGAGAAATCAGAAATCGAAAGGACATTGATCGTCGCGCTTGGGTTCATCGTAGAAACTTCTCGAAGATCGACGAGTGCACCAAAGTCGCATCGGACGAGCTCAAAGATCACATGGAAAGCTCTCCGAGATGATTCTCGTTGAAAGTCGGAACTTGGAAATGAAGTGTGGAAGAAATTGGCTGAGAAATAAACTCAGCCTAAGTTCGGTCGATCGGTCGTTCGATCGAATAGGATAAGAAATTGGCAGTAGCCCTAGCGGTCGACCGATCGGTCGACCGGACTGAGGCTAGCTGCACATTCGCTAGGGTAAGAAATGGGCAGTAGCCCTAGCAGTCGACCAATTGGTTAACCGGACTGAGGCTAGCTGCAGACGCCCTAGGGTAGGAAATGGGCAGTAGCCCTAGCGGTCGACCAAAAATGAAATCGCAAGTTTCTTGCGTTGGGCGGTCGACCGGGCGATCGACTGACCAAAGCCCAAAATGGGTAGTAGCTTGGCGGTCGACCAGTCGGTCTACCGACCTGCGTATAGGCATAGATGCAAAATCGCGTCGGTCGACCGACGGTTAGACCGAATGCAAAATCGTGAGATTTGCGTCTGGGCGGTCGACTAGTCGGTCGACCGAGCATTCGACCACTAGCCTGCAACGTATAGAAAACTATCCGTTGAGCTGCCATTTCTTCAGCAAGGTATAAATATACCCTTATATGATTCATTTAATCTTCTTCCTTGACTCCTACAGATTTTTCTAGCACTTTAAAAAGATATTAAAAGACTTCCAACGATTGATTGAAGTGCGCTCTGTTTCCTTCTGCGGACATCTTCTTCAAGCGCACAAGCTGGGCTCAACTTGGGTTCTGATCAAGCTCTACATCTTCCCGAGTTGAAAGCTACAGGGATTGAAAAGAGTAGTTATTCTTGTTTTATTATTAGTTCTTTTCATTGTAATCTTTATTGTTATTTGAACGTGTTTTAATTGAATTTGCGTGTGACAGACCTAGCATTGTTAGGTCTGAATTTGGAAGTGGTTACCTAGTGTTAGGTGTAAAGCCACTTGTGTAAACTTAGTGTTTACTAGGATTAGTTTAGTTGTCCCTTAGGGTTGAGGTGGACGAGGACTCTCGATAGGAAGGCGGTGACTTCCGGGTGTGGAAGTGCCTTAGGACGAGAGTGCATCTCTTCGGTGAAAAGTCCTCTGTGTAAGGAAAATGTAAATTAATCTAGTAAAACTAGTATGGAAATCCTAAGCAGGGTGCTTAGGTAGTGGAGTAGGCATTGGGGCCGAACCATTATAAATCTTGTGTTTGCATTGATTTCTTATTTGCTTTAATTGCTAAATCATTTATTGCTTCCACAAACAAAATCATTGAATTGCAAGTTGCCTAAACCAATCTAAGTAAACGATCAAAATTGGAATTTAGGCTAATCGAATTAGTAAACACACTATTCACCCCCCCTCTAGTGTCGCCATTTCGCCTACAATTTCCACTTTCAGTTGAGCTGCCATTTCTTCAGCAAGGTATAAATATACCCTTATATGATTCATTTAATCTTCTTCCTTGACTCCTACAGATTTTTCTAGCACTTTAAAAAGATATTAAAAGACTTCCAACGATTGATTGAAGTGCGCTCTGTTTCCTTCTGCGGACATCTTCTTCAAGCGCACAAGCTGGGCTCAACTTGGGTTCTGATCAAGCTCTACATCTTCCCGAGTTGAAAGCTACAGGGATTGAAAAGAGTAGTTATTCTTGTTTTATTATTAGTTCTTTTCATTGTAATCTTTATTGTTATTTGAACGTGTTTTAATTGAATTTGCGTGTGACAGACCTAGCATTGTTAGGTCTGAATTTGGAAGTGGTTACCTAGTGTTAGGTGTAAAGCCACTTGTGTAAACTTAGTGTTTACTAGGATTAGTTTAGTTGTCCCTTAGGGTTGAGGTGGACGAGGACTCTCGATAGGAAGGCGGTGACTTCCGGGTGTGGAAGTGCCTTAGGACGAGAGTGCATCTCTTCGGTGAAAAGTCCTCTGTGTAAGGAAAATGTAAATTAATCTAGTAAAACTAGTATGGAAATCCTAAGCAGGGTGCTTAGGTAGTGGAGTAGGCATTGGGGCCGAACCATTATAAATCTTGTGTTTGCATTGATTTCTTATTTGCTTTAATTGCTAAATCATTTATTGCTTCCACAAACAAAATCATTGAATTGCAAGTTGCCTAAACCAATCTAAGTAAACGATCAAAATTGGAATTTAGGCTAATCGAATTAGTAAACACACTATTCACCCCCCCTCTAGTGTCGCCATTTCGCCTACAATTTCCACTTTCAATTTTTCATTCTCAATTTTGGAATCATTTTTGAAATCATTATTCCTAAACTTCAATTTTGCTTTCATATTGACTTTTTCATTTTTCAAGGCTTTTAGCTCAAGATTCAATGTATCATGGTAAGAATCAATAGGATTAGCCTTTAATTTCTCATTTTCTAATTCTAAGGCATGCACATGTGAGCTAAGCTCTAAATTTTCTTTCTTCAATTTTTTGTTTTCCTTATCCTTTTTAACTAGCAAGGTATACACTTTCTTATATTTACTTACTAACTCATCATATGGCATATCATGTGAACTCAATACTAGAAATTTATTAATGAACAACAGCCGCTCACGCCGTTGCAATGACTTACGACTTTCTTACGGCAGCTCGAACCATTACAGATGTGATATATCTGCAACGACTTATTTACAGCCGCTCAGCCCGTTGCTAAGAAGAGGATAGCATGAACGCGGTGTGCAAAGGAAATAACTTATTTGCAACAGCTGACTAGAGGTCTTGTTGGCCGTTGCTAACGTTATTATCACATTAGCAATGACTTACTTATTGCTTATGTATCTGTTGCTCTTTACTCGATGGCGCGCTCACGGTGAGAAAATGAAGTACTTATCAGCAATGATTGTGCAAAGGCCGCGTAGTCGTTGCTTATTTATCAGCAATGCCTTTCTAACGGATAAGTGAGCCATTGCTGATAAGTTTATTTAACTCAACCACGATTGTGCCCGCCCCTTTTCCCAGCTTCTGCTTCCCTCTCTCCCGACGCTGACGCTCCCCGCCGACGCCACTTGCCGATGGTGCTTCCCCACTTCCCTGTTTCCAAACCAGCTAACTAGACCATTCCCTTCTTCCTATTCTAGAGTCGGCCTAAACCCAATGTTTAGGGTTTCAGTCGGCTGTTGGCCGCTGGCGCCGGAGTCCACAGTGGACTCTGGCGCCGAAACCGTACCATTTAGCGTTAAACCCTATTTTTTTTTTCTTTGATTAAATCCTAATTCTAGATTAATTTAATGTTAGATTAGATTAATTAAATCTTTTCATGGTTAATTTAGATGCTAAGATTAATTAAATGTTTAGATGTTTAGATTATTTAAATGTTTAGATTAATTTATATGTTTAGATTAGATTAGATTAATTTAGATTAATGTTAATCTTTAGATTTAGTTAGATTAATTTAGATTAATTTAGATAAATGTTTAGATTAGATTAATTTAGATTTTATTAATTTAGATTAATTTTATTGTTAATCTTTAGATTTAGATTAATTAGAATCGTCCACTTCGGACTGGCGCCGGAATCGTCCACTTTGGACTTGCACCAGAATCGTCCACTTTGGACTCGCGCCTGAATCATCCACTTTGGACTCACACCGGAGCCGTCCACTGAGGACTCGAATCGGCATCCAAAAACTTAGAAAATAATCATCCATCTGACGAGTTGATATGTTTCGCGTACGCATCGACGAGTCGAATACGATTTAGCAAAACCTTAGATCTGTTCGGTTGTTGTATGTTCGTGTAAAAGAAGTAGATGATCTTTTATACGACGTAGAACCCTTGAATTGTCCCTAATTCGGTAATTTGGGAACATAGTTATTTGTATTGCACTTAGTTTTTTTTCTTTTAACCGTTAACTCATTCTTAAATTTTGGCTATTGTATCTCTCTTGTTCTCCAATACGTGCCCAGATGATATGCGTATTCAGAGAACTGTAGGGAGATGCTGCCGAAATTTAGAATGAAGTTAAGGGTTAAAATAATACTTTGTGCAATATGAATAATATGAATCACGAATGGAATAGGACCATCTCACCTAAAGACATTAACTGAAGATATTGTCATTGATTGACAGAATAATGTCGCGCGATCGAAGTTGGATGTACCAACGTCTTGATCATGGAGCTTTAATGAATGAGTTTCAATTAGGCGTAACTTACTTCTTAAATTTTGGTGAGAAAATTAGGGCTTGGGTACGAAAAAATATACGCGTGCCAAAATAACTACATTTTATATTATAAAGAAAATGTGCAGTTGGATAAATTCCTTGTATGTGAACATCCTCATTACAAGGAGAAGAAATCGGTCAGACAAAAAATATCCCGTTTAAGGTGCTTCGGTATTTTCCACTAACACCGAGGCTTCATAAATTATTCATGTCAAAAAAGACGGACCCCTACATAAGTTGGTATGCAAGAAGTCGTGATGATATAGTAATGACTCATCCATCTGACAGTGAAGCATGGAAACATTTGGATATAAGTTATCCTTCATTTGCTTGGGATACTAGAAATATCATATTTGGATTGTGCACGGATGGTTTTAATCCGTTTGGTCATTCTACAACTCCTTATTCAGTTTGGCCAGTGTTGCTAACAGTTTATAATTTGCCGCCGTCAATGTGTATTAAAGATGAATTTATTTATCTTTCAATGATTATTCTAGGTGCTAAGGGTTCTTGAAAAGAAATTGAAGTGTTTCTCAGACCCCTAATAGATCGATTGAAAACATTGTGGATTGAGAGAGCTGTCACCTATGATTGTCATCAGAAGCAAAACTTCAATTTAAAGGTTGCGCTCTTGTGGACAATCAATGATTTCCCGGCCTATGATATGTTGTCTAGTTGGAGCACTCACGGCCGACTCTCTTGTCTGTATTATATGGAACACTCTAAAGCATTCAGTCTTCATAACAGATGGAAAATCTCATTCTTTGATTGTCATTGTCGATTCCTGCCAGCTAACCATTAGTATCGGAGAAATCGTAATAGATTTACGAAGGGCAGAGTCGAAAGAGATATGCCACCAATGATGTTGTTTGGTGAACATGTTGGTGAAATGACCACTAGAGGGTGAATAGTGTATTAACTATACTTTTCGCCTAATTTTGGTTTTATTGAATTCAACTGTTTCTTATAACTTAGGCAATACATTAATTCAGATATTAATGTTGGTGAAATGGCCACACTAGAGGGGGGGTGAATAGTGTGTTTACTAATCGATTCGCCTAAATTCGGTTTTAATCGTTTATTTGGTTACTTAGGCAAATTACAAGATGAGTAGCAAGCGGAAGCAACTTAAATGCGATAATGAAATAAACACAAGTAGAATCAATGCAAACACAATTATTTATAGTGTTCGGCCCCAATGCCTACTCCACTACCTAAGCATCTCGCTTAGGATTTCCAAACTAAGTTTACTAGATTATATCGTTTCCCTTACGAAGAGGACTTTACAACCGGAAAGTCTCCGCTCGCAAACCGAAGGCACTTCCACACCCGGAAGTATCCCACCTTCCTATTGAGAGCACTCTCCCACCTCAACCTAAGGGACAACTCAACTAATCCTAGTAAACTACGTTTACACCGGTGGATTTAAACCTCAAACACCGAGGCTACCACCCAATTTCAAGACCCACACTCTAGGTCTTACACAAGTTCAATTACAATGAAATAAACAAGAAAATATACAAGTAATGGAGCAAAAATACAACAACATAAATACTTAGCTCCAACACAATGAATCAAATCAAGCTTGAAGGCAAACTCAAGAAAAACAAGGTAGAAAGCTACGGTTTCAACAAAGATGGCTCAATCAAAGCTTATAGGTGTCAAAGAATATCTCATGAAGCATTAGTAGGTCATCGGAAGGCTTAGAAGGCCTTTAAATACGCAAACCACCAAGTGGTGGTCGGGCACAACGGGTAAAAATGGCTATTTTTCAAGCCGTTATACCGTCGAGCGACCGAAGGCAATCTGTCGTTTATGGGCAAACTTCAGTCGACCGGATGGTCGACCGAATTGGCTACTGCCAATTGTCTTCTTCATCCGGTCAACCACCTGGTTGACCGAGTTGGCTATTGCCAATTCTTCACTACATTTGGTCGACCGACCGGTCGACCGAACCTAGGGTGAACATGATTTTTTAAGCCTTCTTCTTGCGCGCTTTGTTTTTGGGTTCTGGCCTTCAACGTGCGTCAAGTTAGAGAGCTTTCCATGTGTTCTTTAGACTTGTCCAAGACGTCTTTGGTGCACACGTCAAACTTCGAGAGATTTCCACGATGAACCCGAACGCGCCGATCAATGTCCTTCCGATTTTTTGATTTCTTCAATATTTTCGATCGAGGACATCGAGCACTAATCGAAATGGAACCTAAAAATATTTCTTCATAAAAAATTAGTTCTATGTTTGTTATCATCAAAACTCAGATTAAGACCAAGGTAGAAAAGCTTAAGCCAACAATTAAGCAGAAGCAATAAATAAGACAATTAAACGCAACCAAGAAAACAATACGCGGAAACAAGTAAGTATAGCAATTAAAGCACAATCACAATAGGCAATGCAAACACAATCAATTTATAGTGGTTCGGCCCCAACGCCTACTCCACTACCTAAGCACCCCACTTAGAATTTTCAAACTAAATTACTTGATTAATTGTTTCCTTTACAACGATGACGTTTTCACCGGAGAGTCTCCGCTCTCACACCGAAGGCACTTCCACACCCGAAAGTCTCTGCCTTCTATCGAGAGCACTCTTCCATCTCAAACTTAAAGGACAACAATACTAATCCTAGTAAACTAAGTTTACACCGGTGGATTTAAACCTCAAACACTAAGGCTACCATCCAATTTCAAGACCTACACTCTAGGTCTAATACAAACTCAAATACAATGAAATAAACAATAAAATACAACAACTAATGGAGCAATATCAAAAAACAAATACTTAGCTCCAAAAGAAACTCCCTAGTCCTCTTGATGGCTTGAGATGATTAATCTTGAAGGTACAAAGGCTAGATCAAGGTTTTATCATAGAAACTAGGGTTTACAAAGAGATGGCTCAAGAAAAACTTTAGAGATGATCAAAGATGGCTCAATGGAAGCTTAGATGCATCAACAAGCCCTTATAAATGAGTTTCGGATGGCTACCCCCCAACACTCAAGGCTCGTCAACATGCATATTTTTGCTCGTTGCTGACGCCCAGTCGCTTGCCGATCGACTGACCGAGCGATCGTCGAGCGACTGAAGGCATTTTGCCCATTCTAGGCATCGACCAAAATGCCTTCACCTTTTGTCGGTCGACTAGTCGGTCGACCAAAATGCCTTCACCTTCTACCGGTCGACCAATCGATCAACCAAATCTGGGCAGGGCTGATTTCTTGTGTATATTTCTGCTCATTTGTTCGTTGTGGGTTCCGTCTTCGCTAAGTGTACTTATATAATATTTCTTAACTTTAAAACATAAATATTATATAAAGATTACCCCCCATTTGGATTCAATAAAAATATCTAAAAAATCAAAATCCTTAAGAATCAAAATCTAACTTTTGGGGTCAAATATAAATTTTCGAAAACCGAAAATTTTATAATCTCCCGGGTCAAATATGGGTAGTCTAAAGGTTTCCTAAAAATCCTTTAAAATATCTCATTATCTAATTTTTACCTAAGGAACAATTACCGACATTTTTGGTGCCAAGAAAATGTCTAGGTTATATAGCCCTCCAAGGAGCTCCCTAGGATTAATGAATTTCAGGATCTTTTCTAATTTTCCTGGTTTTTGGGTTAATGGGTTCGGGATTGGTTTTTTGGGTTCTTATGCATCATCATGAAGATTTACAACACAAGCTAGATACCCTAGACCTATACTTTAACTTCCTGAAGAATCTCGAGCGTTCTTACTGATTTCTCCTATTTTTCCGGTCGGGGACTTCGAGTGCTAACCGACTTGAAACCTGAAAGTATTTCTCAATGAAACCATTAGTTCCATATTTGTTATCATCAAAATCGGGCTTAAAAACTTGATTTGAACGGTCAGGATTGAA
Source organism: Canna indica (assembly GCA_034359265.1). Taxonomy (NCBI): domain Eukaryota; kingdom Viridiplantae; phylum Streptophyta; class Magnoliopsida; order Zingiberales; family Cannaceae; genus Canna; species Canna indica. The sequence continues at coordinate 39,097,066 of CP136892.1, read as the reverse complement.
TCTGGCAAAAAAACTAGCGTACCAGATCGATTTCCGCCCGCCGATCGATCGGGCGGTCGCAGGCCGATCGATTGCTCGATCTACCATGGGTTTTTAACTCTTTAAAGAAAAATTATTTTTGAAAGGTGTGAGCTTTTAAATTTTGTGAAATTTTTTTTATATGGACTGAACTTTATGAGGATTCCAAAAAATCAAGAATCACTCAAAAAGGATATCTCTACAATTTTCTAGAAATTTTACAAGATCTCAGTGGCATTTTTGAAAATATGAGTCATTTATCCACCAATTTTAGATTTTGTTCAAACTTTCTAGATATCAAGATATAATCATTTAAAACCTATTTATCAAGTTTGAAGTGAAACTAATGTCGTTTAATCAAGATATGAACTTAGCACGATTTCATTCAAAGTATGTTTGAAACCATAAAAGTGCTAAGTATCAAATTTTGCTATCTACTCATGTTTTCTAAGTTACTTTTTAAATGCGACTACTAGCCCTACAGGTCATCCTATATAAACTATGTAGGTAAAAACCTGCCATAATGGTCTATCAAGCCTCTGGCATCCGGCCCTTGGGCCTAATGATGGTATAAGAATCCCGACTATAACCGGCCCTACCATACAAGGTAGAATCACACTGGCCGTTCGGCCACATCATATCAAGATGTAAACAATAAATCCCGGGCCATCGACTAGAATGGTCTACTAGTCTCCGGACACCGTCTGGGGTAGGGCTAGATAGTCCAACCCAACTGGGGTCTAACACCTAGCGGGCCCGCTGGTGCATCTCAAGACCCAATCACTGGCCGAGCTAAGCATTGGTCATTTTCGACCTCCACGCTTCTAGGCGGACCATCTCAAGCACATCACACAATCAAGTGTCCTAAGGTTTCCTTATATACATTTCGGGCCGTTGCCCGTATCCAGCCCTAATTCGGCCTGCAGGGTCAACAATTCATTGATGCCCTTCCAAAAATGTGTACACCTAATAATACTAGGTTTCCAAGATGAATACTGTAAGTCCTAGAAGTTGTATCATTTCCTAGTTCAGTTTCCATATCTATTATGCACCTTACGATGTCCTAGTTCACTTAAGCCATGGTCAACTTCAACTCTTCATTTTCTTCAACCATGTGTGGTTACTCCCCCTACAAGAGAAGATGAAATCTTTGGTACCCAAATGGCTTTGGGTCCTTGGGAGTGAGTTGACCTAGGAATTCAAAGTGTCTTAGCAACACTTGGATTTCTTTTAAATGCACAATCATGAATAGCATGGCCAAAAGTTCCACAACAAAAATAATGTCCATTGAATTTCTTTTTATTTATTCTATGGACATTAGATCTATGGTTTGAATGCTTGGCAGTTGAAACATGATGAGTATGAGCATTCTTAGAAAAATCATTCTTCTTCTTATGATCATGAGGTCTAATGGAAGAATGCATAGCATGAGAATGACGATGAGCATTGGCATTCTTTATATAAGCATTTCTAGTGTTCTTAAGAAATGAAATATTTTTTAATTCGTTTACTTTCTTATTTAAGGACACAACCTCATTTTTCAATAAATCAAGAGAATGATATAAGGCTTTGGATTGAGATTTCAAATTGTTGTTTTGACTTATAATTTTTGAATTCTCAAGTTTCAAACTTTCATTCTTAAGCTTTATGTCCTTAAGCTCAAGTTTTAACCTATCATGAGAAAAATCAAAAGAACTAGATTTCATTTTCTCATTTTCTAATTTTAATTCATCCACATGAGAGTTAAGCCTTATATTATCTTTCTTCAATCTTTTATTTTCATTACCCATTTTAACAAGCAAGACATACATTTTCTTGTATTCATCTACTAACTCATTATATGACATGTCAAGAGAACTACTAGAGCTAGCATTATTATTATCATTAGCATGACTAGAAGGAGAAGAGTGTACCTCATCATTAGCATCCATGAGGCAAACTTTAGAAGTGCCTTCATGGTCATGAAAAGAGGATGCTTCACTTGAGTAAGATGTGGAGGTGGAAGCACTTGACCTCTTCTTTGCCTTGTTTTTCATAGTAGGGCAGTTCTTCCTTACATGCCCTTTTTCTTGGCACACATGGCAAATCACCTTCCTTTTTCGATTTCTTGTGCTCCTATGACTTGAGGTACTATGGGCTTCAAAAACCATATCAGTATTGGGTGGATGACAATTGCCATCACTCCCCTCATCAAATGTATTGAGCTCTTCGGTATTTGCATAATTATAAAGCATGTTTAAAGTAGCCCAAATATCGAATGCGGAAGTACAATGCATGATTTTCTCAAACACATTATTTTCCAAAGAACAAAATAAGCAATTTATAGCTTTGGCATTTAACTCAAACATGCTAATTTGTTCTTGGGTCCATGCATCCATATTTTCCTTAGGTTCTATGTATTTTGATTTTACCATATTAAAAACACCTAAACCTTGAGTCTTCAAGAATGTATACATTCTTCCTTTCCAAAGACCAAAGTTTGACTCATCGAACCTAGGGGGTATAGACGCTACCAACTCAAGAGCCATTTCAAGATCGAGAGACAATGTAGGAGAGATGGTGAAATCTCAAGCTACGAACCCGCTCTGATATCAATTGAAAGCGAAATGGCAACACTAGAGGGGGGGTGAATAGTGTGTTTACTAATTCTATTAGCCTAAATTCTGGTTTTAACCATTTTCTTGATTAGTTAGGCTAAGCACGATTGAACGATTAGATGTGGAAGCTATAAATATAAAAGCAATTAAACACAACCAAATATAACAATGCAAACACAATATTTATAGTGGTTCGGCCCCAATGCCTACTCCACTACCTAAGCACCCCGCTTAGGATTTCCAAACTTAGTTTTACTAGATTAATGAGACCACAGGCTACCACCCAATTTTAAGACCTAACAGCCCTAGGTCTTTCACCCGCACAAATCCAAAAATAGTTTCAAATAACAGTTAAAAGATACAATGAAAAGAGCTAAAAAATAAAACAAGGTTAACTACTCTTTTCAGACCTTCAATCCTTCAACTTGCTGGAGGATGAATCTTGTGTTACAGCAGAGTTGAGGGAAGTAGTTGGCCCTTGAAGAAGATGTCCACGGAAAGAAACAAAGCGCAAGCAGTTGATCATTTGGAAGGCTTAGATCTTCCCTTTGAATGCTCAATCAAATCTATTATGATCAAGGAAGGGTGTTAAAAGAAGTTAAAAAAGGTATATTTATACCTTACGAAGACACGATAGCTCAACGGATAGAAAACTATCTGTTGCAGCCACCGATCGATTGGTCGATCAACCGATCGATCGATCGATCGATCGACCGCTCATTCAACTGCTGCCCTTTTCTCTCTGGTCGGTCGATCGATGGGTTGACCGCCAGACACGAGATTGCATGATCCCACATTCGGTTGACCAGTCGGTCGACCGACGCGATCTTGCGTCTGCAGCTATCCTCAGTACGGTCGACCAATAGGCTTACTGCCTATTTTCGGCCTCTGTCGGTCGACCGACCGATTGACCCAAGTAGCCATTGCCTATTTTTGGCAGTGTTCGGTCGATTGACAAAGCTACTACCTTTTTCTTACCCTGATCAGTTGACCGCCCAGTCGATCGAATTTAGGCTGAATTTTATTTTTTAGCCTGGTTTTCTTCCGCATTTTGTTTTCGGGTTCCAGCTTTCAACGACCATTAACTTGGAGACCTTTCATGTGATCTTTGAGCCCGTCCAATACGTCTTTGGTGCACATGTCGATCTTCGAGAAGTTCCCACGACGAACCCGAGCGCGACGATCAATGTCCTTCTGATTTTCTGATTTCTTCCGACTTATCTGATCGAGGACATCGAACGCTAATTGATATGGAACCTGAAAGATATTCTCAATGAAATCATTAGTCCCTTGTTTGTTATCATCAAAACCGAGATTAAGACTATGGTTGAAAACCTAAAGCCAACTGTTGAGATTGCTGAGTGCAGACTGCTGAGTGTAGAAAGGCAACTATCAACATTTCATATCTTCAGGAGAAGATTGGTTACGGGCTGATAATTAACTCGCTACAACACAAGGCTGTATGGAGGATGGAACTCTGTCGCTGGGATGCCATAGAGAGGCAAGTTGGTATGTATTTGTAATAGCAAATAGGTTTTTGTTATTTCCAATTCATTGTAGTACTGGTAGTCAGATTTCGGGTGTGAAATCTTGATAAGTAAAATTGTACTTATAGAGAGTGGATTGGGCATCTGTTCGGTGAGTGCCCTGCATATTAGATGACTGGTTTTATCATTGAACTACGTAAACAAACCTCTTGTGTTTGGATGTTCTTTTGTTTTGGATCTTACTTTGCTATTAGTGCTAGTTGCAATAGCAGTTGCAACTCCCTATTCAACTGCCTTAAGAGAAGTTTCCTAAGAGACATATACTATCATAGGTTTTCAGATTCTATAATATATGAGCCATGAAAGATGCAATTCGTCACAAAATTTAAATTGACTAAAAGAATAAATTGTGTTTGCCAAAGTTGACGTTTTAAGGATTGAAACACACCTCTTCCATCGTACCAAAAATATATTTGTATATAGAGGGACCTTAAAATCCATCACTAAAATTAAACTAAAGATATTAGTGTTCTTGTAATAGGAGCTTAACTCAACTACTGTTCTTATCTTGGCTCAACAGGGTTAGCAATTGTATTATATGAGTTATCATTCGAGAAGTAAAGACGGGAGAGATTGGTGGGCTGTATGTAAAACTAGAGTTAGAAGTAGAGTTGAGATTCCTTTAGTTGAAATAGTCGATGAGGATATGATTCCTTTGGTTGAAGGATATTATCAAGAAGATGAGATGTCCACACTTGTATTAGTTGAACCAATCATCGAACTTGATGATCTAGAGATTCTTATTGATAGGGCTCATCTAGTTTTTATTGATGATGATGAGGAGGAGGAGGTGGAGAAAAATGAAGCTCAACCTTCTAGAAGTGATGATGATATGCATGAGTGACTCTTTTTGTAAAACACTTTCTTTTTTTGTAAAACACATCCATCTCGACAAGAGGTGCCACTAAGATGTTTAATTGACAAAGATTCCATGCTTTTATTGAGTGTCCAAACAGAAGCATAAGAGTTGTTATTGATCCTAGATTAATACTGCAGATTAATCAGTATTGAGACTATAATAATATTAGTATTGAGACTATACTGATATCAGTGTTGAGTCTTAATACTGATATTAGTATGATATCAGTCTCAATGCTGCTCATTTAGGTACCAAATAGACTCAATATTGATACTCATACTAACTAAAATATTGAGACTCAATATTGATAATACTGATATCAGTGTTGAGACTCAACACTGATACTTATATCAATGTTGAGACTCAACACTGATACTCATATAGCGACCATAAGTAGGAAGTTTATGGTAAAACATGAACCTGATTCTTGTAGCTAAGTCAGGTTTGAGTTGATTCTCAAGCACAGTTAATGACGCAATATACATTTGTTTCTTTTACATGAGGTCAATGTTCAATGAATTAACTAGTGACTCAATCTTTACTTTACTAGAACCTAACCCAATTGATGAATTTACTTGTCTTCCTAAGGAGAGCACTCTCCCACCTCAAACCTAAAGGACAATAGTTCTAATCCTAGTAAACTAAGTTTACACTGGTGGATTTAAACCTCAAACACCAAGGCTAACACCTAATTTCAAGACCTACACTCTAGGTCTAACACAAACTCAAATACAAAGAAATTAACTAGAAAATACAACACTAAATGGAGCAATAAATCAAACAATAAAATACTTAGCTCCAAAACAAGATTCCTACCTTCCTCTTGATGCCTTTGATGATTAATCAATGAAGGAATGGAGGCAAGATCAAGGTTTTTGGCTCAAGCTAGGGTTTTCACAAGATTGGCTCAATGAGGGCTTAGAATTGATCAAAAGATAGCTCAAGAAGGTTAGAAGTGATCAACATTAAGGAGGAAGGCTCTCATGGCCTTGTATTTATAGGCCATGAAGAGAAGAGCAACACCTCTCTTCTCAACGGGCAAATATTTACCCGTTACAGACCGTCGGTCGACCGATCGAGCGATCGAAGGTATTCTGCCCATTCTGGGCATCTGTCGGTCGACTAATCGGTTGACCGAAATTCCTTCTGCCCAATTTCTTCTTAAGCCGGTCGATCGAATCTGGGCAGGGCTGATTTTTTTTTTTTGCTCGTTTGTTCTAAGTTAATAACTTTAAAACATAAATGTTATATAAGGGTTACCTCCATTTGGATTTAACAAAAATATCTAAAAAATCAAAATCCTTAAGAATCAAAATCTAACTTCTAGGTCTAGTACAAATTTCTGAAAAATAGAAATTTTATAATCTCCCGAGTCAAATATGGTTAGACTAGAGGCTTCGAAGAAATCCTTAAAAAATATCTCGTTATCTTGTTTTTACCTAAGGAACAATTACCGGCACTTTCTATGCCAAGAAAATGTCTAGGTTATATATCCCTCCAAGGAGCTCCCTAGGCTTAGTGAATTTCTGGGTCATTTTCTAATTTTTCGGTTTTCATATTTTGGGGTTCGGGATTAGTTTTTTTGGTTTCTTTGCATCATCATGAGGATTTACAATTTATCTAGACACCCTAAACCTAGACTCTATCTCCCGACGAAATCCAAGCGACGACAAGCGGGGACGTCGAGGGCTAACCGATCGGGGACGTCGAGCGCTAACCGATATGGAACCTGAAAATAATTCTGTATGAAATATTAGTTCCATGTTTATTATCATCAAAACCGAGATTAAGTCTAAGTTAGAAAACCTTAGGCCAATAAATACTGGATTTAAAATATTTATATCCAATCCTCTCCCATTTATTATCCAATCCTATCATATCCTATCCAATGAAGCAAACACATAATTAGGGTTTTAATTATTAATGTACTACTTTTCTACTTTATTGTCACGCCCCAACTAAGGGTACGCGTGACCGGCCAGCGTACGAGTCAGTACCCCGAAGCCTACCCTATGCACTGATATCAACTCGCAAAAACATTACAGAACACATCAAGTAATGACCAAAGACAAACGATAACAACTATTATTAGAAGTTCAAAACCAGTTGATCACATCAAGCTCTAAAATACCATAAGTTTCAAATAAACAACCGAAAGTTTTTTCAAGTAAACATTTCAAAGTTTTTACATAAATAAATTTAGTACATACATCAGACTCTAATAGACATGACTACGACTAGACACTGCCAGCTATGAGATCTGCACCCACGCCTGCTCTGCTGCACGCCATGCCACCAAGCCGTACCTTACTGGTCAGGCTCTACAAAAACAACAAGAAAGAAAAACCGTGAGTTCATGAGGAACTTAGTGAGCGATTCTTCCGAACCTCCACTTAAAACCTTGGCAATCACATATATAAGGAAGTTATCAAATCATATTCCATAAATAATCAATGTGCCAGACGGATGAGTGGATGAACCGACCTCTCGAGCCCATATCCATGATGCAAGCTCGACCAATAATGACCTAAGTATATATATGGAAGGTACTGTCCTTCCTTAACCTGAATTGGCCAGTCCGCCTACTCAAACCAGCCCCTATGGGCTCCTCATTTAGAAACTTTTAGATTTCGGATCCGTCAACTAGGATGGCCACTAGTTTCAGTGATCCTCCGGGTTAGGGATAGCTAGTCCCAACCCACTCGGGGTCTACCGTCTGTGTGGCCTACTGACAAAATCTCAAGACCCTCTGCCACCCAGGTCTAACACCTAGCGGGCCCCGTTGGTGCAATCTCAAGACCCTATAAACTGCTGAGTCGTGTGCTTGCTATCCGGCTAGTGACACTTCTCAGTAGACCATCAACCACAACCCAAAACCAGGTGCGCAAGTATGTTGTGTTTTGCTTACCAGGCAATTGCTCATACCCGACCCCTTACCCTAGGGTCTCAATGTTTCCTTAAATGAAGCATCTAATGTATGTGTATTGTATCTAAGTTAAATAATACCACAACTCATCTAACCCATTCTTCCTAGAACGAGCAAACTCGCCGACTATGTAGGCACTCGACCTACCATTTCCACATCACTTACCAAATTAATTACGGATAGTAACATCATGAAGAACTGAAATAAAAAGTAAGTAATGTAAAGGTTAAACCCATATGGAACATACACTAAGCATAGCAACAATTAAACATGATATGAGCAATTAAATGAAACATTTCTTGTCTACATATACCATATAAGCATTAGCAAGAACATTTCCAAAATGATAATGTAGATCTATCCCAACAATTCACAACATGAATATGGATTAACATTAACGTGAATATGAATAAACATTAAACGGAGGGATATGAACAACTACACAAAATCGTTCGTTTCTTCCCCCTTTCCCTTGATCGGCCGAAGCTCGAGCAAGGTAACCCTTGCTCGGCCGAACAATCCATGTGGGAAGGGGCTGGAATCTATGCATTTTAACCGATAGAACAGTAAACATAAACTTTAAATTTAATCTAAAATTTAAACATGAAGGTGCGAGTTAAAGCGATAAAATAAGAGAACCAACAATCCAATACAAATAGCCCTACCTTTCCTTCTTCTACTACTTGGCCAACTCGAGCAGGATGATGACCATCCTCGGCTGAACCTCTAGGGGTGGTGGACTTGGCTACGGTGTCAACTCGAGCATCAATCCAAAACCGAAAACAAAATGAATACAAGTCGATACGCGAATTGCGAGACGAGCGAGGAAATTGGGGAAAATTTTGGCATGACCTTTCCCCTTTTTCCTTGACTCGACCAGCCCCTTAAAACAAGAATCGACATGTTTTCAAACATGAAATCACAGTATGCACAACAATCTAAAAATCTAACATGGAGAAACAACTCGATCGGCAAAACTCGCAAAGAAAAACTTCGATTTCAAAATCCATGGGGCCGGCCACCCGCCTCCCCTTAACATCTACTCTAACCACTCACCTTGAATTGGATCGTGAAGAAATCTTGATGAAACGAGATTCCGATCTCCTCGAGCGTCGCCACGAACTCGGCGCCGACAATATCTCCTCCTCCTCTCTCCCTTTCTCCCTCTTGATGGGCTGCGTGCGGCTCTCTCTTTGAACCGCATAGGTGGCTTGGGTGAGGGGTTTTATTCCCCTCATCCAATGACCCATTTGCCCCTCACATGACTTGACTTCTACTCGGTTCAATCCGAGTCTGATTCGGACTCCGATCCTATCCGCACTCATGAGTCGAACTCGACTTAATAAGACATCATAAGCAAGAAAGGAATATGACCATTGAACTAATTTAACTTCATATTTCCATGGGTCGGGTTATACCTTCTACTCGAGGCAATTTTCGCGGCTCGACCCGGCTATCCTCCGATCCAGTACGCTGCACCAAAAATAGAATTTTTATATTAGGAAATTTTTCGGGTCTACCAGTACCTGGTTAGGACATGCTAGCATGAGTCTCATCCAAGAGATATCTAGAAAAGACTTAGTAAAAGGCTTACCTAAGATAAAGTTTGAAAAAGATAAACTTTGTGATGCATGTCAACTAGGTAAGCAAGTTAAGTCTTCATTCCATAGTATTAATCAAGTTAGTACATATAGAATTCTAGAACTTGTACACATGGATCTCTTTGGTCCATGTGATGTAGCTAGTCTAGGTGGAAAGCTTTATTGCTATGTTTTGGTTGATGATTTTTCGATATTTACATGGGTTTTCTTTTTGGCAAAGAAAAATGAAATATTTGAGTTTTTCAAAAAATTTGCAAAAATGATTTCAAATGAAAAATTAGTTTCTATCCTGAAAATTAGGAGTGATAATGGAGGGGAGTTTAAAAATGAAATTTGTTTCGAGTTTTGTGATGATTTAGGTATTCAACATACCTTTTCTTCTCCTAGGACCCCTCAACAAAATGGGGTGGTTGAGAGGAAGAATAGAACCCTACAAGAAATGGCTAGGACCATGTTGTGCGAAAATAATTTGCCTAAATATTTTTGGGCCGAAGCCATAAATACTTCTTGTTATGTTCTTAATCGTGTTTTATTAAGACCAAAAATCAAGAAAACACATTTTGAGCTTTGGAATGGTAAAATCCCAAATATGGGATATTTTCATGTTTTTGGATGTAAATGCTTTATTTTAAATACTACGGAGAATTTAGGAAAATTTGATTCTAAATCCGATGAAGAAATTTTCCTAGGCTACTTCACTAGTTCTAAAGCTTATAGAGTTTATAACCGTAGAACTATGATAGTTGAAGAATCTATGCATATGACTTTTAATGAAACTAATGATTCTTCAAGAAATGTCAAGATTATGAATGTAGGTGAGGAGCTTGAGGATCTCACACTTCATGATAAGAAGTGGAGGATGAAGATAATGAGGAGACCCAACTTGAAGAACCTCCATCCTCAAGTCAACCTCAAGTTGAAGGTGAAGAAGAAGCTCTACCACCTCTCCCCAAGGGATACCGATTGGTAAGAGATCATCCAATGGACCAAGTCATTGGAGAGCCTTCAACGGGAGTGGTAACACGCTCTAAACTGATTTTTTTTTGTAAATATGTAGCTTTTGTTTCTCAAGTAGAGCCTAAAAATGTTAAGGAAGCTATAGAAGATGAGTTTTGGGTATTAGCCATGCAAGAAGAACTCAACCAATTTGATAGAAATAATGTATGGGACTTAGTGCCTAGACCTAGTGATCAAACCATAATTGGAACCAAGTGGGTATTCAGGAATAAACTAGATGAAGAAGGACTAGTCATTAGAAACAAAGCTAGGCTAGTGGCACAAGGGTACAACCAACAAGAAGGAATAGACTATAATGAAACATATGCTCCCGTAGCTAGATTAGAAGCAATTAAGATGCTTTTAGCATTTGCTAGCTTTAAGGGCTTTAAACTCTTTCAAATGGATGTGAAAATTGCCTTTTTAAATGGTTTTATAAATGAAGAAGTTTATGTTGAACAACCCCTCGGTTTTGAAAGCTTTGAATTTACTAATCATGTTTTCAAACTTAAAAAGGCTTTATATGGTTTAAAACAAGCCCCTAGGGCTTGGTATGAAAGACTTTCTATTTTCCTAATCGAACAAGGTTTTGACATAGGAAAAGAGGATGTCTCACTTTTCATTAAGCACCATGAAAATGACATATTATTAGTTCAAATATATGTTGATGATATAATTTTTGGTGCCACTAATGAAATTCTTTGTGAGTGGTTTGCTAAGTGCATGCAGGATGAATTTGAGATGAGTATGATGGGAGAACTCTCCTTCATGTTTGGTCTCCAAATCAAGCAAACCACCAAGGGGATCTTCATTAATCAAGCTAAGTACACAAAGGAGCTCATCAAAAGATTTGGAATGAATGAAGCCAAGATAGCTTCTACACCTATGAGCTCATCCATCAAGCTTGACAAAGATGAAGAGGGGATTAAAGTGGATGAAAAATGATATCGAGGTATGATCGGTAGTCTCCTTTATTTAATCGCAAGTAGACCCGATATCATGTTTAGTGTATGTTTATGTGCTAGGTTTCAATTGTGTCCTAAGATGTCTCATTGAAGCGCGGTAAAATGTATATTGAGATATCTAAAGAGTACGGTTGACTTAGGATTATGGTATTCATGTCATGCATCATTTGATTTAATCGGTTTTTCAGACGCTGATTTTGCCGGATGTAAGATTGATAGGAAATGCACTAGTGGGTGTTGTCAATTCTTAGGAGCGAGTCTTGTTTCTTGGTTCTCAAAGAAACAAAATTCGATTGCACTTTCAACAATCGAAGCGGAATACATCGCCGCGGCTACTTGTTGTGCGCAAGTCCTTTGGATGAAACAAACCCTTTTAGACTATGGACATAGGTATTCCTGTGATAACACTAGTGCAATTAATTTAACCAAAAATCCTATCTTACATTCTAGAACTAAGCATATTGATTTGAGACACCATTTTCTTAGGGATAATGTAGCTAAGGGAAACATATCGGTAGAATTTGTATCCACCGATAAACAACTTGCCGATATATTTACAAAACCCTTAATTGAAGAGAGTTTCACAAACTTAAGGATGCAACTAGGAATTTGTGCTTTACCTTGTGATTAAAGAAATTTTTACAAGATTTAAAAACTTGCATTCTATAAAAGTGTCATCACACTTATGTATTGCTCTGTAGTTGGGCTTTGCGACCTATTGATGTTTTCCTTCTATAGGCTTACATTGATGGGAAGGACAATAGTGGTAGATGATACTTGGTTTTTGTGGCTTTCTCGGTTTTTTTGGCTTTATGATGAAATCTCATTAATAGTACCTTGATTCTTATCCTTTTTTATTGATGTCAAAAGGGGGAGAAAAAGAAGGTCACACTTGGTTTTCATGATACATATAGGTAGTGTGAGTTTTATAGTTAAGGGCAAGAGATATAGTTAGGGGAGTTAAAAATGACATGCACAATGGGAGCATAGGTTGAGTTATAAGAAGTTGGATGTATAGGCTAAGTTAGAAAGTTGAATGCCTTAACTCAAACTCACAAATACTAGTAATTTTCTTAAAATTTAATGTTATGTTTGTCATCATCAAAAATGGGGAGATTGTTGGCTTAAGGGTCTCTTTTAAGCCTCGATCTTTATTTTGATGATAACAAACATGTATTTGATCCAAGTGTGTAGTTTTTAGTTCAGGTTGAGGTTGCGATACGCATGCCTAATCCGTTCAAACGAGACGACGGAAAAGATTGCCAAAGAACGGAAGAAGAAATCATTGAAGAAAGGCTCCGGATTTAGTCAAGAAGATTTAATGTAATAGGTCCTTAGAATAGTTTATCCCAAGCCTAAAATGTAAGGTTATCCAAGTTGAAACTTGGTAACCAAACCCTTAGAATTGGCATGTAAAAATATAAGGAATTAATCATCCTCAGCCTAGGATCAAGGCAATAAAATTGTGATGCAGGCCATTTAGTCGACCGACTGGTCGATCGGAGATCGCAAGAAATTGGCAGAAGCCATTCGGTTGACCAGTCGGTCGACCAAATGTAGCGAAGGGCAAATAGCTGGGCTGCGTCGGTCGATCGGTTGGTTGACCGACAGAGGCAAAAATTTGGCAGAAAGGTAGCGGTCAACCAATCGGTCGACTGACCTAAAGATGGCCTCTATCGCGTGATTCGCTGCAGCAATTTGGTCGACTGATGGGTCAACCGAATGTTGGAAGAAATGTTGGCGGTTGACCCGTCGGTCGACTGACCTCTCTCAGCTGCAGCGGTCGACTGACTAATTGACTGGCCTTGCGACTGAACGGCTTCAACGGTCAATTTTTTTTCCATTGAACGGTTGTTCAGCTAAGGGGTTATAAATACCCCTCACCAAACTTCATTAAACACTTTTGCAAAACTTATTTGAGCATTAAAAAGTGAGTCTTAAAGCCTTCATACGAGCTACACCTGCACGCGCCTCTCTGCTCCCAGTTTTGACTTCATCAGGCGCCAATCTCTTCTCTTCAACCTTGCTGCGTTCACTGAAGTCTTCTTCCAGTTGCAAGTCGAAGAAGAGAAGGCGGTGGAAAGAAGCTTGAGTCAAATTCTTTCTTCATTAGCTCTTTCCCAAAGTTTGTAATTTATTCAATATTGTTTTCTTGTTAAGATTGCTTGCTAGGTGTGCTAGGAAACACTTAGGGTAAACTTTGTAGAAGTGTGTTTTGCCTAGGTGAATAGGATTGAGGTGTTCTCCATGTGAGGGAGAAGGGTGTCCTCAAGTGTATTTAAAGGGAAACATACATTCTATAAAGTAGTGTTTCGAAATCCTTGGTAAGAAGCCAAGGTAGTGGAAACATACTATAAATTGATTTGTTTACATTGCTCTTTACTTGCTTTCATTATTGTGATTGAATTGTGATCATATCATTCATTAAAGAACAATTCCATTAAGCTAAGACAAAATTAAGTTGAAAGAAATTGAAAAAGGGGATTGACACTATTCAACCCCCCCTTCTAGTGTCAAGATCCATCCAACAATTTCCTGGCGAGACATTTTTTGGATTTAATAATTAGATACCAAATGAGGCCTTAATGAAACTTGATGAGCAGGATCTACTTCATATACATCCATCATTAACTATTATATTTTGATAATGAAAAGTAGCAATATAAATTCAACAAGTATCCTTGACTAAACATAAGTCAGAACTGAATGATACATTTATTGAAAGTATGCTTTACATGCATAAATAGAATTGTATTGAGTTTCAAAACTCATATCAGTATTGAGTCACAATAATGATCTGATATGGCTAATGGAGTCAAGCATCCTAGTTAATTGTATTTTTAAAAAAAATAAAAAGAAAAACCAAATAAGGTCACCTCCTACTTGTTAATTGGGTGGAAGGAGCAGATGGCCACAGCCGTGCATCCTTCGCCAACCTCGCAAGTAGAATTATATTTCTTAAGTGGCACAATATTATCACTCAAAGAAAGAGATAAAGTGTATACAGGACAACCCAATTGTTCTATGGAATTAGAACGTAAAGAAGATGACATTGCATGATTTTTATCATCAAGCACATGAGGATTTACAGCTGGTAGACTAGTTATATGATCCTTCTCAAGAGTAGCTTGTATATGATCCTTCTCACGAGCAGCCGGTAAAACAACAGGAAGCATATCATGAGATATATCAATAGGAACAATTTCATTTGTACCACAAATTGGGATATTAACACCAGCTGGTGGCTTCCCTACCCCATCTTCATTAGGATTAAACATCAAAGATTGAAAAGATAAAAACATTGTGGTTTTTGTCAGAAGACACAGAGATCTCCATATTCAAACCAGCTGGAGCAATTACATTATCAGCAATAGGTGGAAATATACTGGAGCAATTTCATTATCAGCAACAGGTGGAAATATCCTCCTATATGTTGAAACTTCTAGTTAGGTGATTGCAACATCAATTACTGCATCAGTACAATTAACATCTAGAGCACTTTCTTTGCCAATAACAAGTGGAGAGGCATATCTTTCAGCTAAAGTTCCAACTGAGGCAAATTCAACATCTATATCCTTATCATACACAATAGTAGCTGAGTTAGATCCAGATTTAGTAAGTAGTGTATGAATCCATCTTTCTGCTGAAATCTCAGCTAGGTCCAACCCGGTCAGCATCAGTATTTGTACCATTATCAGTAGCACCTTGGGCCATACCAGAATCAGTACCAGGTATAAAAATAGTGTCATTGGCAGGGGAAATAAAGCAAGCAGTTGTAAAAACATCAGGTAACATATTGATATAAACAGTTCCTTTATTTTAAATTATTAGCACGCACGAGGGGAGAAATAAAATAAATTATTAGCCACGGCTTAGCGAGCGCACGAGAGCCGTCAGTGATATGAATAAGTCATTAGCCACGGCTAGAAGCAACCGCCACTTATTAATTAATGGCGCGAACGTGGCGCGAAAATAAAACACTCTTCACCGAACACGCCAACTCAAGTTTCCGTGACCGGCCAGGGTATACGTGCCTATACCCCGAAGCCTAACCCATGCACATGCCAAAACAAATAGTGTATCGGAAAGAAAACAACAAGTTTTATTTTAAAGGAAAAGTGAACCAATAACAAGTTTAGATTAATGACTCAAAAGTAAAGAAAATGCGGAAATACGATTAGGTTCAACAGTTCAAAAGTTTAGTTAAATAAAACCTGAAATAATAACATAAATGTCCTCAGGCTACAACGCCAAAAAAGGCTAATACAAGTGCAAGACACTACGAAAAGAAAAACTCGACTACGACCCTAACTAGAACTGCTATGAGATCCAACAACTCCTCTGCCCTCCAGCGATGCCAAGTGCATCCAACCCACCTCACCGGTCAGGCTCTGCAAAACAAACACCACACGACAACGGGTGAGTTCAAAGAACTCAGCGAGCGGCTTTAACCGCCCACAGAAATAAACACAGAGATAACATAAATAAATTCTATCTCTAAAATGGCCACATCACAAAAAGATGACTAGCTACCAGGCCCGAAGGCCATCCATGCCCACGGAATCTATCTCTTCAAAGAGGTGCATCAGGCCGAAGCCCTTCCATGCCCGAAGGCAATGTCACCTAAATATGTGCATCAAGTCGACACCCTACCATGCCCGAAGGCAACATCACCATCAATGAGGTGCATCGGGTCGAATCTCTACCATACCTAAAGGCAACATCACCATCAAGAGGTGCATCGGGTCGAATCCCTACCATGCCCAAAGGCAACATCACCATCAAGAGATGCATCGGATCGAATCCCTACCATGCTCAAAGGCAACATCACCATCAAGAGGTGCATTGGGTCGAATCCCTACCATGCCTAAAGGTAACCGCGCACATATCAGGATAATCGAAAAAGGCCCTCCGAACATATCCTACAAGTTGGGAATTTACATCCAACCACACGGGCGTAGCTCGTAACCTGGCTCCTAAATGAGCCCCTCCGCCATTCCCAAGGATATGGTGCATCAATACCTAAGTCAATATTCTCCAACGGTGTCCTCACTATGAAGCGTCTCAACACTTCAAACCCGACCCTCACCCCTTAGACCCACAATGTCATGAATCCGTGTGGTTTTATTTCATGAATACATTGTAAGTTGGTTCATAACAGATTATGCTCACTCTTAGACCCAATTTTAATTATCGAATTAAAATCTAGATCATCTCAATTAGGGTTTTGTTTTAGATTTTTGTTTAAGAGTTTTGTTCTCCCCAGCAGTGCTATGTACGACCCGAATCTAGTCTCCAAAGTGTGTCCTATATTTCCAAACTATGTTTTCTAGTCAAAATGATAGGTTACACGACTATAATCAGATATCAAATCATACAATAAAAGAGAAATAACAAATCAGCCCAGATTCAATAAACATCACATAAATTTCAGAAAGCTGAAATTTCCAGCAACATGAAATAAAATTCGAATTTTGCATAATTAAATTTCTAAATTTCTAACATCACAACATCACAGATTCATGTCATCAAGACAATCATGCATACAATCTCATAATTTTTATTCAATAAAAACTTGCATATATATCAAGAATCCCTAAATCAAGAATCGAGGAAATTAAATTAATTATTTAGCATCAAGAACACCTAGAACTCCAAGATGAGGTTTGCATCCAAGATTCACAAGATTTAATTATAAAATCACAGATCTTCCATTAAACACAAATTTTATGATATGAGATCAAAATTTAAGATCTAAGCATAGCATAGAAACCCAGAAAAATCTCAAGAACACAAAAGGACATTATCAAAATCAAGAATACTCAAGGCGGCTTCAAGAAAATTCGAAGAAAACCCGAATAGGAGAGATAAAACCACTCACCTTGATTAGGAAAATGATTTAGAGAAGAACTTCCAAGCGGCTATATCCAAATCCGGCCTCAAAGGGGCGGCTCAACTCAACAAGGGAGAAAGAGGGGTGGCGGCTCCACTCAAGCCGACGGCTCCAAGAAGAGGATGGAAGGAGGGGCGGCGGCTTCTCCTCAAGCCGGCTGCTTCAAGATGGGGAAAGAGAGAGGAGAAGAGGGGAGGATGGCTTGGCGGCTACGCTTCCTTTCTCAACTTTTTAGGTGGCTCCAAAATATGAGCCACATGCCATGAAGGGCGGGGGCGGTTATACACCCTCCTCAACCCTAACCCCTTAAACCCTTAATTCACAACCCGCGTCCACCTTAAGCCAAAACCAAAACCCACTAACCCGATAGACTTAAATAATTTAATTAATCTCATTCTAATAAATCATGAATAATTAATTAAATACTCATATGAACATAATTAGCAATTATGCGCATACAATACCAAATTAAATACTCTCAACTAAGTAAGCCTAAAAATTTATAAATTTATAAATTTATATTCTACTTACCTGTGCTCGCAAGCTCGCCCCGGACCATGAGTCGACTTGGCTCGACCACGAACTAGTCCGCTAGGCTCGCAAATACACATAAAAGGAAAATTAGCAAATTTAAATATTTGGGATATTACAATCCTCCCTCCTTAAAGAAAATTCGTCCTGGAAATTCATAAAAGAAAATAAGGACTCACCACAACATCAAATGAGGATAACGCTCCCTCATATGAGACTGCTGAATCCACCTCTACTGCGACAGGCTCGATCACATGGGATTCATTTTGAATATACCTCTTCAGCATAGACACATGGAATACTAGATGTACTTGGTCCATATTAGGAAGTAGGGCCAACTCATAGGCCACGGCTCCCTTGCGCCCGATAATAGCAAACAACCCAATGAACCTAGGGCTTAGCTTTCCTTTCTTACCAAACCTCATTTCCCCTTTCATAGGGGACACCTTGAGGAACACCATGTCCCCCTCAGCAACCTCTCTACCTCCCTGGCCTTTCCATCCCCATACATCTTTTGGCAACTCCGAGCTACCAACAGCCTCTCTCTGATTTGCTTCACTTTTTCCACAGCCTCCTCCACCAGATCATATCCCATCATAAGGGAATCTCCTGCCTCAAACCAGCCTACAGGCGACCTGCACCTCCGTCCGTACAATGCCTCAAAGGGGGTCATCCCAATACTACTGTGGTAGCTGTTATTATAAGCAAACTTAATCTGAGATAAGTGCCTCTCCCAACTGCCCTCCAGGTCTAAGATACTTGCCCTCAGCATATCCTCCAGCGTCTGAATAGTTCACTCTGACTGACCATCTATCTGAGGGTGAAATGTGGTACTGAATCAAACTTGAGTGCTCAACATCCCCTGGAAGGACTGCAAAAATCGAGCTGTGAACTGAGTGCCCCAATCTGAGATAATCATAACTCGAACTCCATGATAAGCAACAATCCGATCCAAAAACAACCTCGCATACTACTTGGCTGAAAAGGTCGTCCTGACTGGTATGAAGTACGATGACTTAGTTAAGCGATCCACCACTACCCAGATGGAGTCACTGCCTTTTCCGGACTTTGGCAACCTAGTCACGAAATCCATGGTTATCTTCTTCCATTTCCACTCTGGTACCCCTAAGTTATGGAACAACCCTATCGGCTTCAAATGCTCAGCCTTCACCTACTTACACACTATGCACTTAGACACAAACTCAGCCACTTCTCTTTTCATGCCTTTCCACCAATAGTTCTGCCTGAGATCTCGGTACATCTTTGTCATGCCCCAACTTAGGGTCCCGTGACCGGCCAGAGTATACGTGTCTATACCCTGAAGCCTAACCCATGCACATGCCAAAACAAATAGTGTAGCAGAAAGAAAACAACAAGTTTTATTTTAAAGGAAAAGTGAACTAATAACAAGTTTAGATTAATAACTCAGAAGTAAAGAAAATGCGAAAATACGATTAGATTCAACAGTTCAAAAGTTCAGTTAAATAAAACCTAAAATAATAACATAAATGCCCTCAGGCTACAACGCCAAAATAAGCTAATACAAGTGCATGACACTACCAAAAGAAAAACTCGACTACGACCCTAACTAGAACTACTATGAGATCCAACGGCTCCTCTGCCCTCCAGCAACGCCAAGTGCATCCAACCCACCTCACTGGTCAGGCTCTGCAAAACAAAAATCACACGACAATGGGTGAGTTCAAAGAACTCAGCGAGTGGCATTATCCGCCCTCACAAATAAACACAGAGATAACATAAATAAATTCTCTCTAAAAGGCCACATCACAAAAACATGACTAGCTACCAGGCCCGAAGGCCATCCTACCCACGACATCTATCTCTTCAAAGAGGTGCATCAGGCCGAAGCCCTACCATGCCCGAAGGCAACGTCACCTAAAAATTTCACCAGATCGAAGCCCTACCATGCCCGAAGGCAACATCACCATCAAAGAGGTGCATCAAGCCGAAGCCCTACTATGCCCGAAGGCAACATCACCATCAATGAGGTGCATCGGGTCGAAACCCTACCATACCTAAAGGCAACATCACCATCAAGAGATGTATCGGGTCGAATCCCTACTATGCCCAAAGGCAACATCACCATCAAGAGGTGCATCAGGTTGAATCCCTACCATGCCTAAAGGTAACCGCGCACATATCAGTATAATCGGGAAAGGCCCTCCGAACTTATCCTGCAGGTTGGGAATTTACATCCAACCACACTGGCGTAGTTCGAAACCCGGCTCCTAAATGAGCCGCTCTGCCATTCCCAAGGATATGGCGCATCAAGACCTAAGTCAAGATTCTCCTACGATGTCCTAAGGGTGTCCTCACTATGAAGCGTCTCAACACTTCAAACCCGACCTGCAACGTCATGAACCCGTGTTGTTTTATTTCATGCATAGATTGTAAGTTGGTTTATAACAGATTATGCTCACCCTTATACCCAATTTTAATTATAGAATTAAAATCTAGATCATCTCAATTAGGGTTTTGTTTTAGAGTTTTGTTTAAGAGTTTTGTTCTGTCCAGAAGTTCTGTGTATGACCCGAATCTAGTCTCCAAAGTGTATCCTATGTTTCCAAACTATATGTTCTGGTCCAAACGATAGGTTACATGACTATAATCAGAGATCTAATCACATAATAACAAAGAAATCAAAAATCAGCCCAGATTCAATAAACATCACATAAATTTCAGAAAGCTGAAATTTCCAGCCCAACATGAAGTAAAATCCGAATTTTGCAGAATTAAATTCTTAAATTTCTAGCATCACAGATTCATGTCATCAAGCCAATCATGCATACAATCTCATAATTTTTATTCAATAAAAACTAGCATATATATCAAGAATCCCTAAACCAAGAATCAAAGAAATTAAATTAATTCTTTAGCATCAAGAACACCTAGAACTCCAAGATGAGGTATGCATCCAAGATTCACATGATTTAATTATAAAATCACAGATCTTCCATTAAACACAAATTTCATGATATGAGATCAAAATTTAAGATCTAAGCATGGCATAGAAACCCAGAAAAATGTCAAGAACACGAAAGGACATTATCAAAATCAAGAATCCTCAAAGCGGCTTCAAGAAAAATCGAAGAAAACCCAAATAGAAGGGATAAAACCACTCACCTTGATTAGGAAAATGATTTAGAGAAGAACTTCCAAGCGGCGATATCCAAATTCGACCTCAAAAGGGGCGGCTCGACTCAACAAGGGAGAAAGAGGGGTGGCGGCTCGACTCAAGCCGACGGCTCCAATATGGGGAAAGAGAGAGGGGAAGAGGGGAGGATGGCTCGGCAGCTAGGCTTCCTTTCTCAACTTTTTAGGTAGCTCCAAAATAGGAGCCACATGCCATGAGGAGGGGGGGTTTTCATACACTCTCCTCAACCCTAACTCCTTAAACCCTTAATTCACAGCTCGCATCCACCTTAAGCCAAAACCAAAATCCTCTAACCCGATAGACATAAATAATTTAATTAATCTCATTCTAATAAATCATGAATAATTAATTAAATACTCATATGAACATAATTAGCAATTATGCGCACACAAAACCAAATTAAATACTCAACTACCCGAGCCTAAAAATTTATAAATTCATAAATTTATATTCTACTTTCCCCGAGCTCGCAAGCTCACCCCGGACCATGAGTCGACTCGCTCGACCACAAACTAAAAGGAAATATAATAAATTTAAATATCTAGGATATTACATGTAGGTGATATTAAAATTAATAATCCACAGTTTTCCGACGGTTGGTGAGCCGTTGGTGAAAATCCTTTTTATTTGCCTTCGCGCCCGACAATTCCTCTTTCTTCCATCACTGTCATTGCCATCCGTCACTGTCATTGCCATCTGTCACTGTCATTGCCATCCGTCGTTGTCTGTCGCCGCTGGTGTCCCTCTCCTCACCGGTAAGCACCTCCTCCTCTCCCCATCTCGATTTCCTATTGTTGCGTTCCCTCCTCTCCCCAGCGGATTTCTCCGGCCCTCTTTGCATCGGCGTCCAGTGTCGGCGATCGTACGGTCGTCGATACTAGACAAGACAGCGGTGTCCACACCGGCGCCATGATTTGGGGCCAATGGTAATCGGTCCCCATGCAGTGAGCCAATGGTAATCGGCCCCAATGCAGCAGTAGCTGGCTACTATACTTAATTCTTGGATTAGGGTTATGTTGGCTTAAGGGTTTCTCTCAAGCCTCGATCTTTATTTTGATGATAACAAACAAGTATTTAATCTGTGTGATGTTTTGAGTTCAGGTTGAGGTTGCGATAAGCATGCCAAGTTCGTTCAAACGAAACGAAAGAAGAGATTCTCAAAGAAACGGAAGAAGAAAACGTCAAAGAAAGGCTCGGGCTTAGATCAAGTAGAAATCATGTAATATACCCCTAGGATGATTTTATCCCAAGCCAAATTGTAAAGTTATCCAAGTTGGAACTTGGTAACTAAACCCATAAAAAGACATGTAACAAAAATCAAGTAGAAGTCAGCCTCAGCTTGAGTTTGGTCGACCGATCGGTCGACCGAACAAGGTAGATCTTTGGCAACAGCCAATTCAGTCGACCAAATGCTGCGAAAAAATGGCAGTAGCCAAAATTACAGAAGGCTGCGTCGATCGACCGACGGAAGCTAAAATTTGGCAGAAGGCCCATCGGTCGATCGAATCGCAAATCACAGATCGCGCGACTAGCCTTCGCTGCATCGGTCGACCGGATCAAAAATCGTAGTTCGTATTTTTGGCTTCACTGCATCGGTCGACTGGATTTGGGAATGACTAAGCTGCAACTCATTCGGTCGACTTGTCGGTCGACCGAACAGTGCAACAAATAGACAGAAAGCTAGCGGTCGATCGACGATCGATCGACATGCGACCGAATAGTTGTAACAGTTATTTTTCTACCCGTTGAGTCACCGTTCAGCTGAGGGGTTATAAATACCCCTCACATACCATCTTAAAATCATCTAGAAAATATTATTGAGCATTTTTAAGAAGTGATTCAAGCCTTTAAAGAGATCGATCGCTGCGCGCTCTGCTCTTCCTTTTTAACGTTTTTCTTCAAGTGCCCGCTGCTCCTCAACACTGCTACCACTCAAGCTCATCTACTGGCAAGTTGAAGGCTTGAAGGCTTGGGAAAAGAGCATTGGTTTCTCTCTTAAATTCCTAGCTCTTTTTTAGTGTATTGGAAGTTATTTTAAACCTATTTTCACCTGTAATAGCTTGCTAGGTGTGCTAGAGAAACACTTTGGGTTAGACTTTGTAGATTTGTGTTTTGCCTAGGTGAAGGGGTTTAAGGAGATCTCAAAGAGGTGAGAATTGTGTCCTCAATTGTATTCAAAGGAAAACGCAAGTTCTATAAAGTAGTTGGTTAGAAATCCTTGGTGTGGAGCCAAGGTAGTGGAGTAGGCAGTTGGCCGAACCACTATAAACACTTATGTTAGTATTGTCAGTTGCTTGTGCTCATTACTCTGTATTTATTGCTTCCACGTGCTATAAATATCGTGCTTAGCCTAACTAATCAAGAAACGATTAAAATCGAAGTTAGGCAAATTAATAGATTAACACACTATTCGCCCCCCCTCTAGTGTGCCATTTCAACCAATAATTGATATCAGAGCAGGCCGTAGATTGTGATTTCACCATCCCTTCTACAATTTCTCTCGATCCTAAAATGGCACTAGAGTTGGTATCGTCTTCACCACCTAGGTTCGATGAGTCAAACTTTGGTCTTTGGAAAGGAAGAATGTATACATTCTTAAAGACTCAAGGAATAGGTATGTTTAATATGGTTAAGTCAAAATACATAGAACCTAAGAAAAACATGGATGCATGGATCCATGAACAAATTAATAGATTTGAGTTAAATGCTAAGACAACAAATTGCATATATTGTTCTTTGGAAAATAACATTTTTGAAAAAGTCATGCATTGTACTTCGGCATATGATATTTGGGCAACTTTGAACATACTTTATGATTATGCTAAAATTGAAGAACTTGTTACTCTAAATGAAGGAGACGATGACAATTGTCATACTTCTATATCTGATGAAGTTCTTGAAACTAATAGTGTATCTAGCCAAAGAAGTACAAAGAGTCGAAAGAGAAAGATGATATATCACCTATGCAATGAGAAAGGGCATGTGAAGAAGAATTGCCCTAGTATGAAGAACAAGGCAAAACGGAGGTCAAATGCTTCCACTCACTCGCGTGCTTCAAGTGAAGCATCCTCACACCATGATCATCAAGCTAACATCATGAACGTTGATGAGGAGGTATACTCTTCTTCTAGTCATGATGATCATAATTCTAGATCTAATTCATCTAGTTCCTCGGATCTTCTTTATGATGGATTATTAGACGAATGTAAAATTATGTATGCCTTGATGGTTGAAAAGGATAAAGAAAACAAAAAATTAAAGAAGGAAAACTTGACTCTTAGCTCTCATTTACATGATGCTAAACTAGAAAATGAGAAGCTAAAAATTAGTGTCTCTAATCCATGCCATGATGTTTTAAGTATTGACACTAAGGAATTAAAAAATAAAAATGACATATTAAAGAATGAAAATAATATGTTGAAAACTCAATTGCATGCTTTGCATAAATCTATGAATGATTTGAAGAATGAAATGTTGATCTTGAGAAGAAAAGTTAATAATTCTTCTCTTAATTCAAAAATTCAAAATATCTCATTTAGGAAACCTCAAAAGAAAAAAAAATTCCTTTAAAAATGTTCATGCTCATCATGTCTTTCATCCAAGAGGTTGCAACTACAAATCATCATGATGCCTGAGGTATGAAAATTGGCATCTAGGTATATTTTGTATCATCTCCTTACTTTGGTTTACTTTATTTAAGTTGGAGTTGTGATACATGTTTAATTTGAGTTGTTTCCCCCGCTCTTGTTAAGAGTCCTTTTGAAAATGTTTTTTATTTTTGATTTCTCGGTCTCTTCGGAGATTTATGTGGCCTGTAATGGGCCTAAGCGACCTTGCGGTTCTAAATCGTAGGAACATTGTGGTCTTTCGGTTTTCAACCAATAGGAAGAGTTGGAGATCATTTTTTCATTAATATTATATTTATGATCTCTTAAAAAATTCGTTTTGGATTCATGACAACATATTTTGAAATGGATTTCAAACTATCACTACTAGAAACATGGGCATCAGCAACGGCTTCAGCCGTTGCTGAAGAGAATCAGCAACGACCGAGCCATTGCAATGGAGCCGTGGCAGAAAGTCGCGTTGCTGATAACTTAGCAACGGATCAGCAACGTCCACTCGGGCCGTTGCTAAAAATATTATCAGCAACGTTTTTGACACGGACCCGGAGCCGTTGCGGATAACATTAATAGCAACGGCCGCTGAGTCCGTAGCAACGCCGTTAGTAAATCCCCGTCGCTAAGCCGTTGCTGTAGGTCATCAGCAACAGCTTTCGATATACTTTTAGCAACGGCTTTCCCACGGACGGCCGTGGGAAAGCCGTTGCTGATGATGTGAACCTGGTAGTGAAAAAATTTCAAATTTCAAATTTCCATTGATACATTGATACATTATCTGATACATAACTCACACACCCATACACTCATACACACATTCATTCACACATCACAAATACACCAAGATATACATCAAAACAATTGTATTTATATTGATAATTATCTACGATAGTATAAACACTATTCAAATGCAAAATTGAAGTATCAATATCCAAACAAAATAAATTAAACAAGTCCAATATCTCAGTAACAAAGTCAATATAAAAAAAATCTCACGATGATGATGGAGGATGGCCTGGATCATATGACGGGGTTTGGAGTGCTTGAGTGTACACCAGCGTGGACTGACTCGAGGATGATGGATTAGATGATGCCGAAGAGATGCCTGCTTCAGGATGACCTGACATGTTGCGTAGCATAGCTTGTATATCCGCCATCATCTGACTCTGGCGCTCCATTATCTCAGTCTGACGCGCGACCGTGTCCTCTAGAGTCCTTATTCTGCTACTATGATCATAACTGGATCTAGAGGTGGACGGCCGCTCACCAGCGACCGGAGGGGTCGGTGCCCCAAGTGGCCCTAGTACGGCTCGCGCATGACCACTATCTGCGAAGCCATATACGCGGCCATGGTCCCAACCACCTGCGGCCTTGACCCACGTTGCTGCGTCAAAGTCCTCGGGGGTACCCCCGCGCTGCACCACCGTCTGGCTGTAGGTCTCCTACTCGAGTTTGATTTTTTGTTTAATATTTATTATAAAACTTAAATTATAAAAATATAATGAAATAATTTAAACAAATATATAGTTACCATAATGTATGCAGCGCGGTTGTCGATGTACTCCCCCGTCCCATGTGCTCCACGGTGAGTCTGCTCAAACACCGCCATCGGGGAGGGTTGCTGGACAGTCCCGTCATCCGACACCATCGTCTACATTTACAAAACAAATACATTAATTAGTACACATAGTAACAAATAAAATATATAATTAAAAGATATACTTACCACACGGTTCGCGTGCACTGCAAATGCAACAGAGCCGCCGGTGTGACGCGCTGCTCCCCCCGACATGCGATTTCTAGACACATTTCGAGAAACCTCCTGCCATCGATCCGTCGACCATATTCCCACGAGCTGGTCCCATATATCCGGAGTAATCCAATCGGGGCCGTATCCTCGAGTCTCCGCGATCTTAGTGGTCCCAGCTCGTGCCATCGCCTGGGACCGACCTGCCCCAGCTGCCCGTTGTACCTTGCCCAAGAAATAGCCTCCCAGGCAGCGTAAATGAAGGGCCTTTGGTCCTCGGCCCATGTATAGCGAGCCTGCAAAATAATAATATCAGTACCAATATTAATCATCATGCATGTAAAAAAAAAAAAATATATGTGCCTCAAACTCGCGCCATAACATGTCGACATGCTCGCTAGGCACGTGAGACCACGTAGGCCATGCCCCGTGCATGTATCATCGAATAGTAGAAGAAATGCTCCTCGGCACTTCTTCTTGCTCGAACCTGCACAACAAAAATAAATTTTAATATTATATTATGATATAATGTATTTGTAATGATTCATAATTCATGATATATTACCGCTCCCCAATCACGCTAATCAATCTACGTGACTCTGTGGCTGGTGGAGGCTGCCACCTGTTCGGCCCGCGTGGTCGCCTGCGTCTGGATATACTAGCCTCGGCAGTATCATCGGCATGAGGATCAGAACCAGGAGGATCAACAACATGAGTAAGTGCTGGAGTCTCACCGATCGGAGACTCCGAAGCTCTCCTGCGTCGATAACCACGACCAGACATATCTGTCGAAGAGACATATAATCAGATTATTGTATAAATAGTAGAGATATATTTAATAAAATATATACTTTACAATTATTCCTCATCATCTGAATAATAGTCTTCGAATTCTTCCTCTTCTTCCTCTTCTTCATCTTCTTCATCTCCAGCTTCCTCAATTTCATGATCGTCATCATCAGCATATTCAGCTAACGAAATTCCGATTCAAATAGGTGAAATTTAGGTAGTACGTTACGCCTAATCGAAACTCATTCATTAAAGATCCACGATCAAGACGTCGGTACATCCAACTTCGATCAGCCGACATGATTCTGTCAATCAATGACAATTTCTTTGGTTAATGTCTTTAGGTGAGATTGTCCTATTCCATTCGGGATTTATGTTATTTATATTGCACTAAATACTTATTTTAACCATTAACTTCATTCTAAATTTCGGCAGCACCTCCCTACAGTTCTCCGAATACGCATATCATCTGGGCGCGTATCGGAGAACAAGAGAGATGTTGCCGAAATTTAGAATAATTAGTTAACAGTTAAAATAAAAACATAAGTGCAGTACAAATAACTATATTCCCAAATTGTCCAATCAGGAACAATTCAAGAATTGTACGTCGTATAAAAGATCATCTACTTCTTTTACACGAACATACAATCCTCGAACGGATCTAAGGTTTTGCTAAATCATATCCGACTCGTCGATGCGTACGTGAAACATATCAACTCGTCGGATGGATGATTATTTTCTAAATGTTTCGAGACAGTTCGAGTCCATATTGGACAATTCCGACACGAGTCCAAATTCGATGATTTCGGCAAGAGTCCGAAGTGGACGATTCCGGCGCACGTCCAAAGTGGACGATTCCGGCGTGCGTCCGAAGTGGACGATTCTGGCGTGCGTCCGAAGTGGACAATTCCAGCGCACGTCCGAAGTGGACGATTCCGGCGCGCGTTCGAAGTGGACAATTCTGAAATTAATCTAAACCCTAATAATTAATCTAAATAATTAATTAAATAATTAATTAACTAACAATTAATTAACAATTAAAAAACAATTAAAAATATATATATTAATCTACAAATTCCGGCGCCGGAGTCAGGTGGACTCCGGCGCCGGCGTATAGTGGCCAGACACACTGTCCGGCCACTGTACAAGGTTCGGCGGCGGCCATCGGCCGACCGTCGCCGGCCGAAACCCTATTTTTAGGGTTTCGATCGGATTTCCCGCCAACTGCAACGGGAAGAGACGATCGACCGGCGATGTATACCTGACAGTATCGGCAGCAGCGGGAGGAGGAAGAAGCGTCGTCGGCGTCGGCAGCGGCGGCGAGAGGCGGGAGGAGGAGGCGGCGGCGGCGGCAGCAGCGGTAGGAAGAAGGGTCGGGCGCGATCGCGTGCCCTATATAAACTTATCAGCAACGGCTCACTCGCCCGTTAGAAAGTCGTTGCTAATAAGTTATCATCAGCAACAGCTCACTTGTCCGTTAGAAATCCGTTGCTGGTAATTAAAATTATCAGCAACGGCTCGCGTGTCCGTTAGAAAGCCGTTGTAGATACAACATATCTGCAACTGCTCGGGCGGCCGTAAGAATGCCGTTGCAAATAGCAACGGCTTGAGCGGCCGTTGCTGATAGCCGTTGCTGAAGACCAAATTACTAGTAGTGTATTTAGCAAAGTAAATTTTGAAATCGATACTTGATTTTCTTCTTGCTATCTAGTACGATAACTTGTTAGTAGTCACATTTCCATTATGTTATTAATGAATATTGCTTGCAAGTTATCAAAAATGTGATGGAAGGGTAGTAGAATGAAAAAAAAAGGGGGCAAGTTTGGCAAAATCCTTGAAAAATATTGAATATTTATGATTTCATGATGCCTCTATACTCATGATTATTTTTGAATGCTAAATCTATGGAATTACATTAGTAGACAAAACTTTGATATCTTGAGAAATTTTATGATTGCTCTAGGTCAAAATTCACATTAAAAGCTATCATATTTAGTTAGTGGTTGGAAAACATGTTTAGACTTACTTATATTGAGTGCTCATGTGTCTTCTCCTAAAACCATGAGTAGAAGTTAAGGATTGATATCTAGAAACTTTATAGGAATATGCTTATCTCCTAAACAAAATGAGGCTAAGAAAACCTTTGAAATGACATTATCTTTGTCTCAAACTTAGCATAGATGCTTTAAATGGTCATATGCTGGTATCTAGAAAGTTTGAACAAAATATGAAATCAGTGGATAAATGACTCATATTTATAAAAATGCCACTGAGATCTTGTAAAATTTCTAGAAAATTATAGAGATATCATTTTTAAGTGATTCTTGAATTTTTGGAATCCTCATAAAGCCTAGTTTATATGAAAATATTTCTCAAAATTTAAATGCTCACACCTCTGAAATATTTTTTTTCTTTAAGGGTTAAAAACCCAGGGCAGATCGAGCAGTCGATCGACCGACGGGCGGAAATCGATCTGGTACGGCCATTTTTCCGCCAGATTCAATCCTGACCGTTCAAGTCAAGTTTTTAAGACCGAAACTAGGGCTTCCTTGCCCATTCGACCGGTTGCCAAAACCTCTCTTCTCATCTTCTAGGCTTTCTACTTCCTCTCCAAGTTCCTCTCCAAGTTAAAAAGCTTGATCCTTATCCATCATTCATGAGGTTATACTCAAAAACGTGGTTTCTTCATCTCTTATTCTCTTAATGTATCTTGATTCATTCATAAAAATGTGATTCATGCTTATTTTACTTGAATGATAATTTCTCTTTGGCATGTTTACTGCAAAAACAAGTTTTTTTAAAGAAAAATCAGAATATCTCATGTCTTCTTCAAATGATTCAACATTTACTTTTTAATAAAAAAAATTTACTCAAGTGCTAGTTCTCCCTTGCTTTCTTTCATGAGCTTTTCTCAACATTCATTTTTCCCTTCTTAAAAGAATGTATGCTCTTTTCATTTAAGATCATTTTATTCAATCTTACTTTTTATTTTTATTTTTTTTGTTTATTCTTTATTTTGAAATTTAATGATAAAATCTTTTTGACCTTGCATGAATCTATACCGATCTTTTAAAAAAATTGTTTTCTTTTATTTGCGTTAAAAGCATGCATCTCTCATCTAAAGCTAATCATCTACATCATCATCATAATTGTATTACAGAATGGCACCCAAGACTAAACTCCCAACTTTACCCGATAACCTATTGACCCCTTTAGGTAAGAAACAAGCTGCTAAGTTTGTAGATAGAGCTATCACGTCCAGTCAATTTAGATGACTTAAAACAATTTGACGTTAGAAGCAAACTTGTTAGCATGGGATGGGTAGAGTTTCTAGAAAAGCAAGTACCTGTTTGCCCCATCCAGATAAAAGCTTTTTTCTCCAACCTTGTGATAGAAAAGGCAAGGTATGGTGATGAATTAATTCTTCGGTCTGAAATCCTAGGAAAATCCATAGTAATCATCGAATCCCACATTAAAGATGCTTTTGCGTTTCCTTTGGTAGGAAGACCAGTTTATAAGATGTCCACACATAGTTTTCACGAGGATTTTCCTACTAATGAAGTTGTATCAGCCATTTGTCCTGAGGGTTATCAGGGAATGATTCCTACCCAAAGCATCAAACTATCAACCACTGCCAGGATTATGCATCTCATCATTTCGTATAATATCCTTCCTAGAGCAGGTCATTATGATGAGGTCACTACTATGAGTTCTAGGGTACTCTTCTTTGCCATGTCTCGCATTCCTATAGATGTCCCTGATCTCATACTTAGGTATATAGCTGAAGTTCATACCTCGAAAAAACAAGCATTACCATATGCCTCAGTAATTTCTCACTTCATATATGAAGCTGGGGTAAATAGGTCTAGATTTGAAATTGAGCTCATACCCAAACCCATAGATTCTTCCTCTCTGAGCCGCATGATGATCCTTGAAAATCAGCGCGGTAAAAGATTGTGAGGAGAACCCATGGAGGAGACCGAGCATGACACAGGCATGGAGGAGGATGAAGGTGGTGGAGGTTCATCATCCGGCACTTCCCTTACGCATCTAAGTGATCTGGAGCATCGTTTTGCTCAATTTTACATTGGTCAGGTGGAATGGAACAAAAGAGCATCAGAGTGCCTAGACGAGTACAGC
The DNA here is from genome assembly GCA_034359265.1 of Canna indica. Lineage (NCBI taxonomy): Eukaryota > Viridiplantae > Streptophyta > Magnoliopsida > Zingiberales > Cannaceae > Canna > Canna indica. The sequence goes on along the minus strand of CP136892.1, from coordinate 39,065,662 downwards.
CGTCAGATGGACGAGTATGCTATCATGATCGGTGACCATGGCCGATGCATCGATGAGTATAGTCATCAAGTTGATGAAATGTATGGGAGAGTGGATGAGATGTGGCAATATTATTAGTCACATCTACCACCACCTCCACCACCTGAGGGAGAATAGTCATCTTTGATGTATTGTTGCTATTTATCTTATGAACATGTGCTTCATAATTAACTTTATACGTATTTGGTTAACTATGGTTGATAATTAGTGATGTAAGTGATATTTTCTTTATGTATGCTTACTATGTTTGATATTTTTGATGGATGACAAAAGGGAGAGAATTAGGAAATATATGCATAATGATAGCGGGAGTACTAAAATGACTACTTTATTTCAAGTATTACATATAGTATGATAGGGGCGGTTAAAATGATATGCACATTGATAGGGGGAGCATATATGCCTTATCTCAAACTCACAAAAAATATGCATAATGTTTCTTAAAAATTCCATGTCAAGTTTGTCATCATCAAAAAGGGGGATAATGTTGGGTTAAGGGTTTCTTTCAAGCCTCGATCTTTATTTTGATGATAACAAACAAGTATTTAATCTATGTGTGAAGTTCTGAGTTCAGGTTGAGGTTGCGATAAGCATGCCAAGTTCGTTCAAACGAAACGAAAGAGGAGATACTCAAAGAAACGAAAGAAGAAAACGTCAAAGAAAGGCTCGGGCTTAGATCAAGTAGAAATCATGTAATATACCCCTAGGATGATTTTATCCCAAGCCAAATTATAAAGTTATCCAAGTTGAAACTTGGTAACTAAACCCATAAAAAGGCATGTAACAAAAATCAAGTAGAAGTCAGCCTCAGCCTGAGTTTGGTCGATCGATCGATCGACCGAACAAGGCAGATATTTGGTAGCAGCCAATTCGGTCGACCGGTCGATCGACCGAATATTTCGAAAAAATAGCAGTAGTCATTCGGTCGACCGAAGTTGGTGAAGAAATCACAGAAGGCTCATCAGTCGACCGGATCGCAAATCACAGATCGCGCGAGTAGCCTTCACTGCATCGGTCGACCAGATTAAAAATCGCAGGTCACATTTCTGGCTTCACTGCATCGACCAGATTTGGGATTGACTAAGCTATGACTCATTCGGTCGACCCATCGGTCAACCAAACAGTGCAAAAATAGACAGAAAGCCAGCAGTCGATCGGTCGATCGACATGCAACCGAACGGTTGTAACGGCTATTTTTGTACCCATTGAGTCATCGTTCAGCTAAGGCGTTATAAATACCCCTCACCTACCTTCTTTAAATCTTATGGAAAATATTATTGAGCATTTTTAAGAAGTGATTCAAGCCTTTAAAGAGATCGATTGCTGCGCGCTCTGCTCTTCATTTTTAACATTCTTCTTTAAGCTCTCGCTTCTCCTCAACTCTGCTACCACTCAAGCTCATCTACAGGCAAGTTGAAGGCTTGAAGGCTTGGGAAAAGAGAATTGGTTTCTCTCTTAAATTTCTAGCTCTCTTTCAGGGTATTTGAAGTTATTTTAAACCTATTTTCACCTGTTATAGCTTGCTAGGTGTTCTAGAGAAACACTTAGGGTTAGTCTTTGTAGATTTATGTTTTGCCTAGGTGAATAGGTTCGAGGAGTTCTCAAAGAGGTGAGAATTATGTCCTTAGTTTTATTCAAAGGAAAACACTAGTTCTACTAAGTAGTTGGTTAGAAATCCTTGGTGTGGAGCCAAGTTAGTGGAGTAGGCAGTTGGCCGAACCACTATAAACAGTTGTGTTAGCATTATCAGTTGCTTGTGCTCATTGCTCTGTATTTATTGCTTCCGCGTGCTATAAATATCGTGCTTAGCCTAACTAATCAAGAAATGATTAAAATCGAAGTTAGGCAAATTAATAGATTAACACACTATTCACCCCCCCTCTAGTGTGCCATTTCAACCAACAGGTTAAACCATGCGATTAGGGTTTAAATAAACCCTTGAATTGTCCCTAATTGGATAATTTGGGAACATATTTATTTATATTGCACTTAGTTTATTTTTTTTAGTCATTATTCATTTTAAAATTTTGGCTTGTGTCTCTCTTGTTCTCCGATACGCGCCTAGATGATATGTGTATTCTGAGAACTGTAGGGAGATGCTGCCGAAATTTAGAAAGAAGTTAATGACTAAAAGAAATGCAAAGTGCAATATGAATAACATGAATCCCAAAAGGAATAGGACCATCCCACCTAAAGACATTAACGGAAGATATTGCCCACTTTTTGACAGAACATGTCGGGCAATCAAAGTTGGATGTACCGACGAATTCATCGTGGAGCTATAAGAGATGAATTTCGACTAGGGGTAACTTACTTCTTAAATTTTGCCTACTCGAATCAAAAATTCGTTAGTGGTGATAAAATTCGATGTCTGTGCCAGAAATGTTAATGACCATCAGTATCAAAGGAATCGTGATAAATTTACCAAGGGTAGAGTTGAAAGAGATGAGCCACCACCGATGTTGTCTGGTGAACAGATGTTAGCACGTGTTCAATTGCTTCCGGAGATTACTTTTGGTCAGAATGCATGAATTTCAGGCTTTGGTCAAACACATAACTGGGTGAAAAAAAGTATCTTTTGAAAATTACCATATTGGAGTTCATTACTAATTCAACATAATTTGGACATTATGCACATTGAAAAAAATGTGTTTAATAATATTTTTAACACTGTGATGGATATTTCCGGCAAAACTGAAGATAATGTGAAGGTTCGACATGATATGAAAATACTTTGTAAGAGGCCTGAGTTGGAGTTACAAGAGGTCAACGGATGACTTCATAAGCCAAAGGCGCCGTATGTGTTAAATAAACAACAGATGAAAGATGTGTATCAATGGATCAAAGAACTCAGATTACCCGATGGATATGCCTCAAACTTATCTCAATTTGTAAATGTAATGCAAAATATCGGGGATGAAGAGCCACGATTGTCATGTATTCATGCAGAGATTGCTTCTGGTCACGTTTCGAGATCATCTACATGATAAGATTTGAAGTCTGTTGACAGAATTAAGTATGTTTTTCAGAAATATTTGTGTAAATGTACTTCGAGTCGAAGATATGTCAGCACTTGAAAATAATATAGTTGAAATCATATGCAAACTGGAGCAATTTTTCTCTCCTGTATTTTTTGACTCGATGGAGCATCTACCGATACACTTGGCACACGAGGCACGAGTTGGTGGCCCCGTTCAATACCGATGGATGTACTTATATGAAAGATACATGAATCGTCTGAAGAAAAAAGTAAAGAACACCGCTGCAATTGAAGGTTCCATAGCAGAAGCATATATAATTCAAGAAATTTCAACATTCTGCTCATTTTATTTTGAATCAACCTTCAAGACAAGACTTAATCATCTTCCACAGAATGATGACGGGGGAGCTCAACCATCAGACGGGAGAACTCGACCATCAGATGGTTGTTTAAATATCTTTTGTTACCCCGATCGTGTTTTGGGTTCTTATCCGTCTCGATTCTTAAACAACGAAGAATACCATTTGGCATACTTGTATATTTTACTAAACTGTCCAGAAATTGAAAAGTTCATTGAAATATTTGACATTGAGATGGTGACAAAATACTCAATTTACAGTGATGAGAAATTGGAAAGATTACGGAATCGTGAGTTCCCTAATTGGTTTCAAGCTTACAGCACAAAACACAAAGGCGAAATAGATAACCAAATTTTTGAGTTTGCTAGCGGACCAGCATGACTTGTATAGTGTTATAATGGTTATTTTGTTAATGGATATAAATTTCACACACTTGAATATTCATCTACAAAAAAGACTATGAATGTCGGGGTGTGCGTCAATGGGACCACGTATGCTGAATGTGATGTTGACTTTTACGGACTATTGGAAGAAGTCATAAATTACAATTTTTTGGATGTAAATCAGTTGCCATTTTTAAATGTCATTGGTTTGATACAAGTGATAGGGGCATGAGAGTTCATCCAAAGTGTAAACAGCTGGTCGAGGTCAATTACAAATCAAAATTGGCTTCAAGCTGAACAAGTATATTATATACAGTATCTGTCTTGAAAGAAAGAGGGCAGATTAGCGTGTAGTTTGTAAGACTAAAGTCAAAGGAAAAATTGACACGGTAGTTGAAGAGAATGAGCCAACAGATGACTTCTATCAAGAAGAGGATCCTTCCGAAGTGGAACGAGTTAGTCCAATACTCGAGGATGATGACACAGAGTTAGTTCAATTGAAAATATAATACGTTGATGATGATGATATTGAAGTTGAGGAAGGACAAAATGATGATTTGAGAGAAGAAGAAGAATTTCAAAATTCCGATACAGAAGAAGAGAACAAGAAGAAGAGTATTACACAGATGATGACTTTTAGCTAGCGGGATGCATAAGCGATAACTCTGCCAAACTGCATTAAGACGCAGCCCAGGCCAACTTGAGAGGCATCACATAAGACTACAAATCCTCCTGAGCCGGAAGGTACAGCCAACACGGGTGTAGATGTTAAACATGCCTTGAGCTTCTGAAAGCTCACCTCGCATTTGTCATCCCAAACGAACCTGACCTTTTTTTGGGTCAACCGAGTCAAAGGGGCTGCAATTATGAAGAAGTTCTCCATGAACTTCCGATAGTACCCGGCCAAACCAAGAAGACTGCGGACCTCAGTCACGCTAGTCGGCCATTTTCCAGCTCTGCACCACTTCTATCTTGGCAGGATCTACCCTTATCCCTTATCACTTCTATCTAGTCGGACTTTAGATCTATCTTTGAAAACCACTGTGCCCCTTGCAGCTGGTCAAACAGATCGTCTATCCTCGGTAGTGCGTAGCGATTCTTGACGGTCACCTTGTTCAGCTGCCTATAGTCGATGCACATGCGCATCGACCGATCCTTATTCTTCACGAAGAGAACCGGGGCACCCCAGGGTGACACGCTCGGACGGATGAAACCCAGGTCTAGCATTTCCTACAATTGCACCTTTAACTCCTTGAGTTCGGCCGGTGTCATCCTATAAGGTGGAATGGAAATTGGTTTCACTCCGGGCTGCAGGTTAATGCAAAAATCAACTTCCCTTGTGGGCGGTAATCCCAGCAATTCCTCGGAAAACACATCAGGGAATTCACATACCACTGGGGTTCCGCTAACATTCTTTGCCTCACCCCTTTCCTCCTTGGCCACAGATACGAAGGCCAGGAAGGATTGGCACTCGCCCCGAAGCAACTTTCGAGCCTTTAGGGCTAAGATGACCCCTATCGGCTTAGTACCTCCCTCCCCTTGGAAGGTGAACTACGGCAGCCCAGGCTTATTAAACATCACCATTTTAGCTCTACAATCCAACATCGCAAAGTGCTCTACCAACCAGTACATGCCAAGGATGACATCAAGCTCAAGAGTGGGTAGGAGTGTCAAATCCGCACTCAACACATGGTCGCAGATGAGCACCTCACAGTCTTGGTATATTGAATTTGCTAAGATTACATCGCCCGTAGGCGTTGATACTATCAATGGCCCATCGAGCATGGAGGGTGCCATTGGCAATTTCGCATCAAATATGGTAGACACAAATGAGCGCGTGACACTCGGATCAAATAAAATATATGCAGCAGACGAGAATACTAAAATAGTACTTGCCACCACTGCTTTGGACGCCTCTGCCCCATCACGATTCATAGCATATACCCAAGCAGGCAGCCTCTCTGAATGACTGGTCTGCGGGCCCTTATTCTGTGTCTGCCCCCTTTGAGCCACTGACCCTACTAACATAGGCGCCTTTCCCTTAGACTACTCAGGCTTCTGGCCAATTTCCTCAGGACAGTCCTTCTTGAAGTGCCCGACTCGACCACACCTGAAGCAAGTGTTTGCGCGATTAAGGTAGGCCCCCCAGTGCCTCCGGCTGCTGCTGCCACATTGCAGCACCTCAATCTTCCGAGAGGCACCTCTTGGCATTGACATGCCACCAGACTTGCGCGGCATCTCAAAGTCTCGTGCTCGCTTATCGCGGACACTCATTAATATGTCTCATGCTTATGAATGCCAAGATTACTCGGCCCATGCCAGCCCAACAGAAAATAATACATTCACACGACCCAAACCGGCCCAAACCTAGCAATCATACTAGTCGGTCGCTAGAATCTATCTAGCGAGCCTTTTACCTGGGCCCTCTCTGGTTGAGAATAGCCCACCCAACCAAATCCACTCAGGTCTAATGTTAGTGTGGCCCCCCCTCGGGTCTAACGTCAGTGTGGCTCACTGACACAGTATCAAGACTCAAAATCCACTCGCCGAGTCGGGACCAACTTGCCAAGTCGGTACGCTTCTCGGCCCAGCCATCGCTCATCCATGAGCACAAACACAATCAACATCCATGCACAGTACACACAAGTACACAAAATATTTTTTGCTGACAACCGGGGTACACGTCTATCCACCCCCACTCAACCTTTTGACTCCGCCACTGTGTATAGCTAAATATCTTTATCAAAAACATCACATTTGATAAAAAGTCATACACATTTATGGTCAACCACAAGCAAAGGTGAGTACTTATTAGATAATTTCAGTTCCTATATAAAACTAGAATAAACCTATAAAGGATCTGTTTCATTACATTAAAATTGAGGTTTTTACACTTAAATGCCTATCTTTATTTATCCCAATTTAGGATCTGTTTCTGCTTCCTGGTGATTATATAAAAGAAAAATTAGCATTATTATTTCTTAAATTTGGAACCCAGTGTCTGCTAATTTCTTTCAATCTACTTAGGATTACTCTTTTAATCTACGCTGTCCCTAACCAAAAGCAACTAAAGCTAGAACTTAGAAGAAACAACGGAATTAGATGTTTCAACAGCAACACCAGCATAAGTTGGATCAATTCTTGTTCTTGCCGAAGGAGATCCACTCTAGAAAGTATTTTTTACCCATCAAGCTAAGAGTTTAGTACAGCCAAAACCATTAAAAGATGAGAAAGAACGACATTCTCGATGGATACCCACTCTAAAAAGGGGCTTTAATTAGTTTTCAAACACACAATTATAGTCAAGCAACCTATGTTTCTGCTAAGAGTTTAGTACAGTGGCGGTGAGGGTGAGGAGAAGTGAGGGAGAGGTGCTGTTGAGGGGTTTTAAGTGAGGAGAAGTAGAGAAGAAGAGGAAGAAGCGAGGGCGTCGGCAGCGGCGGAGGAGTCGGCGCGTGTCACCGGTGGAGCTCGTCGTCGCCGGAGTCGCGGGATCGAGGTAGGAGATCTCTCCATTTTCCTTTACCTCCGTATTTGTTTTCCGACGACGTCGACGAGGCGAGGATCAGCCGAGCCCGAATGGTGGCGATCGGCCAAGCCGCGAGCGACCAGCCGCGGGTGGCCATGTCGCGCGCAGGCCGGTGGCCACCATTCAGTGGGAGGTGGGTTGGGTCGGTCGCGGAGGTCGAGGAGAGGGTGCGGGTCGTGGAGTTGCCGGTCGGCGATGGGTAGGCGGCTGGCCGAGAGGAGGAGATGGGTCTGCGGGTGATCGGAGGAGAAGAGGGGGATTGGGAGAAGAAGAAGAAGAAGAAGAAGAAGGAGAGAGAGAGAGAGGTGGTGGTTGTCCCGCCGGCGCCGGGAGCGGCGGGAGAGGCCTGGCGAGGCCGGCGAGACCGCCGGGGTGATCGCCGGTGTCCGGGAGGTCAGTCGGCGTGGGTTCGAGCGGAGCAGGGAGGTGGCGTCGGGCGCAGGGGCGGGGGGTGAGGGGAGAGGGAGACAAGTGGGTGGGATAAATAGTGTTTTAGAGAATAGACCTGTGTCATATGAAATTGAGTTGATTTATGAATTATTAGGGTATTTTGATAGTTGATCGTATAGTCGTCGGATTGAGTTGAGCTGCATACCAAAGTTGTAGATTTTCGCATGCTGAACGCGATGGTGATGTCGGATTTCAGATTGGAGATCGTTTGATATGATTTTGATATTTTGCTGTTGTTGAGTAAGTGATTGATAGTTGTATTTGAAATTAATTTAGTTGGTGGGCCCCGAGTTGTCGGTTGAAGTTGAGGTGAATAGCAATCTTGATGGTTTTCGCGTGCTGAACACAATGGTGGGGTTAGTTTTCCGAGAAAGCATTGTTAGGTTGTTCTTTCAGTTGGTTAGCGGTTGAGGTTGTCGAGGTGTTTAAATAATAGTAAATTATTAGTCTGAGAATTTAGTCGATTGATTGGTGTGAAATAATTGTGGTTTGGAGAATGAGTTGAGCATGGGGTTTGGAGAGTGAGTTGAGTTGAGCATGGATGTTTGGAGAGTGTGCCGAGGGTGGGTTGAGCCTGCAAGTCTATTGTTGATTTGTCGTCGGAGATAAATTACGGAAATACCTTTGCTTCCATTGTTTGGTTTGTTTCCTGAAATTATTGAACTCCTGTTGCATATTATCGTTGGACATACCATGTAGAGGAATTGCATGTGTTGCATTTTATTATTGCTGATTGATGTTTATTCTTGATCATAGTATGTTGTACTAATCCTACAGTGCATTGGATTAGTCATTGTATGCATAGTGCCATATTGATATATGTGGTGTTGTTTACTTGTTGATCATGTTCTTATCCTGTTGATCATGTCATAATCAATTGGAGTTGTTATATTGTTGATCATGATGATGTTATGTTAGTAGCATGTTGATCATGTCATAATCACTTGGAGTTGTTGCTATGTTGTTGATCATGGTGATATACCTTGTTGTACTCTTGGAGTCGAGTTGCATGGTTGCTGTCGATCTGGAGGCTACGGCCTCGGAGAGGACTTCAGTCCAGGACCATTTTATTGCGGTACCCTCCAGACATGGGTGAGGTTATGGATATTGACTAGTCACTTTGAGCACCTTCGGGTGTGCGGATGTTGGATACGACGCCCGTCGGGCTACTTGCTTGGTGGGGGTAGTCGCGTCACCGTTGGAGCGGACGGTTGATGCCACTCTACGGGTGGTAGAGTGTGGGGTTTTTACCCAATGGTCCACACGCTCGATGATTCAGTTGATATTGTTTAGGAGTAGGTGAGGTGTATTTGTTGTGTTCATCGCCTTTGACTGCATCTTAGGCCATGTTGTTATTCATTGTTGAGTTGACACTTGATACTTGTTGATCATATTGTGATTCTCCTACTCAGCATTCGTTGATCTCCGTTGTTTTTGCTTCAGACTTGCAGGGGTGAGCAGTTGATTTGTAGATTGAGGTGTAGATAATTTTTAGACAGCTAGTAGTCAGTCGTAGATGTGGAGCTCTGATGGCGACTGTTTTTGTATTTTGGTTTGTTTTGTCGTCTTATAACTCGGCTTTGATATTGTTATTTTGGAGTTGTAATTTGCAAATCTATTTTATATTTTGATAATTGTATTTAATCGGACTTATGAATTGTAGTTATTGGTTTTTATGTTGTTGTTTTCTTTTATGTTGATTCGTGGCTTTTTATTCCGCTGCGCGGTGTTCGAGTCGCCGTCGCTTCCCGGGCCCGAGGCCGGGGCGCGATAGGCAATCCACAACCAATTGAGGCTTACAATAAAGAATATATGTGAGAGAATATTATTTTATTGCATTTTCTCAATACTCTTAAATAATAAGATGCATGAAAGGAAAGAACAACCAAAAAATTGATGAGTAGACTTGATCATTTGCAATATCATATAATGGGCCAACAATGTAGTTTATCTATAAGGTCTAATTTCAAAAAGAATGTAAATTCTTTCTTTACAATCTGCAAGTAGTCTTGCACAAACAATTATATCATAGAGAATCAAATATACAAGTACATGTCAAGGATAATTTTTGTCTTAATTCTCTTCTTTCATGTAGCAGACGCATAACTTCTTGAAAAAGGTTGCCGGATATGGATCATACTACACCTGTAATGAAACTAAAAAATTTTAAATAAAGAAATAGAAGATAAAGTATTTCAAAATGAATTCTCAGAACATTCAATAAAAATATACTTGTTATTTTGTGCTTCTCAATCTTACAAGACCATTGGAGGAATGGATGTATCACAAATACCTACCCCTAAAAACGCAAACTACAAATGCATCAAATTGTTAAACAAATTACAGCCACGGAAGTTTAGATAGGTAAACAGAGTTAAGATTACTATTTTCTAGTATTTATTTTCCATCAGATGCTTTTAGTTGTTTAAGTGTGCTGATGTTGGATTAATACCAAGAATGCAATTCGCACAAGTAGAAGATATTAACTCTGACCAAGAAAAGGATACAACAAATCCCTCCTTTGCCTTCAATCGTAACACCAGCAAAAAACTCATTGGTAGTAGAACTATTTTGAAAGATCTAATATCTAACTAGCAACTCGTTAACTTATGGTGCCTTGCTTCATAAAAATGAACTTGGATTGACTTGACAGTCTATTCTGGGTTGAACTGAATCTTTATTATAAATTTAAATAATATGAAACAAGTTGCATAAGGTGTCAGAATCTGTTTATGTGATATATCAATTGTGATAATTGTTACTGCAACGAAATATATCCATGCAGATCCAAAAAGGCGTATAGCTCCCCATGGGGGCCGGGAACTTCAATCCTACATTGGCTAAGGATGGAAGCCACATGTCCTGGAGGCTCCAACCTTTTGAAAGGTATAACCATGCAGAGCACACCACCAAAGCGAACAATAACTCAACGGCTTAAGACTTGGATTGGTGTCTTAAGAGCTCTGAACAATAACTAAGATCTTGCTAACTGAGAGGTTAACAAGTCTGCAAAAGAAACTAAATAAGGAAGAGATAAACATATCTAAAGCTAAAGAGGTTAACCTATGTATTTATACTCTTAACACTCCCCACGCGTGGACGGATGAACTTACGGAAATCGACACAAGCCTAACACATGTATTGACTTAATTTAAGTGAACATATATTTTTTAAAATGCTGATGCTACGTGGATTTGAACTTAAGACCTTCTTCTCTGATACCGTGTTAAATTGGATTGGATGACAAACTTTTCTAAAAGCTTAAGCTATTACAAGAGACTAATCTATGCATTTATATTCTTCACACACATATGAATACCCAAATGGATATGGTGGCATGGAATGAGATTTATGCTGGATGAATGAGGGAACATGCACAAGTTGACCATAATCTCTTCCTTCTGGTCTTTATTAACTTAAGCATCCACACAGTCTCTTATTGTCTTTATTAATTTTCAACCCATATATACTTTAGTTGATAACATTTTGCAAGTAAAGTAATAATAAGAATATAAAGCATAGATTAGGCTGTCTTCAATGGTTTAAGCTTCTTAAGAATTGATCACCCAATCAAATTTGACATCAACACAGGACAACCTATGCTTGAATCCTGTTAGAGTTGGTAATTAAAAATATATACCTTTAGTTAAGTAGGTTAGCCCACATGTTGCGATTCCCAATCCATGAGGGGGAGTGTTAAAGAGTATAAAGTATAAATTGTGCTTTTTCCTAACAGTTTAAACTTTTGCGAAATTTACTAACAACCAACAATGAAATGCAAATATTAGATTGTTACTGTTATCAAAAAAATTGAGTCATTAAAAAAATTAGATTCACAAAAGACTATAAAGACTTGCACAAGATTATTACTGTGTGATTAATCTTAACAATTCAAATGAAGCAAAATAAGTAATTTTCTTACTTTGATAAGATGTTATGCATGTCTTTTTAGGTAGCACTTGTAGTTTAGAAGCAAGCCGCCGCATAGTCAAACCAGCAAAATTATACAAAATTTTCCACCTCGTTCCAAAACACTATGCTTTACAAAAATAAAGGAATGATCAAATTCTCTGACAAGAATTATCACAAATCTCAGTTCATTCAAGCAAAACATTTTTCAAACTTCTAAGGTCATTTTTCTGGTCATTATATAGTGATTTCTACCAAGAAGGGTTCTCATATTAGTTCCATAATCAAGACTTCACTGGACATTCATTTCTCACTCAGTCATAGATATGTCCATTTCTCACTCAGTCATAGATATGTTCTTCAATTAAATGCTAAAGTAGCAAAACAAATTTAAGAAAAGAAACTCTGAGCTAGAAGTTTGTAAATTCTTTTATCAGATATATCAATCCGCATTAGTAATTATATATTTTTTTTGAAAGTAGGCCTGTACCTTCCGCCCATTGTAAATTCTGAGAGGAGAATCAAGAAAAAATGCCACTATATGCTCAGAAAGCTGTTTGGACTTCTCAAGATTAACAGCGTGCCCAGCATTGCTGATGACTACTAATTCAGAATTATCCCTTAAATGCCTGGAGATTTTAAATGAAGGTCAAATAAAATACTAGAAAAAATTAATTATGTGCAGTATTGTACAGACCTGTTTAATCTGTGACCCAATTCTAAAGGAAAAATCTGATCTTGCTCTCCCCAAATTATCAAGGTTGGCTGCAAAGAGAGAAGTCAAAATTTTTAGGACAAATATATTAACATGAAGATAAAAGCTTTTACATTATCAAGATTTATCTTCGTTACATTCCATTAAACTTGAGTGGCTTAGATAACTTTTAACTCTGTTCAATAGCATGATATTGGAGTCTGTTAAACAAATGGGAAAAAGAATTTTCAATAGAGTATGAGATATTGATGGCATGAGACATTGCAATCACCTGGGATATTTTCGGAATGTCTGGGTTTTTCCTATCATTAATTAAGGTATGGATTAACTCTGTCTTCTCTTTCACATAAGTTGTGCACATCACCTGCCCGAAGGAGACAAAGCCAAATCATCAAAGAAAGTTCAACTGATTTGCTAATTTATTACTCCAGAGTAAGGCAATATCCAGAAATCTCAGGAAGAACTGGTCAAAGATTCATCAGAAAAACAAGAAATACGTTATCAATTTGCGGTTTAGTAAGTGAATTAGGACGTATATGAAATATCGAAATGAATTGTATGAACAATAAAACAAAAGGCGCTTTCTTTGAAGAACAATATCCACAGAAACCTTGAGTAAATAAAATTCCAGAATCTGCCCATAAAAAAAAAGCCATATGTGACGGATCAGACGCCTACCCACCTTTATGTAATCACGGAGGAAGCAAGACGGCATCAGTCGCGGCGGGCTGAGGAAGGACAAACGAACGAGCTGCCGAAGCTTCTCCGGCCGCTGGGGCAGCAAGATCTCTACTGCCTCCCCAACGTCCGATACGACGAAAAGCCCTTCGGCAATGTCGCGCTCCTGGAGGCACACGCCGGCGCAGCAGAGTACCACGCGCTCCACGGCTGCAGGGAACATCGCCGCCATCCGGTACGCGACGAACCCACCGTAGCTCACCCCAACGACGCCGAAGCGTCGCAAGCCAGCGGCTTCCATGGTGGCCATGACGCAGCGGGCCTGGTACGATTCCGACCGGTCGGGGCCGGGCGCGTTGGACACACCGAAGAAGAGGAGGTCGGGTACGTATACATCGAAGCCAGCGCGATGGAGGGGCCGGAGGTAGTCGTACCATTGCCATATTGCGGTAGCGCCGAAGCCGTGGATGAGGACGAGAGGGGGGCGAGAGGGGTCCGGGCGGGCGGGGACCCAGCAGTGGATGCTGGCGCCATCGGCGAGGGTCGTGACAGACGGACGGAGGCCGGAAGCGAAGAAGGCGCGGCGGTAGCACCAGTCGCGAGAGACGGTGAAGCTGAGGCACCGCGGCATCCCGGCGGCGGCGATGGCGGACCTCGGAATCGGGTTTGGGAGGTGGGTTTGTTTGATTGATCCAATTGGGTATTTTATGACCGTTGTTTGCCAGCGGGGAGGGACGAGGCTTCCCCGCTTTGCCCAATACAGGAGCCAGGAACTAAACTGCGAAGAATGATGTTATCAAATGATCCGTGACTTCTAAAAATGACGTTGTTGGATGACTCTTTAATCGTGTATTACCTGCATTTCCTGGTTTGGCCGAGACACGGTGTCCGCGTGGAGAGGTGGGGGGCAGAGAAGGTTGTCGGCCGTTTTTGGCGACCCAAAAAAAGAATGAATTTTGCCACTATAACCGAAGGCACATACATATCATTCGGATCTTCCTCAAATTAAGAAAGAGTTGCAAAACATTGGGTTAAAGAATAATCAATTCTGCCATTTGGTACAAATATTAATGTAAATAGTTCAGAATTGGATTATCTATTTTGATATGATAATATGATTAATTATTAAAAAATTACTACTAATTTATCTAAATGCTTGTATGTTTGTTAATATTTTTATAGAAAAAATTTACATTTAAAAAAAACACTCATTTATACTAAATTAAAATAGTAACAAATTAATGATAGTTATTATTATTTAGATGATAAAAGATGATACAGATCATTTTAGATAACGAATTAATGAAAGTGTTTAAGTTCCTCGAAAGAGTAGAAAATTTGTTTCTTCCTTAAGATTTTAAAGAAGGGGTGGCCGTGAAATTCGAAGGAGCATATTTTCGGGTTTAATCTCATGTTGTAGTGTTTGACCTGGCTGAAGATCTTGATGAGATTATCGCAATGATTTCAGGTGGCCGATGTCTTATCAACTATGTCGTCTGCATACACTTTTATGTTGCGATCAATTTGTTTTTTGAAGACTAATTTGTTCATCAGTTGTTGATACGTAGCTCCAACATTTTTAAATCCAAAGGGCATTACCTTGTAATAGAAGTTTGCATGTTCAATGATGAAAGTCATTTTTTCTTTATCTTTCGGGTGCATCCGGATTCGATTGGCGTCCAAGAAGCTTAGATATTGGTATCTTGAGGAGCTGTCGACGAGTTTGTCTATGCTCGGCAATGGGTAAGAATTCTTTAGGCAAGCTTTGTTGTAGTCGGTGAAGTCGATACACATCCTCCACTTTCCTGAGTACTTTTTGATCATTACAACATTTGCGATCCACGTTTTTAAATCGAATCTCTCTAATGAATTTTATCTTTACCAACTTTTCGATTTCTTCGAGGGATGTCTATTGTCGCTTGATTATGAGCTTTCTCTTCTTTTGGGCTACAAGTTTGACTTGGGGGTCAATGGCCAATCTATGGCATATGACTTGACGATCTATCCCTGGCATGTTAGCTAGCGTCCATGCGAAGAGGTCGGCGTTGTTTTTTAGTATAGTGCGGAGTTAAGCTTTGAGCTCGTTGGGGAGGTATGCTCCCACATAAGTTACCTAGCTATTTGGTGGATGTCCCGACTCGCACAGGTTCCAAATCGTCGGTGGGCTAGGCCAAGTTATTCAAGGAAGGTCGGCCTAAGATTATGTGGTAGGGACTTACACACTAAATGACGAGGAACTATATGTCTTGCGTCCTTCTTCCTGGTGGGGAGCCGAACATTGTGGCCATCAATAAATAGCCTTTGGCATCCACGCAGTCTCCTGGGAAACTAACAAGTTCTCCGTGGTACGGGTGTAGCGAATCTTTGTTGATGCTCATCTTTTCAAGTGTTGGGTAGAAGAAGACATCGATTGAACTCCCCTAGTCTACCAAGACTTTCCTAACAAGAAAACCAGTAGTGATTACAGAAATAACAACGGGATCATATAAATTTCTATAAATTCACCGAAAGTCTATATCATAGAAAGATATTATTGGGGCGAGCGTGCGTAGCCTTTTTGGTCGAGTCGCCTCGTTGACAATACGTCATGATGGCCTGGGATGGTTGTGTTTCGATATTACCTTCTCCGACAAATCCTCATGTTATGTTGTCGATGACTCCCCAGATGTTGGGATGAGGTTGCTCAGTTCTAGAGTCATCGTGGTTACCTGTGTTGTTAGGTGGTGGTGTCTTACTAGGACTTCGGTGTTGTCGGTGATTCCACCAGCTTCGACTGCGACCCTGGACATGCTGGATGTAATGGTCAAGATGACCTTCTTTGATTAAGCATTCAATATGGTCATAGAGGACTACGCATTCTTCGGTGGTATGTCCGTAGGTTCGGTGAAATTCACACATCTTGCTTTTATTGTCTTTGAATGAAGGTTTTAACCTTCCAAGGCCGTTAGGGGCACTACTAGAAAAATGGCCATCAGCAACGGCTGATGCCGTTGCTGAAGTGCATCAGCAACGGCCTAGCCGTTGCAATAGCGCCGTGACAGAAAGTCGCGTTGCTGATGACTTAGCAACGGATCAGCAACGGCCGCTCGGGCCGTCGCTCAAAACATTATCAGCAACGGCCGCTCGGGCCGTCGCTAAAAATATTATCAGCGACGATTTTGCCACAGACCCTCAGCCGTTGCTGATAAAATTAATAGCAACGGCCACGAGTCCGTAGCAACGCCGTTAGTAAAACCCCGTCGCTAAGCCGTGGCTGTAGGTCATCAGCAACGACTTTCGATACACTTTTAGCAACGGCTTTCCCACGGACGGCCGTGGGAAAGCCGTTGCAGATGATGTTCACCTGCAAGCAGAAAAATTTACAATTTCTAATTTCCATTGATACATTGATACATTATCTGATACATAACTCACACACCCATACCCTCATACACACATTCATTCACACATCACAAACACACCAAGATATACATCAAAACAATTATATTTATATTGATAATTATCCACGCTAGTATAAAAATAATTCAAATGCAAAATTGAAGTATCAATATCCAAACAAAATAAGTTAAACAAGTTCAATATCTCAGTAACATGTTCAATATCCAAAAAAAAAATCTCACGATCACGATGGAGGATGGTCTGGATCATATGGCGGGGTCTGGAGTGCTTGAGTGTACACCGGCGTGGACTGAGTCGAGGACGATGGATTAGATGATGCCGAAGAGATGCCTGCTGCGGGATGACCTGACATGTTGCGTAGCATAGCATGCATCTCCTCCATCATCTGACTCTGACGCGCGACCGTCTCATCTAGAGTCCTTATTCTGCTACTATGATCATAACTGGATCTAGAGGTGGACGGCCGCTCACCAGCGACCGGAGGGGTCGGTGCCCCAAGTGGCCCTAGCACGGCTCGCGCATGACCACTATCTGCGAAGCCATATACGCGGCCATGGTCCCAGCCACTTGCGGCCTCGACCCACGATGCTGCGTCAAAGTCCTCGGGGGTACCCCCGCGCTGCACCACCGTCTGGCTGTAGGTCTCCTACTCGAGTTTGATTTTTTGTTTAATATTTATCATAAAACTTAAATTATAAATATATAATGAATAACTTAAACAAATATATAATTACCATAATGTATGCAGCGCGGTTGTGGATGTACTCCCCCGGCCCATGTGCTCGACGGTGAGTCCGCTCAAACACCGCCATCGGGGAGGGTCGCTGGACACTCCCGTCATCCGACACCGTCGTCTACATTTACAAAACAAATACATTAATTAGTACACATAATAACAAATAAAATATATAATTAAACGATATACTTACCATACGGTTTGCGTGCACTGCAAATGCAACAGAGCCGCCGGTGTGACGCGCTGCTCCCCCCGACATGCGATTTCTAGCCGCATTCCGAGAAACCTCCTGCCATCGATCCGTCGACCATATCCCCACGAGCTGGTCCCATATATCCGGAGTAATCCAACCGGGGCCGTATCCCCGAGTCTCCGCGATGTTAGTGGTCCCAGCTCGGGCCATCGCTTGGGACCGAGCCTGCCCCAGCTGCCCGTTGTACCTTGCTCGGGAAATAGCCTCCCAGGCAGCGTAAATGAAGGGCCTCTGGTCCTCGGCCCTTGTATAGCGAGCCTGCAAAATAATAATATCAGTACCAATATTAATATATCATCATGCATGTAAAAAAAAAAAATAATACGTGCCTCAAACTCGCGCCATAACATGTCGACGTGCTCGCTAGGCACGTGAGACCACGTAGGCCATGCCCTGTGCATGTATCGTCGGATAGTAGAAGAAATGCTCCTCGGCACTTCTTCTTGCTCGAACCTGCACAACAAAAATAAATTTTAATATTATATGGATATAATGAATTTGTAATGATTCATAATTCATGATATATTACCGCTCCCCAATCACGCTAATCAATCTACGTGACTCTGTGGCTGGTGGAGGCTGCCACCTGTTCGGCCCGCGTGGCCGCCTGCGTCTGGATGTACTAGCCTCGGCAGTATCATCCTCATGAGGATCAGCAACAGGAGGATCAGCAACATGAGTAAGTGCTGGAGTCTCACCGATCGGAGACTCTGAAGCTCTCCTGCGTCGATAACCACGACCAGACATATCTGTCGAACATACATATAATCAGATTATTGTATAAATAGTAGAGATATATTTAATAAAATATATACTTTACAATTATTCCTCATCATCTCAATAATAGTCTTCGAATTCTTCTTCTTCTTCCTCTTCTTCCTCTTCTTCATCTTCTTCATCTCCAGCTTCCTCAATTTCATGATCGTCATCATCAGCATATTCAACTTCTAATTGAATTGACGTTGTGTCTGCATCCTCGAGTATTGGAATAATACGATCCACAGCAGGAAGATCATCTTCTTGATAGAAACCAGGAGGATCATTTTCTCCTACTATCGGATCAATTTTTCCTCTACCTTTTGTCTTACAGACTACACGCCAATCCGCTCTATCTTTATTTCGAGCCGGATACTTCGCGTAATATACTTGTTCGGCTTGTGATGCCAATATAAAAGGCTCATTTGCTGCCAATTTCGATTTGTAATTAACCTCAACAAGTTTGTATTTTGGATGAACTTTCATGCCCCTTTCTGTTGTATCGAACCAATGACATCTAAATAGGATCACTGATTTCAAGCCAAAGTAGTGCAACTCTATCACTTCTTCCACTAGTCCATAAAAATCCATATCACATTCAACATAGGTTGTTCCTTTCACGCAGACCCCAGCATTCATCGTCTTCTTTGCAAATGAATATTCAACCGTGTGAAATTTATACCCGTTAACAAAATATCCGCTATAGCACGACACAAGTCGCGATGGTCCACTAACAAACTCAAATATTCTTTCATCTATTTCAGCTCTGTGATCTTTGCTGTAAGTCTGAATCCAAGTAGGGAAATCACGATTCCGTAATCTCTCCAATTCTTGATCGTTGTGAATAGAGTATTTTTGCACCATCTCAATGTCAAATATTTCAATGAATTGTTCAATCTCTGGACAATTTAGTAATACATACAAGTGTGCCAAATGATACTCTTCATCGCTTAAGTGTCGAGATGGACGAGAACCAAAAGCACGACCAGAGTGACAAAATATATTTAAACATCCATCTGAATGTCGAACACCCCCGTCGTCATTACGTGGAAGACGATCAAATCTTGTCTGTACTGTCGATTCAAAGTAAAATGAGCAGAATGTTGAAATTTCTTGGATGATATACGATTCAGATATTGATCCTTCAACAGCTGCGGTGTTCTTTACTTTTTTCTTCAGACGATTCATGTATCTTTCAAATAAGTACATCCAACGATATTGAACGGGGCCACCAACTCGTGCCTCGTATGCCAAGTGTATCGGTAGATGCTCCATCGAGTCAAAAAATGCAGGAGGGAAAAACTGCTCCAGCTTGCATATGATTTCAACAATATTATTTTCAAGTGTTGACATATCTTCGACTCGAAGGACATTTGCACAGATGCTTCTAAAAAACATACTTAATTCAGTCAACGGACCCCAAATATTATCAGGTAGAAGATCTCAAAATGCGATCGGAAGTAATCTCTGCATGAATACATGACAATCATGGCTCTTCATCCCTGATATTTTGCAATCATCGACGTTCACACATCGAGATAAGTTTGAAGCATATCCATCGGGTAATCTGAGTTCTTTTACCCATTGACAAACATCTTTGATCTGTTGTTTATTTAACACATATAGGGCCTTCGGTTTCAGATATTGTCCGTTGACCTCTTGTAACTCCAACTCTGGTCTTTTACAAAGTATTTTCAGATCATGTCGGGCTTTGACATTATCTTTAGTTTTTCCAGAAATATCCATCACAGTGTTGAAAATATTATCAAACACATTTTTTTCAATGTGCATGACATCTAAATTATGTCGAATCAATAATGAACTCCAATAGGGCAATTCCCAAAAGATACTTTTTTTCACCCAGTTGTGTGTTTGGCCAAAACCTGACACTCTTTCATTGCGACCAAATACTATATCTGGAAGTGCTGAAACACGTGCTAACATTTGTTCACCAGACAACATCGGTGGTGGTCCATCTCTTTCGACTCTGCCCTTAGTAAATTTATTACGATTCCTTCGATACTGGTGATGAACCGGTAGGAATCGACGATGATAATCAAAGAATGAGATTTTTCGTCCGTTCTGAAGACTGATTGATTTAGAGTGTTCCATACAATACGGGCAAGAGAGTCGGCCGTGAGTGCTCCAACCCGACAACATGCCGTACGCGGGGAAATCATTGATTGTCCACAAGACCGCGGCCTTTAAATTGAAGTTTTGCTTCCGATGACAATCATAAGTGACAGCTCCCTCAGTCCACAATGTTTTCAATTCATCTATCAAGGGTCTGAGAAATATGTCAATTTCTTTTCGCGGACCCTTAGGACTCGGAATAATCATCAAAAGATAAATAAATTCATCTTTCATGCACATTGACGGTGACAAATTATAAACTGTCAGCAGCACTGGCCAAACTGAATAATGAGTTGCAGAATGTCCAAACGGATTAAAACCATCTGTGCACAATCCCAATCTGATAATTCTAGTATCCCTAGCAAATGAAGGATAACATGTATCCAAATGTTTCCATGCTTCACTGTCAGATGGATGAGTCATTACTGTATCATCATGACTTCTTGCATGCCAACTCATGTAGGGGGCTGTCTTTTCCGACATGAATAATCTTTGAAGCCTCGGTGTTAGTGGAAAATACCGAAGCACCTTAAACGGGATATTTTTCTGTCGGACCGATTTCTTCTCCTTGTAACGAGGGTGTTGACATACAAGACATTTATCTAACTGCACATTTTCTTTATAATATAAAATGCAGTTATTTTGGCACGCGTGTATTTTTTCGTACCCAAGCCCCAATTTTCTCATTAGCTTTTTAGTCTTATAAAAAGTAGGCTCAAACTTGTTATCAGTAGGCAGCATTCCATTAATCAATCCAGCAATCCGATCATACGCAACTCCGCTGATATTACAATCGGTCTTAATGTTTAAGAGCTATGTCATTGCTGAAAACCTAGTGTATTTAGGACAATTCTCATACAAAGGTTCATCGGCAGCTTTCAACATCTCGTAAAATTCTGCAGCTTCTTTATTCGGTAATTCAATCTCTACCGCAGCCCCTACTTCTGTGATATCAACCGCTGTAGTATCTGGTGGGACTGATGTCTGAAGAACTGGCCGATCAACATTATCATTCAGGCGGAATTGACCCCCAAGACTATCAAGTATCATAGTTCTATAGGGATTACATTGACTGGATGAAGAAGCACCAGCAGAGGAAGATTCACCATATGTCTGAACGACAGGATTGCTCGATGTCCCAACTTCGCGTGACTCCCCGTGACAAGTCCATAGAAAATATCTTGGTGCAAATCCTTTGGTATATAGATGCAGAGTGACAGTCTCCCGATCCAAAAATCGTCCATTTGAACAAATGCGGCACGGACATCGGATTTGATCACCCATGCTAACAAAATTCCGATTCGAATAGGCGAAATTTAGGAAGTACGTTACGCCTAATCGAAACTCATTCGTTAAAGCTCGACGATCAAGACGTCGGTACATCCAACTTCGATCAGCCGACATGATTCTGTCAATCAATGACAATTTCTTTGGTTAATGTCTTTAGGTGAGATTGTCCTATTCCATTCGGGATTTATGTTATTCGTACTGCACTTACGTTTTTATTTTAACTGTTAACTAATTATTCTAAATTTCGGCAGCATCTCCCTACAGTTCTCCGAATACGCATATCATCTGGGCGCGTATCGGAGAACAAGAGAGATGTTGCCGAAATTTAGAATAATTAGTTAACAGTTAAAATAAAAACGTAAGTGCAGTACAAATAACTATATTCCCAAATTGTCCAATCAGGGACAATTCAAGAATTGTACGTCGTATAAAAGATCGATCATCTACTTCTTTTACACGAACATACAATCCCCGAACGGATCTAAGGTTTTGCTAAATCATATCCGACTCGTCGATGCGTACGTGAAACATATCAACTCGTCGAATGGATGATTATTTTCTAAATGTTTCGAGACAATTGGAGTCCATATTGGACGATTTCGGCGCGCGTCCGAAGTGGACGATTCCGGCACGCGTCCGAAGTGGACGATTCTGGCGCGCGTCCGAAGCTAGTGGACGATTCCGGCGCGAGTCCGAATTGGATGATTCCGGCGCGCGTCCGAAGTGGACGATTCCGGCGCGCGTCCGAAGTGGATAATTCCGAAATTAATCTAAACCCTAAAAATTATTCTAACAAATTAATTAATTAATCTAAATAATTAATTCACAATTAAAAAACTATTAAAAACAATAATAAAATAATATTAAACTACAAATTCCGGCGCCGGAGTCAGGTGGACTCCGGCGCTGGCGTACACTGGCCAGACACACTGTCCGGCCAATGTACAAGGTCCGGCGGCGGCCATCGGCCGACCGCCGCCGGCCGAAACCCTATTTTTAGGGTTTCGGTCGGAATTTCTACCGGAATGTGTCGGAGGGCAACGGGAAGAGACGGCAGTCGGAGGGCACATACCTGACAGCGTCGGCAGCAGCGGGAGGCGTCGTCGGCGTCGGCAGCGGCGGCGAGAGGAGTCGGCAGGAGCGGCGACAGCAGCAGCGGGAGGAAGAAGGGTCGGGCACGAGAGAGTGCCCTATATAAACTTATCAGCAACGGCTCACTCGCCCGTTAGAAAGCCGTTGCTGATAAGTTATCATCAGCAACGGCTCACTTATCCGTTAGCAAGCCGTTGCTGATAATTAAAATATCAGCAACGGTTCGACTTTCCGTCAGAAAGCCGTTGCTGATAATTAAAATAATCCGCAACGGCTCGGGTTTCCGTTAGAACGCCGTTGCAGATACAAATATCTGCAACGGCTCGGGCGACCGTAAGAATGCCGTTGCAAATAGCATCGGCTTGAGCGGCCGTTGCTGAAGACCAAGTTTCTAGTAGTGGGGGTCTAAGCAACTATACATGGTAGACTTCTTATAGATAGGTCTCTCTCTCGGTGTTGAGAGGTGTATACCTTTCACATTGGGGAAGCGGGCGAGGTGATGTCCTTGGCCCTCAGTGGCATGTACCGGGTATTACTGAGCATGAGGAAGCATTCCTGAAGGTAGATGAGCAACCAACATGGAATCGGTTACTCCCATTGAGAGGAGATAATGTCCTATGTGTCCTTGCAAGTGTCAACTCAGGAATCTCTGGCGAGAGTAGACATAAAAGTTAGGAAGATATTTCTGACATTTCATTATTGATGCGACATCTTGGCGGGTGGATTACATATGAATCGGTATTAGGGTTTGACACTTCTTCCGTACCCTAGTCCACTTCGGGACATAACCGAGGGACTTAGTTGCACGGTAACTAATCGCTGAAGGGCATTCGATCCCCTGTAGATTGAACCTCACACTATCCGGGTAGTCATGAGACGTTCCTAGACATCAATCTTGACTTGTGAGTGATGTCTCTCATGACCACACTAAAGGGATTTTAGTGGTGGCTCATAAGATTCGAATAGAAGTCGTTCTATCGGATGCGAGTCTCCGTTATGCACAACTCACTACTGGCTTAGTATGGGACCCAATGGGTCACCTACAACAGGCTAACCTTATAACGGATCTTATGAGATAAAGTCCGTATGCGGCACTATATGTCTACTAGCATGAACATGCTGCAACACGATCATGGATCTCATTTACGGATATGATAGCAAAGATGTTTCCTAAAGGAACGAATACGCGAGAAAAGAGTTTCTCAGTAACCCTAATTTGTAGGGCATTCCTAAATTGTAGGGATTGACATATGAAAAATCCTAATCAATAAGAATTTATTTTATAGAGATAAATTAAAGTTTATATTTAGTTGGATTTAATTAATTTTGAATTAATTATAAATCCATTAAATATAAATTATTATTTTGGAGGCAAACTCCGGAATTTTGAATTCCGGGGAGAGGATTTAAAAGGGGGGAGGGGTCTACATAGGTGGCAACCTATGCCCCTTATAAATAGATGGCCTAACCTCCTTCAAGGGGGTTAAAAAAAATGGTTACTCATATTGGAGAAGATTTAGGATTGCATTGTTGAGAGGCTTCTTGAAGAGAAAAGCTCCTTGGATGGCCGGGCCATCTAGAGCTTCCTTCCCCGGTTTTGTGAAGCCGATTGAAGGTCTCTTCCTCTTGGGTGTATCATCTACTTCATCTTCAAGAAGGACAACGAGGTACTCCTTCATCTTCCTCATCGTTCCGTGGTTTTCTCATCTCCTCTTCCTCCCTTTTGGTGCTCGGTTCTTGGTGGAAGGGCCGGCTTCACCTTGGTGCGTTTCGGGGTTGAGATTGCCTCTCCGTTGAGCCACAATGAGTCTCCGTGTTCACTGCCCCCTTGTTGCGAGGCGGTTGGTGTGAACTTTCCTTGGAGGACGTGCACGTGTGCGTCTTGAAATGGGGATATGAGCAGCCATACCATCCGTAGTATAAGGTAAATATTTTCTTTCTACTCGTTGATTGAATTTCTTAAAGATTGCTAAAGTTGATCGCTGGTTTGGGGATGTTTTAAATTTTTAAATCACTTTTTCCGTTGTGCTTCTTCTTCCCATCCTAACAGCAACTTGCTCTTCGATGGGAGACATGTTGCCATGATGTGCTCGGCGAAAGGTCGCGCGTCGATAGGAATGGCAGTCACGACCTCCCTGGCTTTGGGATCCTTCTCATTTTCCTAACAAGTGGTACTGGAGACCTCGTCGCGAAGGACAGAAACTGGTCTCCTCCTTTTTGAGTGGTTGCTTTCTTCTTGCTCTGAGCGGCAGCGTTCATGGTCAGCCAGGAGTTGTCCTCAGGACCTTGTCAACATCTCGACCTGGGCTGCTAATTGTTGGTTCTTTGCCTCCAAGTCATTTATCCAACGCTGCGGTTCTTCTGGGGGAGGCTAGACTGGTGCCGCAGTGTCACTCCTTGCTATTTTAGTGTTACTAGGTTGCGAATGATCGTCGCCATTGGGTCGTTGCCGTTGGCGGGCGGTGGCGGTTGTTTGGCTCCAGGTTCCCACCATTGTGGGGGAGGTAAGCTTTACTCGGCCCTACATTGGGTGCCAAATATTCCTGCTTGAGGATCGAAGTAGTCTGGTCCGGCTCGATGTCTCTCCAGGTCTGGTGCGACTCTGGGGGGGGGGTGGTGCAAAAGACGCTCTGACGGTCAAGTTAGTAGGACTCCATGGTAGAGGTAACAGAATATGGAACTTAGGGTAGCTGAGGCGTTTTGTGTCTTTATTTATTGCATGTGGAGTTGATGACACCGCCTGACAATCTCATAGAGATATTGCTTAGAATTGGTCAAGGCTAATCCCGAAGATTGCGGGCTTGTAATGACATATCCCTTGTGATAAGGAAGAACATGAATGTCCTTGTATGGCCGGGTGGAGCCCTTGGGAGGAGCCATTCAGTCTGGCTCGAGTTGGGTTGTGGGGCGCTGCTGGGTCTAGTCCGATCGGGCCCAATAGTTCTAGTCCAGTCCAAAGTATACTGGTTGATTTCCACCCAAGCATGCCTACCTCACTCAGGAGATCCATAACATATTTCCTCTGAAAGTACCACCCCTCTCTTATTATAAGCAAACTATATGCCAAGGAAGTACCTCAGACGACCTAAATCTTTAGTCACAAAATGATTCTTCATGTGAGTTTTAACTTTCTCAATTTCATCACAATCACTATCATTGAGTAAGATGTCATGCACATAGACTGCAAGAACCACACATCCAGTTGATGTCTTTTTCATAAAAACTAAGTGATCAAATTTGCATTATTTTAGCTTAATAGTAGATGCAATTTTGCTTAGTTTGTCAAACCATGCCCGAGGGCTTTGTTTTAGACCATATATAGTTTTCTTTAGATGACATACTAGATTCTTCCGTCGAGCAACATACCTAGGAGGTTGCTCCACAAAGACAGTCTATATTAAGTCCCCATAAAGAAAAGCATTCTTAACATCCATTTGGTGCATACTCCAACCCAGATTTATGGCTAGAGAGATTAGAATCATGACTGAGTTGAGCTGAGCCGTGGGAGAAAATGTCTCAAAATAGTCCACTCAAAATTGTTGTGTAAAGTCTTTTGCAACCAAGAATGCCTTATATCGTTCAATGGATCCATCTGGTAGATATTTCAAGCTGAACACCTACTTGCAAGCAATAAGTTCTGAGCCAAGAGGAGGTAGAACAAGATCCCAAGTTCGTTTGGATTTGAGAGCATCAATCTCCTCATCCATGGCACTCTTCCACTTAGGATCAAGTTGGTATGTCTTGGGAATAAAAACAAAAGACAAGGAAAAAGTAGATTGGTTAAGCGAGGGTGAGAGCTGAGCAAAAGATAAATAATTGCTAATGGGATGAGCAACTTCATTTACCTTTTTGTAAAGCAACGAGAATTTCAACATCGGACGGAGGATCTTGAGAGTGAGTCGGAGCTGGCAAGGTAATATGTCTGGAGAGTTAACTTGAATCTTTATGTCTCCTTTGATAGACCAACAAGGGAGGAGCAGGAGACAAGGGTTTGTCAGAGTGTTGAATAACAGAAGGAAGAGGTGGAGGAAGAGGAGGTGATTCTCGAATAGGAGTTTCGGGACTCGACATAGAGGTGAAGTAGGGAATATCTTCAAGGAAAGAAACGTCAACAGAGGTAAAGAGTTTTTTCAAAACGGGGTCATAACAATGATATCATTTTTGAGTGTGAGAGTATTCAATGAAGATACACTTCACAGCTCTAAGGACAGTTTGTCATAATCGGGACCAAGACTATGAACAAAGCATATGCAGCCCAAAGTTTTTGGTGAAATTTTAAATGGAGGTTGTTTGGAAAACAGGATGGAGAAGGGTGACCTATTCCCCAGAACCAATGAGAAAACACGATTAATAAGATATGCACCAGTGAGAACAACATCCCCCTAGAGATACCAAGGAATATTCATGTGAAACATAAGTGTCCTTGTCACATCCAGAAGATGAGAATTTTTGCGTCAGCACACCATTCTGCTGGGATGTGTAGGGACATGAGGTCTCATGAAGAATACCATGGGAGGCACAAAATTTTACAAAATCATACTAAAGATATTCATGAGCATTATAAATTCGAAGAATTTTAATGGAGGTACCAAACTGATTTTTTATTTCAAGATAAAAAGTTTGGAATACATGAAACACTTCTGACCGACATTTCAAAAGAAAATCCCAAGTCATACGAGTGTGGCCATCGATAAAAGTGATAAAATATTTGTACCTCAAATGACTCGCTACAGGACTAGGACCCCAAATATCAAAATGAATAAGTTCAAAAACACACTCTCTACTAGGACTCAAGCTTTGTGGAAAGGGCACCCGATGGTGTTTGCCTAACTAACAAGCTTCACATTTGAAAGGAGAACATGACACGAAAACGTAGGGATGGAGGACTTGAGCTTTTTTATAGAGGGATGACCTAACCGTCAGTGTCAATGGAATGATATTGTTATTGTTACTTTTATTTTTAGTAAATGGAACACTTGCTTTATCTTGCTGTTTATTGTGAGTATATATACCTTGATAAGAGATTCCTTAAATAGTTAATTTTGCCTGATGGTCATCAAGTACGAGACTTGATAGTAAAACCCCTAAGGCAGTTGGAATACTATTCTAAATAGTCCCTACTCGGTCATTATTATTGGAGCGATACTGAATGAAAACTACAATGTAGTTTGACTATGGGAAAATTAATGAAAATATCCTGAATAAAATAAAACTCTTCAATTGTTTTTTTCCTCTTTTTTTTAAGGTATGGCTGATGTGGCATTGAAGAGTTTTTTAATATTTTTTTAAACTGATCTTGCCGACGTGGATCATTTGATGACGATGCAATTTTAAATAAAAAATTAATTTATTTATGCTGACTATGCAGTCCACGTCAGCATATAATAGCTACTTTAACACCCAGCTAATGGGAGTATACAATTAATACAAAAATGAAAGTTTGAGTATAAATTAGTTACAAATAAAAGTATGGGTCAGATTTGTTAAAAACTCAATAGTTCGGGATATTTTCATTAATTTTCTCTTTGACTAATAATGATCACGTTTTACTGGTCATGGATATAAGATATTAAAGTCAGATCGTAGACACATGTTGGAGAACATGGTGTTTGACATACTCACCTTGAGAATACTACATATATGGATTTATATCATTAGTATATCTCACAACAATAGTGGTATTTCATTCCTTCGACCTGATGTCATCATGGATTCTTACATGATGAGTTCTGTATTTTTTACCAAGTCTAACATCATCTTTAATCGGATGGTAATAAAGATTATAGTTGGACATTGAATGAATCATGCAGTGGAATATGTGTAGTCGTCAAGGAATTTGTCCCCCTCATATATGAGAGAGATATCTCTAGGCCCCTTGATGAGTGAGACTGAGGAAAAACATGGTCGTGCTCAAATGAATTGATAGGAGTATCAATGTCATTTGTTGAGTCAGTTTGCTCAGGAATCAAGAAACCAGATTGAGCAATATAAGGATGATGTAATTCATGTCTTTTGCTTGATTTAGATATAGCGTGACAAAATGGAAGAATATCATACCGTGTTAGGTTTGTTCAGATCCCTGACTTTCACTTAACTTGGGTAGTCATAATGTCTTGCTAGAGGCTACTTATAACTTGTGGGCTACAAATGAGATTTTGGTCGACTGCCGTTTGAGTGAAAGCCCAAACTAGAAGGGGGGGGGGGGTCAATAGTATTGGATTACTTTTTTCTTCTACTTTCATTTCTTTTTGAATGAATTCCAACTTCAACCAAACGTAAATGCAACTAAGTGATGTTCATTAGCGAGTATGAAACACAATTATAAGCAAACACAAGAAAGTATAGTGGTTCGGCCAACCGCCTACTCCACTACCTTGGCTCCACACCAAGGATTTCAAACTAAATCCTTTATAGACTTTGTGTTTCCCTTTGAATACATCCGAGGACTCGGTTCTCAACCATTTGAGAACTCCTCAAACCTATTCACCTAGGCAAAATACAATTCTACAAAGCAAACCCTAAGTGTTTACACTAGCACACATAGCAAGCTAATCAATGAAAATCAAGTTCGAATAACAATTAAAATTACAATGAAAAGAGCTAAAGAGTAAACTAATGGTAAGACGTTGAGATCGAATCGAAGCCGGAGTTGAGGGAGGATGAGCGCTTCAGAGAAGTCACCGATCGGAGAAGCAAGCGCGAGCAAATCAAACTGAGAAGGCACAAATCACACTTTGGAAGCTTATCTCAATGGTTAAAAGTGTTTAATGAAGGTTGGTGAGGGGTATTTACAACCCCTCCCACGGAATGGTTCTTCAACGGGCATTTTTTCACCCGCCTAGCGACCGCTGGCGTTCCGGCCTTCTGCCGCTTTGTTCGGTCGACCGGATGGTCGATCGACTTTATCGCGTTTTAACTCCTCTGCTGTCCGGTTGACTGAAGTAGACACTGCCAGATTTTGGCTTTGATCGATCGACCGACCGGTCGACCGAAGTAGCCATTGCTAGAATTCGGCCTTGTTCGATCGACCGAAGTGGCTACCGCCAATTTTTGGCCTTGTTCGGTCGATCGACCGGTCGACCGAACCTGGGCTGAGGCTGAGTTTTACATTTGCTTTGTTACACGCTTTTTCATGGGTTTTGTTACCAAGTTTTGACTTGGATAACTATACAAATAGGCTTGGGATGAGATCCTAGGGATATATTACAAGGAATCTACTTAATCTGCATCCGAGCCTTTCTTAACGATTTTTGCAAATCTCCGAGCGAAGATCGCGTGCTTATCGCAACCTCAACCTGAACTCAAAACTTCACACACATATATTAAATACTTGTTTGTTATCATCAAAATAGATATCGAAGCCTAGGGGGAACCCTTAAGCCAACAATCTCCCCCTTTTTGATGATGACAAACACAACATTAAATTTTATATAAAAGAAGACTCTAAGTATCATTTGTGAGTTTGAGTTAAGGCATACACAACATGATTCACAACTTAACATATACTCCCCCTATCAATATGCATATTATGTTTGTAACTCCCCCTATCTATATGCATCATAAAACAAATGTGACCTTACTTTTTCTCCCCCTTTTGACATCAATCAAAAAGGGCAAGAGCTAAGGTACAATTAATGAGTTTCATCATTAAAACCAAGAAAGCCATAAAATCGAGTATCATCTACCACTATAGTCCTTCCTATTAATGTAAGCCTATAGAAGGCAAGCATCGATAAGTCGCGAAGCCCCATTACAAGACAATACATAAGTGTCATGATACCATATGAAATATAATTTTTCAAAAGACATGTATAATTTTTTTATTTTTAACCACTAGGAAAAGCATAATTTCCTAATTGCATTCTTAAGTTTGTAAAGCTTTCTTCACCTAAGGGTTTTGTGAATATATTCGCAAGTTATTTGTCGGTGGATATGAATTCCACGAATATATTTCCCTTGGCTACATTATCCCTAAGAAAATGGTGTCTTAGATCAATATGCTTTGTCCTAGAGTGTAAAATAGGATTTTTTGTTAAGTTGATTGCACTAGTGTTATCACAATATATAGGTATACAAGAATACTTAAGTCCATAATCTAAAAGGATTTGTTTCATCCAAAGGACTTGAGCACAACAACTAGCCGCAGCGATGTATTCCGCTTCGGTGGTTGAAAGTGCAACCGAGTTTTGTTTCTTTGAAAACCAAGAGACAAGACTCATCCATAGGAATTGACAACACCCACAAGTGCTTTTTCGATCCACTTTACACCCGGCAAAATCGGCATTCGAAAAACCAATTAAATAGAAAGATGTATTACATGGATACCATAATCCTAAGTCAATTGTACCCTTCAAATATCTCAATATGCGTTTGACCGCACTCAAGTGAGACATTCTAGGACAAGATTGAAACCTAGCACATGCACAAACACTAAACATGATATCGGGTCTATGTCACGAAGCCCAGATCAGTGCCTCGAGCGCTCTAGATCGCAGAATTGGAATGAACTAGTAGAGAAGAAGAAGATATTGGAGAGGAAGAAGAAGAAGAATGAGTTCGGGAAGAAGAGAAGATTTTGTTCTCATATTTCTTGTTCTTTATTAACGATTACAACTGTTTATTTATACTATAGATCCAACTGCGGATCTGTTGACACGTCATCAACTGATTTAGTTATCTAAAACATAATCGTTCAATCTCGACGACACTTTTACTTCACGACGCTTGCGCTGAGCTGTCTGCATGTTGACGTTAGACTCGTATACGCGCGTCACATCATCTTCCTTGACGATAACTCGTTCCTTTTCCCTGCTCGTAACACTGCCCCCATCTGCAGCAGAAACGTTGTCCTCAAGGTTTAAGATCCCCTCTCCTTTAGCATCCCCCATGTTGTCTCGCCCGCTGAGGTCCTCCAAGGCATTTCCTAACAACGGTATGGGCATTATTTGCATCTTTGGCGTGCCGTGACAGAGCTTTAATGTGGAAACATGGAATATCGGGTGTAGCCGTGCTATGGCTGGTAATTCTAATTTATAAGCCACAGTACCTATTTTCTTTTGGATGCAGAAAGGCCCAAAAAATTTGGGACTTAACATTTGCTGCCTCTGTAAACGAACAGACATCTGCCTGTATGGTTGTAGCTTGATATAAACCCAGTCACCCACACTAAACTGCACCTCTCGTCTTTTGCGATCAGCCTGCATTTTCATTCTTTGCTGAGCCTTCAAAAGATTATCTTTCAATTGCCGTAAAATCTCATCTCGAGTTGTTAACTCCCGATCGATGACCGTGTTTCCTGAAGACGCTTCTGCGTATATGATAAGAGTCGGCGATTCTCATCCATAGAGTGCCCGAAAAGGAGACATTCCTGCCGATGATTGATAGGCAGTGTTATACCAGTACTCTGCCCATGGTAAAAAAAATTCCCAGGTCGATGGCTCTTCTGCCGCAAAACACCTTAAATACATCTCTAAACATCGATTGATTTCATGTTTAGTAACTGTTATATTTCAGATGTTATCTTTACAGATCGCAAAGCAACATGAAATAGATCTGTGAAGAAAGATATGAGTCATGCTCTGGTGCTGATAACACTCCACTAGCAAAGCATGTGGTTTCATCGGAAGATGATGTGGATAAAGCTTGTTTGAGTGATTCTAGATTAGTCCAGTGTCTGCAGATACAGCGATAGAGCAGTAGCAAAGAATGGAGTTGAAATTCATTCAATTGGTGATGTTTAAATACTAAGGTGCTGTTTGGTTAGCGAAAATTATTTTCTGGTTTGGTTTCAGTGAAACTGAAAACTTGGTTTCGAAAACTTGGTTTTGGTTTCTAGTTTTCAGTTTTCTGAAAACGCGTTTGGTTAATAAAAACAACATCAGTTTTAGTTAGTTGAAACCAGTAAATATTTATTTGATTATAAAAAATAATATTAATTTTCCTTGAACATTTTTAGTAGTAATTAAATGTTTAGTTAGTTTACAAAATTAAATATTTGTTAATATGGTTACAAAATATTTAAATGATTTAATTAATTAAATTATTGGTAATTTAAGATTTTTTTGTTCAATTAGATATAAAAATTAATTAATAGTTATTATAAAATTTCAAAAAAAAAACAAGTCCAATGATCTAAAATTAGGTTTGATTAAATTATAAATAGACCAACTTTGAGAAAATTGAGTTATTTAAAATTTGGGTTTGAGTCAATTAGATATAAATTGGTTTAATTATTTTATAAATTTAAGATAAAAGTTTGAGTTAAAAATGATGATTTTTATTTTTATTTTTAAAAATTCGATATAGTTTGATTTATTTTTAAATTAATTAATTTTATAAAAAAATATTTATAATTACAAAGTTGTCACAGCATTTTGATAACGAAACCGAAAGTCTCGAAACCACAGAAAACAACATTCTGTTGTTTTCATTTTTATTAAGAAAACTGGTTTCGTTTTCATTCTGGTTTCGATTCAGTTTCACGAAAACACTAAACCAAACACGTTTTCGTAAGCAGTTTTGGTTTCAGTGAAACTGAAACCATGAAAACAGACTTGGTTTCGCTAACCAAACAAGCCCTAAGCCACTCACTACTTAGCAGTTGATACTAATTTTATACTATGTTTACTCTTCACTAGTTTTTAGAATTGCAGACATTCTCTTTAACTTCGAGAAGTGCTACCAATCTGGAAGACCACTGATTGAAATCACTTGCAGCAAACACCATAACAACAACAACCAGGTAAAATACCTTCCTTTTTTACATGATACTACAAGCATTGGTGTTAAGATATTCAATGTATATGACTCATATGATGTGGTGGCACGAACTAACATATCTATGCTCCTAACAAAAGAGAAATTAATTATGTACGTACATAGTACATATCTTAAGTTTTCATATATATGCTCCTAACAAAAGAGAAAGTAATTTGTGTATGCATGTCGAATTAATTCTTTTCATATGCCATAATATACATAAATAATATGGCAATACCTTGATATAGTTATGATCTTAATTAGTGCCTATTGTGATTTTTTTAGTTTTTTAGGAATATTAATTGTGGATTTGTTACTTCATCTAACATAGATTATGCCGAGTTATATAATTATTACATAAAATAGTCCCTTTCACACCGAGAACGTAAAAATCCTTTATGTCTTTATTTGATTAAAAGGCTCTTTAATTTATTTCCTATATATTGATGAAACCTATATATATATATAGATATATTCCTCTTAATTTACTTCATATTGGAGTAGTGCTCTTCAGTGCCAAGTACTTTCTTGACTATATTGTGCATTTTAGTAGCTACATGTTCCTCTATATATATGTATTCCTAATTAATTTGCTAAATGAAGTTGTTCTGAATAGTGTGCATGCATAATTTCTAGAGTTTCCTCTTGGAACTGTACTCCTACTCCTAATAGATATACATGGTTTCGATAGCCTATAAGTCCATCTGTGCTCTTATATAGGAAGCTGGAGTACCAGTAATGTTAAAACTCATGCTGTGACTACATCATCTGATCAAGTTACATCACCATATATATATATCGAGTCTAATATGTGGTCAAGTCTATTTAAGTTCATTTTAGTGTGATAAGCACCTTTGTTGAGAGTATATTTTGTTCATACGGAGTCATTTGTAGTCTTATACCATTTTGTGGATCCTAGGGATTTCAAATAGAAATAATTATATATATATGTCCACCTTTTGAATGAATGAATGCATTATGACATCTTCCTCAAAGAAACTATGATTACACCATGTCGTAGTCTTCGCTGATATAACAAAAGAATAATAAGATAGCAATGATGAAATGTTGAACTTGGAGAGTGCGTCCTTATGCACTCATTAGTCGACCATTACAGTGAAGAAAAAATCGCTTTATGTTTTTTACTTCATGATGTGCCTATTGAACTAGTGCTCTTCAAAGCCCACATGATTTCTTGGTTTTTGTGCATAAATTTTAGCTGCTAAAGTAGCCTATGTATTCGATCAATTAATTAGCTATATATCTAAGTTGTTGTGAGAATTCTGCATGCATAATATCTAGGGTTTCTCTTAGCTAGAGTTGTACTTGTTAGTGACCTAACTCTATCCTGAAAATTAGCTCAAAAGAGAAGGATTGTCCAATTTATTTAAAGGCTATCTAAACCACAATCTCAATCAATATAGAATTTTAACAGTACTAGTACTACTGCATTTCATATTGATCGATGGCTTTTGTAACCTTTTGAGTTCATCATCTGTGCTCATATATATAGCAGCATACATGAAACTAGACTCAACTGTCTAATTAAACGGTTTAAGTAGGATTAAGGTTTTGAAAACATTTAAGAGTTCTACTTTTCCTAAAAATCCTCCTCGGATTATTTTTCCCATGCATTAGAACTTCTGATCAAATTTAAAACTGGCCTGAGTGTCAAACAATTAATTAATATTGACCCCTTATTCATATAATTAAGGCCGTCTAATATATTAATTATCAAGCAAGGGTTGCATTCAGCCTTCAATATAAGATTTTACGTTATGGATTTGTGAGTCCTAGCTAGGAAATAATACATCATGAAGTCTTCCTCATACAATAAAAAGTCTTGGTATGAGTCATAAGTGGAGCCAATGGATATTAAGTGGCTGCTAGTATATAAGTTTTTTAAAATAGGTAAATGGTTTGTATAATTATGTGGACGAAGAGCGTATGATATATTACATCACTTTTGGTAGGGAGAAAAAATAATAAATGTAAGTAATGATATCACTTTAAGAAGTTGTGATAATTTTTCCTGATTTCTTGAAACTGAGCCTACCTAGCTAGCTTTTGGCATTGCCTTGAGTACTTTCAATTTTCATGTTTACTCGTCTTCTTGTGACACATGATACAAGTCATTCTGGGCTGGCCACTTCAATTTTCCTCGTCCTATTATTGATAGTGTATGCAACCTCATGATAGATATATAGTATTATATTTAATTACTAGTATGTATAGTCATTCCTTACTCTAATTTAGTTGCTTCATGTACTGGAAGACATTTATATGTCAACTGTGATGACTGATGACAAATCAAGTGCAGTATATATGTGGAGAGAGAGAGAAAGTGGGGAAATGAAGAGACACTGTGAGCACTGATTCTGAAGTGAGTCTGCAACTCATAATTCAGAACACGCCAAACATTACTACAAGAAAACACCATAACAACAACAACCAGGTAAAATACCTTCCTTTTTTACATGATACTACAAGCATTGGTGTTTAGATATTCAATGTATATGACTCATATGATGTGGTGGCACGAACTAACATATAAGATGCTATGAAGCATCTTTTAGTAATTCAACTTTTTTAAATTTGTTTTGGTTAGATTGATTTTGCTAAGATACTTGTACGTCAAGCAAAGTTGCTTCTATATTTTATGAAGTTTTGGTTGAGACACTCTAATCTGAAATAAAAAAGATGGCATGAAGTTTACGTTAAATTTGCTTCCATATTTTATTATAATTTCACTTTCCTATGAGGTATTTGTTTTAGACAAATATGCGAAAAATAATTTTCATCTCCTGTTGTACTTGATTCACACCCTTCTCTACCTTTTCAATTAATGCACACTAACCTTTTTTGATAAGCTTCACCTCACTTTTAGTTCCATTTTGGATAAAAAATATTCTTTGTATAAGTTTCTAGCATGTATTGCTTCTAGAGAATGCACTTGAATTGTCTAACTAGTGTATGAACAATATTGTTGTTGTTGCTTCTACCTCGATTGCAACTTTGCAAGTCACCTCCATTTCTGTTGTTGCTTCTACCAATATGTATACTTGTTTTGCTAATGGTGTTGGCTTTTAAGCCCCCCGATGTCCGGGAAATCGCCGCCTCCTACTTGTAACTAAAAACTTGAAGAAATTTCCATTTAGCATGAAACTAGTCAACTGTGCTTCATTTTTGTTCCTTGCCTCAAACTATACACTATGTGAACTTATATTTAGCTTCAAAATAACTAAAAGGTAGGAGAACATCTAAACTACTAAAGTCCAACAATCTTGTTTATCCAATGGAAGCAGAAGAAGCTTGAATCACTAAAAGCTAAATTTAAATTTGGTGGTAGTGATGCGGAAGAAGAGAAAAAGTAGGCTACTCTATATAGTTGAACTATACCTGAATGAAAGAGTGGAAGAAGAATAAAAAAAGGAGAACAATATCAATAAATTAAGAAGAGGGAGCAAAAAATGTGAGAATTGGGAGGTTGGTGTTGCTATTTTGGAGCTCAAAAGTGAATGATGGGGAAGAAGGTGACATATATACGAGGATGTGGTAAAGTAGTGTGTGATGATCCACTAATTTCCTTTTATTTCTTTGCAATAATGCGCTTGGAGAAGATGGTATCTTAGAACATTGGTGATTGGGATCTTTTGGAGCTTTTGCTCTTTTGAGATTAATTAAGATGATTTCCTTCAATCCTCCCTCTTTCAAACTTTAATCAAATTAATTCATGAAGCATGCTTTCAATTGATCAAGTTCATGAATTCATATTAAACTAGTCTCCACTAAGCTAGTTGATCCAATATAGATTTATTATGATCATTAGGATAAGAAAGGGCAGCCATACTAGAATCTCACTCAATCAGCATAGATGATTTCTTTTTGAATTATAAAAGCATCAACACAGATATGTTACACATTTTTGCATGATCACTTATAGTACTCCAAAAACTTCATGAACTATGCATGATGATGATCATTGACTAATCTTGCTGGTCTTTTAGATGAGTTTTATACCCAAATACTTCTCTGTAAACTATAGCAGAATTGCATTGGGAATTAGAGGGTTGTTTACAGTATGACAACTTCTAAATTAGTATTGAAAAATGTTTTGGAGTTCTCCACTGTACAATTTGAAATAGTCAAACCAATGGGACAGAGAAGATTATCAAGAGACACTGTAATTTTTTTGAGAAGAATAGAGGAATGGTTTCTATATAAGGAGAAATATTTTTTAAAAAATTATGGTTTTCAAAACATCTGTAGCTTTGTAAGATGTTAATTTAAAGAGAAGAATTTGTAGGTGGAATCAGTGAAAAGGAAAGCAACTTCCTTTTTCTTGTTTGCTGTGGATCTTTGACCACCTTTTTTCTTTCATTCATTATTTTTCTTTTTCTTGTTTACTGTAAATTATTTTCCTCCATGCTTGTAAGCATAGCTTCCTGAAGTAGCTGCTACATATTCAGCTTCGGCTGAAGATAATGCAGTTGAATTTTACTTTTTAGAACACCAGCACACTGTACTTGCTCCAACTTTGAATATTGTTGAATTAATGTGCTTAATATTGTTTCTAGGTTGAAAAAGTTAATCAAAATGTCTACGGATCGTAGTTGGATGAAACATCGAATAATTAGAGGAGTTTTGACTGATGAATTTATTCAAGGAGTCGAGGGATTTCTTAATTTTGCATACTCCAAAACTCAATATGTTTTTGGTGACAAAATTAGGTGCCCATGTCGACAATGTATTAATCATCATTATCATTATCGAGATGATGTGACATATCACCTATGTTCGAAGGGATTTATGCCTCGCTACACACATTGGATTGCGCATGGGGAGTTGACAAGTGAAGAAGTTGGATACGAAAAGATAGATGAATGTCAGAATAATTGCATGTTGTTTTATAAAGAAATAACAAATTTAATGCAGTGCTCAGTGTGTGGACATCCTAGATATAAGCCAACACCATTAAATAATGGTAGGAGAAAAAAAATATTGTGTAAGGTCTTATGATATCTTCCGATAACACCAAGACTTCAAAGGCTTTTTATGTCTGAAAAAATTGCTGAGTATATGATTTGGCATGCAAAGAATTGTAGTTCAGATGTTGTTGCACATCCTGCAGATAGTGAAGAATGGAAACAGTTTGATGTTCACCATCCTTTATTTGCTTCTGATCCAAGGAATGTCAGATTAGGATTGTGCACCAATGGCTTTAACCCATTTGGGCATTCTTCTATTCCATATTCAGTTTGGCTTGTGCTGATTACTGTATACAATTTGCCGCTATCTATGTGTTTGAAGGATCAATTTATATTCTTAAGTTTGATTATTCCTGGACCAAAGAGCCCACGTAAAGAACTTGACGTATTTTTGAGGCCATTGATTGATGAACTGAACATGTTTTGGTTTGATGGGATTATGACATATGCTGTGTTTAGAAAACAAAATTTTCAAATGAGAGCAGCACTTATGTGGACTATCAACGACTTCCCTGCATATGTTATGTTATCAGGATGGAGCACACACGGGAGGTTAGCTTGTCCATATTGTTTAGAGTATAGCAAATCTTTTATTCTCGAAAATGGGAGAAAGACATCATTTTTCGATTGCCATCGTCAGTTTCTCCCTCTTGATCATCCATATCGAAGGCAAAGAGACAAATTTATGAAGGGCCGAATTGAAAGAGATATTCCACCTCCACGATTATCGGGCGATGAAATGAAGGCACGTGTTGATAAATTGTCTGGTATTCAATTTGGAAATCAATGTGTTGCTAGAATTTCAGGATTTAGGCAACAACACAATTGGGTTAAAAAAAGTATCTTTTGGACTTTACCGTATTGGCATACAAATTTAATTTGACACAACTTAGATGTGATGCATATTGAACGAAATGTGTTTGAAAATATATTCAATACGGTAATGGACATCAAGGGGAAAACAAAAGACAATGTCAAGGCTAGAGCTGATTTGCCTAAGTATTGCAAGCGTCCTGAATTAGAATTATAGAATGCCAATGAGAAACTATTGAAGCCGAGAGCCTCATTTGTGTTGAACAAAGAACAAATCAAAGAAATATGTCATTGGGTCAAAGAATTGAAATTTCCTGATGGTTATGCTTCAAACATAAGTCGATGTGTAAATATAGAGGATCGCAAATTTTATGGAATGAAAAGTCATGATTGTCATGTTTTCATGCAAAGGCTTATTCCAATTGCATTTCGTGATTTGTTACCTGATCCAGTATGGGATACATTAACTGAGCTGAGTTTATTCTTTCGGGACTTGTGTTCAAGTGTGTTGCGAATTGAGGAGGTCAAAAGACTTGAGTTAAACATTGTTGAGATACTATGCAAGCTTGAGAAAATATTTCCACCAAGTTTTTTCGACTCAATGGAGCATCTCCCTGTTCATTTACCTTATGAGGCTAAAGTTGGCGGTCCTGTACAATATAGATGGATGTATAGATTCGAAAGGTAACACATATGCCTTTTGATTCTCCACTCAAATTTCTAATATTTTTTAAACGTCTTAATTTATAAGAATATTTCAGGTATATGCTTCAATTGAAGAAAAAAGTGAAGAATCGAGCATATGTTGAAGGATCAATTTGTGAAGCATATATCATACAAGAAATTTCTACTTTCTGTTCTTTCTACTTTGAACCAAAGGTAAACACAAGGTTGAATCAAGTACCTCGAAATGATGATGGTGGAGTTCCAACTATCATGGGACGCCTATCTATCTTTACCTACCCTGGTCGACCTTGTGGGGCCGTTGGGCGTTATAAGATGGTTGTCGACAAAGTTGAATATAAAGCAATGGAGCTTTACGTACTTATGAATTGTCAAGAAATCTCTCCTTTCATTAAGTACGTAGTAGTATTAACATCAACTTTTCATTAATTATTTCATATATTCAAATTATGTTAATGCAAACTTTATTTTTTTTAGTGAGTTTATTGATATCGTTAGGCAAAGAGAACCACACTTAACTAACGCAGAGCTAGAGAAGTTACGAGATAGAGGCTTTTCAAAATGGTTGAGAGATTATGTAAGTTGAACAATCATCCTTGTGTCAATGTCAATGTGAATAATCCTGATTATTTCATTTTTTTGTGATAGGTTAATCAAAACATTCACACTGTTGATAATCGAATACTTGCCATTGCACAAGGCCCACAAAGATTGGTTCATTCCATGAAGGGTTATTTTGTGAATGGATATAAGTTTCATACCAAGGAATTTTCACATGGAAAGAAAACAATTAACAGTGGTGTTTGTGTCAAGGGTAGTTGCTACAATGACTTTGAAGCTGATTACTATGGCATTTTGATTGATATTGTGGAGGTAGAATACTTTGGTGGAAATAATGTGGTGTTATTTAAATGTGAGTGGTTTGATACCGAAAAAGGAGTTAGAGTACATCCCTCCACAGATTGGTGGTTTGATTGAAAAAAGGAAGGAGTGATTGGTGGTCTGTATGCAAAATTAAAGCAAGAAATAGATTTGATGTATTAGTTGAAGAAACAGACGATAATATCCCTCCACAGACCAATGATTTTTTTCAAGAGGATGAGGTTGAAACAATACAACCTATTATGCCTACAACTGAGTTGGATTTGTTAAATGTATTAGTTGATAACGATGGTGTAGTTGATGAAGTAGATCAACTAATCTGGGTGCCCTCGATGTTTGCATACAACAATCATCAAGTCATAACTATTTGAGTATAGAGTACCTACCAAATTTACATGCTTATAGAAATATCTTATGTGCAACCTAATCATGTGCCCTTATTTCTTGGATAGTTAAATTGGTTGGATGCGTAGTTTGGAATATCATCAGTTACTGAGTGGAAGGGAATGACTTGTGATTCATAACTAGTATTTGTTCATAACTATTTGAACACAGTGCATAAGAACTAGAAGATGATATTATAATGGTTTTTGGCATATGCAAGTTAAGTTTCAATTTATCCTACAATATGATGTTTGCTTTATTCTGGCAGTATGGTAAGACCACTGCTCATATATGTTAACTGAAATCAAATTAAGTTGCCAAACATTGATCATATGACCATTGCCTTTGG
This sequence comes from Canna indica, assembly GCA_034359265.1. NCBI lineage: Eukaryota > Viridiplantae > Streptophyta > Magnoliopsida > Zingiberales > Cannaceae > Canna > Canna indica. The sequence goes on along the minus strand of CP136892.1, from coordinate 39,024,103 downwards.
TAAGACCTAGAGGATGATATATCTAAACAGATTAATATATTTTACAGGAGGTACTAATAGACTTATAGATGAACTAAAGATTAGGAGATACTAATAGACTAGATGCTACCAATTAGTGGAGCAATGGTCTTATGCAGTAACAGTAGCACTGTGGCAATGATAAGGTATTGAATAGCTATAGGAAAGGACCTTAAACTCAACTAGCAGGTGCTTCCACAACTCAATACCCACATATGCTCTCACCAGTGATGTAGTATATCTCACAACCAAATGCTCTTCCTAGTCATTAGTGAGAATCTTGTAGAAAGCAGAATATTTTTCCTTTGTGATCTCTTCAGGCTTCCTCATCCAGATAGGTTTTTGCTTCTTGACTAAAGATCATTCATGAGAAACCTCCTTGATCTTCTTCTAATTTATTATTTTTGTAGCTTCCCCGAGACAGAAGTGGTTCGAGACATTTCATCAATTATTAGGGGAAATTTCACGGGTGTATGGCCATATTGGTCTGAAGTGCCATCACATATGAAGGAGTTACTCTGGGACAAATTTAAGGTATTTTATTTTAAAATTTTGATTATGATAATTATATGTTCCTGATATATAAATGCCTAAATTGAAATTTTTATCTCCACTATTGTGTATTTGGGTTTTTTTAGGCAGTTTATCATTGGGATCCTTCTCAGACCGATGAGGTTCGAGAAATATGGGACATGACAGCTGCTCGACGCTTCTCTGATAGTATGTGTGGTGCTAGAAATTATGCAAAAAGAAAGGCTAATACCGATGATATCTGCTGAACTAGCGGTTTTGGACCTCCGTGGATACCTCCAGATATTTGGAATCAACTTATTATTGAGCATTGGGATACAGATAAGTGGAGGTGAAAATCTGAAGTTGGCCGTCTCAATCGCAAGAAGGAGGTAGATGGTGACATTGCACTTCATACAGGTGGATCTATTTCATTTGTTGCTCATCGAAAAAAACTGGTATGATATTGATAATATTATTGTCATACAAAATTTATGTTAAGATTGTTAATTAAATATTATTTATCTTTTTGTAGGAAGAAAAGTTGAATCGACCACCTACACATCTTGAATTGTTTAAACACACCCATAAGCGAAATAGTGGTGAGGGTGACTATGTCGATGACAAATCACAAAAAGTTGCGGTATGTACTTGATTTAACTAATAATTAACTAAAATTTAAAACATAATAATTAACTATTTTTTAAAAAATTGTACAGGACACTTATGAGGCATCGATCATAGAGAAGTATGGCACAAATGCATCATTATACCCAAATTTTGATCCTGAAGAATGGATTAATGCCTCTGGACCCCCATCTCATAATCGGGTTTATGGTTTTGGATGTGCATCATTATACCCAAATTTTGATCCTGAAGAATGGATTAATGCCTCTGGACCCCCATCTCATAATCGGGTTTATGGTTTTGGATGTCGAGAGGGTGTTAAATCTATTATTGGGAGTTCAAGCTCTGAAGGATCTAGTACATCCTCAAGTTATGGGCATCGACGGACACATGATGAGTGGAACAATATGCAAATGGAGGTGGCATCCATGCGAGAGCACATTACCCATTTGGAGACATCGATGCAATCACAAGTGGAGGCTCAAGTCCGTTTGCTATTGACACAACTTGGTATTCCTGTCATTTCTTCGGAATCAACAAATTCTCCTTCAAGTTCCACCGCACCACCTCCACCACCTCCACCTCCATCAGCTGGGTTATGATTACTGGTCAGTAAATTAAATTGCATTCTTAATTAATCATTCTTAATTTTTTCCAAGTATAATTAGGAGGGAAACCAGAAGGAAAGAGGGGCATATATTATGGTGATATATAAGACTTGATAGATCATGCTTTATTTATCCTGGGAAGGAAGTTATTATTATAATGTGTAGTAGTGATGGGTAGAGGATGCATTCTTTTCCATATTCTTTGTTCAAACTTAGGAATGCATGCAAGTGCGCATGATAACCTAAAATCTATTATTTAGGAGAGTGTGAAGTCTGATGCAATATTCATCTTCTACTTAAGTTGATTGTTAGGGTTTAAAATCTATTGCCTATCGCAATGTCCCCAAGTTAGTTAATTAGATTTATGGGTTATAATTTATCATCATGTAACAATCCAAATGCTTCGTATAGTTGAGGATTTTATCTTTTGATTTTATTCATATTTCTTTTGTTTTTACATGCAGGTATAAAAAGAATGAAGTGCAAGGATCTACTTTTTAGAAAAGACTATCACTGATATGTATTTTTGTAACAATCTTAATGTATTGAAACTCCGAATTGTATTTGCTTGACTAGCACAATCTTAATGTATATAATGGTTTCCTTAAGTTATTTATGGTTGTGTGAATTTCTGTGTGTGTGAATTTAGAATGGTTCATATGTGGTTTCAAATTTTATTTTATGGTTTCGTGTAAATGTGATATGTTTTGGGTGTTCAGGAATGATTCAGGTATAACTAATAAAATTTACACTCATATGTATTACCACCAACGAAAATAATTTCGTTGGTAATACCAACGAAAATAATTTCGTTGGTAATACCAACGAAGTAATACCAACAGAAACATTTTCGTTGGTATTACCAACCGACATAATTTCGTTGGTAATACCAATAAAAATAATTCCGACAGATATGTATCTGTTGGTAATACCAACAGATCGGTACCTGTTGGTATTACCAACAGATATGTATCCGTTGGTATTACCAACGAAAATATATCCGTTGGTAATACCAACGGATATGTATCCGTCGGTAATACCAACAGATATATATCTGTCGGTAATACAAACGAATATATGACTCTGTTGGTATTACCAACAAAATAAAATATATGTTGGTAATACCGACAAATTAGTTAAAATCCGTTGGTATTACCGAGGAGCCTTTTACCGACGAATTTTACCAACAAATAATCCGTCGGTAACAATATTACCGACTGATTTTTGAGTATTACTGACGGATTTGGTCCGTTGGTGATACCCTATTTTCTTGTAGTGGAGAATTTAGAAGCACTCATCTTTTTTTTGTCTTTTTCTTTAATTGCAGGTATTTTTTTTATATGTCCTTTCTCCTTGCAAAGATAGCAAATTACTTTTTGGGAAAATCATACTTTTGGTCCACACAACTTGCTCTAATTTTGGTTTTAGTCCCCATAATTTCAAAATTTTAGTTTTAGTCCCCACACTTTATTTCCGTTTAGGATTTGATCCCTATCGTCACATGAGGCCTAAATGGAGCTAACGTGGATAACAAGTGCTGACTGGACATTGCTGATGTGGAGCTCATAGAGACAAACTTTGAAAACTATGGGGACTAAAACCAAAATTCGAATAAACTATGGTGTAAGACCCGAATTTTTTTTTCCTAATATAAAAATCTATTTTTGGTGCAGTGCACCGGATCAGGAGTTAGTCGAGTCGAGCTGCAGGGTCGCCTCGAGTAGAAGGTATAACTCGGCTTATGAAGTCTAAATTGGTTAGATGGATATTTTCTTATTAAGCATTAGATGTCCTTTTTGAGTCGAGTTCAAATCGTGTATGAGGATCGAATCGGGGCCCGAATCGGGGCCCGAATCGAACTCGGATCGAGTCGAGTAGAGGCTAAGTCAGTTAGAGGGGCACTTATGTCATTGGTGGATGAGGGGATGAAACCCCTCATTATGAGCCGCCGCCCGAGCAAGAGAGGGAGGGGAGATCTCGGGTCAGCACCGGAAATCATGTCACCGTCGGAAGGATCGAAGTCATCAACGTCCACCCTTTCTTCTTCCTTGATCAAGGTGAGTGGTTACTTTCCGTTGATTTGGGGGAGGCGGGTAGCCGAACCCCTAGGACTGCTAGGTGTCGAGTTTCTCGCGAGTTTTTCATCGACTCATGGTACCTTGACCTTCTTACCGCTATTTTAATTATTGTTGCATTGGATCTTCGCAGTTTTTGTCAGATTCTTGATATTTTAGGGGCTGCCGAGTCAAGGAAAAAGGGGTCATGCCAAAATTTTCCCCAATTCCCTTGACGGATGTAAACCCCCTTTGAACGATCTTAAACCCATATCGAGTGGATTCATGATTTACTTACTGAAAGTGACGATTGGAACTCATCCTCTAAAGCCTAGTAGGCTCGGCCAAGCAATGGGAAAACTCCATGTCGATGGGTTGGCCGAGCAAGGGGTGTGCGGCTTGATCAAGGTCTTAATTAGGATAGATCGGAAACAAGTTATTAGGGTTGGGGTTGGTCCTCCCCTCTTGTTCCTATCCTTGGAGGCTCGGCCGAACAAGGCATGCTTTGCTCAAGTCTCGGCCGAACAAGGATTGGGGGAGATGGTGATCTCTAGAAGATAAACTTCATGGCTAGGAATACTCAAAACAATAGGGCATGACAAGTTGCCTAGATTGATAATTTGAATCATGATTACATTTAGGTAAGATCTAACTAAGGAAGACTTCTATGTTGATGCATTTAATTTGTAGAATGGTAGGATAGTAACCATCCTTAGACCTTTCCTCTTTAAATTCTGAAATGTAGTGATACTTTTACCATGTTGGATAATTTATTTCCTTGTTGAATTTATGGTTTAATGCAGAATTTAAATTCTTTATCATAGAATTATGTGGCTATACATAGTAGGTGTTGCGAAGAAATTTCATTATAGTTTATATGCTGTCTGGTATTGTTAATGGGTGCATTTCCAAGTCTATAACATGTAGTTTACATTAGCAAAATGTAGCATATGACGCTAAATGATTTACATCAAATTATAAAGTGTGTGTTAGATATGGAAACTCAAAAGTAGACGAGTTAGGCCTCACACCTAAGAATCATTTTGCGAACAATAGTGTGCACATGATACAACTGAAATTAAAAGGCTGAGAACGGGTGGACTCCCGGGACGTTTAATAAGGAAACTTTAGGACACCATGTTTGTGTGATGTGATTGTGGTGGTCTGTCGAGAAGCATGGGTAGTCAGAATGACTAATGCTTGACTCGGCCAGTGATTGGGTCTTGAGATTGCACCAGCGGGCCCGCTAGGTGTAGACCACAGTTGGGTGGGACTAGCTATCCCTACCCCAGTCGGTGTTCGGAGACTAGCAGACCATCCTAGTCGATGGCCCAAAGTTTGCTTTGATTCACTTATGTGCTATGTGGCCCGAACGGCCAATATGTTACTATCTGTATGTGGTAGGGCTGATTATAGTCGAATCACTAGACCATGAGTAGGCCCTATGGGTCGGGTGTCATGTGGCGTAGTTAGGCTGTTATGGCTGCTTACATGAATGTATGGCCTATACAGGACGACCCCTAGGGTCGGTTGTCATAACAGTGGCAACTTATATCCCTAACTTTATATATATATATATATGATTTTTGGGGAATTATGTGGTGGTTCAGAAGAACCGCTCACTGAGTCCCATGTGGACTCATGGTTTATTTCCTTGTTTTGCAGAGCCTGATCAGTGAGATGAGGCTTGGAGTCAGGGTGCAGCTGGTGGGCAGGTGGTGGCGTAGATCTCGTTGCAGCGTCCACTAGTCATTATCTAGAGGTCTAGGGCAGTTGTTTGTTTTAATACACTGAGATTGTCTATTCGAAAACATGTACTTGCTTTTAAACTTGAGTTGTTTCCTATGGTGATTGATGTTTCAGAACTTTTCATATTTTAAATCAAAATTGTGAACCCTCTTTAAAGATTTGAATAAAGCTGCATCGTTGTTTTCATTATGTGTTTCAATTTTTGTTAGTCAATGTATGTTGTAGGCTTCACGGTAGGACATAGACCCTGGCCGGTCACACGACCCTAAGTTGGGATGTGACAAAGTTTGTATCAGAGCTTTTGATTAGGTCTTGACTATGACTAGGAGTTGGGTACCGTATTAGATATATGTTAGCGTGTCGACATACAGTATAGTTATGCTACGAGATCTGGCAACCACGACTGCACTCAGCGCACCATGCGGTTAGTAATTTAAATTTTAGTTACAATTTGTTTGTATTATTGGTAAAAAATTTCTTGTAATCGAGTGTGATGGAGACTCACAATGCTGCATTGAGCGGCAGTGGTAGTAATTCCACTGAATGCGAGGGCCGAGGTCGAGGCCGGGGCAGAGAGCAGTTAGACGAAAGGGTACAAGTCCCTATAGTTGCTCAACTGCAGACCCAGGTGGCCTTGTTGATAGAGGCGCCCCGCAGAGAGCAAGAATTAAAGCAGCAATAGCAATTGCAGTAGCCTCCGCAGCCGGTACTAGTGATACCCGTGGTACCGGTGGTGGCGGAGCCAGTAGTGCCGGCAGATAAGATACCAGAGTCCCCATGCAGACTTTGTTAAACTGAGACTTTTCGTGTTCACCAGGAATGATAAGCAGGTTGAGGTCATTGAATTTCTGGCTGACTGCTATGAGTTTTGTGTGGAGCTAGGATGCTCATCTGAGGCAGCAGCTCGTATGGTAAGCCTACAGCTCAGGGGGACGGCCTTGGCACTCTGAGGGGACAGTTGCACCAACGGATCACCAGTAGAGTCGGGGACACAACAGTAGCTGAGGCCGTGGAGGTTCAAGGGCAAGGCAACACGACCGACAGAGTCAGGGGTGCCACTCAGAGGTCAGACATGCCGCAGTGTGGTCACTAGAACAGAAGGCAATGGGGGACTTACTATGGCCGCATGGAGGCATGCTTCAGATGTGGGCAAGTTGGACATTTTAGAAAAGATTGTCCGGATAGAGGTAGACAGAGGACCTAGCAGTCAAGGGGAAAAGCCCCGATGCCAGTTGGGTTAGTGGCTCAGAAGGGTTCGATATAGAGGAGGGGGCTGCAAGTTAGCCACTCTAGGAGACTGTCTGCCCGAGTTTATGTCATGAACCGTGATGGGGCAGAGGCATCCAAGGCAGTGGTGACAGGTACTATTTTAGTCAGTTCTTCTGCTGCTTATGTCCTGTTAGATTCGGGTGTTCCGCACTCATTTGAATCGGCCAAATTTGCTGCCGGATTGCCTATGGCACCTTCCTTTCTTGTTGTGCCATATGTGGTGTCAACGTCTACGAGCGACTCATTAGTAGCAAAATCAATCTTCCGTGACTGCGAAGTGCTAGTTGGTGGTCATGGGTTGAAGGCAGAATTGACACTTCTGCCTATGCTTGAAATTGACATCACCCTCGGCAAGGATTGGCTGGCGGAGCACTTCACGTCAGTTAATTATAGGACTAAGACTGTCACGTTCAGTAAGCCAGGTTGCCACAATTCACCTTCCATGGGGAAGGAAAGGCTGAGCCCATAGACGTCATTTCAGCCCTTAAGGCTCGTAAATTGCTGTTACGCGGCTGCTAGTCCTTCTTGGCATTCGTATCTTTGGCCGAGGAAAAGGAAGTCACGACTTAGGACGTTAGTAGAACTCCGGTGATATGTGAGTTCCCCGATGTCTTCCTAGAAGAATTGCCCAGATTGCCACCTGAGAGAGAAATCGAATTCGGCATTGAATTGCAGCATGGGGCGGCACCGATCCCCATCCCACCTTGTAGGAGGGCGCCGGCTGGACTTCGTGAGTTAAAGGCGCAGTTGCAGGAATTGCTAGACTTGGGTTTCATTCGCCCAAGTGTGTCCCCGTGGGGTGCTCCGGTCCTATTTGTGAAGAAAAAGGACGGGTCCATGCGCCTGTGCATCGACTATAGGCAGGTCAACAAGGTGACAATCAAGAATCATTACCCGCTTCCTAGAATCGATGACTTGTTCGACCAGTTGCAGGGGGCGCAGTGGTTTTCAAGGATTGATTTTAGGTCTGGATAGCATCAGCTGAGAATCCGAGACCATGATGTACCCAAGACCTCCTTCAGGACCTGCTACGGCCATTACGAGTTCTTGATAATGTCATTTGGGTTGACGAACGCCCCTACGGCCTTTATGGACCTGATGAACAGAGTGTTAAAAGAATATTTGGATAGATTTGTGATCGTCTTTATTGACGATATCCTAGTGTATTCCAAGAGCAAGGAAGAACACTCCGAGCATTTGGAAATGGTCCTGGGAATCCTCAGAAAACATTAGTTGTACGCCAAATTCACCAAGTGTGAGTTTTGGCTAGAAAGTGTGGGATTCCTATGGCATATAGTGTCCAAGGAAGGAATCAATGCGGACCCTGCCAGGATAGAGGCAGTAATAGACTGGAAGCGACCGACCAGTGTGACCGAAGTCCGCAATTCTTTGGGGTTTGCCAGGTATTACAGAAAGTTTGTAGAAAATTCTAAAAAATTGCAGCTCCTCTAACTCGGTTAACCCAGAAGAAAGTCAAATTTGAGTGGGACGGGAAGTGTGATGAGAGCTTCTTGAAGCTCAAAGAATGCCTAAGGTCAGCACCAATGAGTGAGTCCCATGTGGACTCACGGTTTATTTCCTTGTTTTATAGAGCCCAATCAGTGAGATGAGGCTTGGAATCATGGTGCAGCTGGAGGGCAGGCGGTGGCGTAGATCTCGTAGCAGCATCCAGTAGTCATAGTCTAGAGGTCTAGGGCAGTTGTTTGTTTTAATACACTGAGATTGTCTATTCAAAAATATGTACTTGCTTTTAAACATGAGTTGTTTCCTATGGTGATTGATGTTTCAAAACTTTTCATGTTTTAAAGCAAAATTGTGAACCCTCTTTAAAGATTTGAATAAAGCTGCATCGTTGTTTTCATTATGTGTTTCAATTTTTGTTAGTCAGTGTATGTAGTAGACTTCAGGGTAGGACATAGACCCTAGCTGGTCACACGACCCTAAGTGGGGGTGTGACATATGGGGACTGAAATTATTATTTTCCTAAAAAATATAAAAAAAACATAGGATATTTTTTTATTTTTTTTATAAATAATTATAATATATAAAAATATTAAAATGAGCACACTATAGTAATTTACATTAATTTGGGTGGATTTAAACCGACGCTGTCATTAGGCGTCAGTTTTTATCCGTTAATTACCCTGATTTAGGGTGAATTCCGTAATGGCTCAAGAATTCAAAAACTTGCTCTCCCAATCTGCTTATTCGATTTAACATTTGCAAGATTGATTTAATATTCAACCGTTAGAGCAAATTTTCAAATTCTATAGTCATTGCGGAATTCATCCTAAATCAGTGTAATTAACGGAGGGTAATTAACGGATAAAAACTAACTGCTAATGACAGCGTAAGTTTAAATCCACCTGAATTAACGTAAATTACTGTAGTGTGCTCAATTTTAATATTTTTTAAATATTATAATTATTTATAAATAAATTAAAAAATATACTGTGATTTTTTATATTTTTTGGAAAAATAATAATTTTGGTCCCCATAGTTTACTCGAATTTTGATTTTTGTCCCCATAGTTTATAAAATTTTGGTTTTAGTTCCTATAGTTTACAAAGTTGATCCTTGCAAGCTCCATGTCACCAGTGTCCAGTCAACACCTATTATCCACGTTAGTGCTATTTAGGCCTCATGTGATGGTAGGGACCAAATCCTAAATGGAAATAAAGTGTGGGGATTAAAACCAAAATTTTAAAATTATAGGGACTAAAATCAAAATTCGAGCAAACTATGAGGACCAAAAATATGATTTTCCCTTACTTTTTTTTTTTCTTCCGATTCTTGGTTATGTTTCTATGACCGGAACTACTTTAGGCATCAAGTCAATGATTACTAGCTAGGGTGAATGACCATCGCCATGACCATTGTAATAAAAGTATTCAACTCTTCCCTTTTTTGCATAATTATATAACATGCATATTCATAGAAGTACAATGCATGATTTTTTCAAAAATCTTATTTGAAAACAATACAAGCAACTCATTACCTTAGCGTTTAAATGGAATGACATAATTTCTTCTTGACTCCATGTATTCATATCAACGATGGGTTGAATATAATCTTGTTTTAACATGCACCAAACACTAATATGTAGAGTTTTCATATAAGTGTATATCCTACTTTTCCAAATTCTAAATTCCAAGATTTGTTATGGCATGAGTTCCAAGTACATATGATCTAATTTAATTTAATTTTTACTATGCATGTTTACTAATGTTATCATTTTATTTTATAGGCACGCTACATGGGGGCCCCTGATCAGGAGCCCTCTATATCGAATGCTTGGAAGGCAGTTCCCTGCGCTCGCTATAATGGCTAGATGAACCAAGCCCGATCGATTGCCATGAGAAAGATAGGTGCGACCCACATTAGGTAAACTCGGGGACATGGCCACGATTGGTTCCCAACAAATGTGTGGGACCAACTCGTGGACCATTGGTCTATAAAGGAGTGGAGGGAGGTCTCCCAGAATGCGGCTAGAGACCATATCTCCTGGGAGGAGGGCTCGAGGGCTCGTCTCACCAGGGGTTTAGTGTCATTCGTGTTGGTGAAATGGTCTACACCAGGGGGGTGAAATGGTCTACACCAAGGGTTTAGGTTAATGTTCAATTCATTAAGATAAATGCGGAAGTGAATAAATTAACGAGTAATCAAACATAATCAAGATAAGCAATGCTAACACAATGCAACTTATAGTGGTACAGCCCCAATGCCTACTCCACTACTTAAGCACCCCGCTTAGGATTTCCAAACTAGTTTAACTAGACTAATTAGTTTCCTTACAGTGAGGAATTTACACCAAAGAGTCTCCGCTCTAAAACCAAAGGCACTTCCACACCTGGAAGTATCCCACCTTTCTACTGAGAGCACTCTCCCACCTCAACCCTAAGGATAACTAAACTAATCCTATCAAACTACGTACGTTTACACCAGTGGAATCAAGCCTTAACACCAAGGCAACCACTAACCATATAAGACCTAACAACCTAGGTCTTCACAACCTCAAATACAATGTAAATAACAACAAAATACACAAACAATGGAGCAAATAAATCAAACAACAAATACTTAGCTCCAAAAGAAACTCCCTAGTCCTCTTGATGCCTAAAGATAATGAATCAATGAAGAATGAAAGCTTAATCAAGAATGTGAAGATCAATGCTAGGGTTTACAAAAAAATATCTCATTGAAGGCTTAGTATAGGATCAAATGATGGCTCAATAGGTTCAACAACACCTAAGGAATGCTCTCATGGCTTGTATTGCCAAGACAACCATTCCCTATTGGTTAAATGGCCTACACTAGAGGGGGGATGAATAGTGTGATAGCTAATCTTTTAGCCTAATGTCGGTTTTAAAATGTTTCTTTGATTACTTAAGCAAATTGCAATATCGACTAAATGCAGAAGCGATTAATAAAGCAATTTACACAAACAAAGATAAGCAATTCTAACATAGTGAGATTTATAGTGGTTCGGCCCCAATGCCTACTCCACTACCTAAGCATCCCGCTTAGGATTTCCAAACTTGACTTTAATAGATTATGAGTGTTTCCTTACAATGAAGAATTTACACCGAAGAGTCTCCACTCTCAACCTAAGACACATCCACACCGGGAAGTCTTCGCCTTCTTAATGAGAGCACTCTTACACCTCAAACCCTAAGGTACAATAATCACTAATCCTAGTAAATCAATCTACCCGGTGGACTTATGCCTTAAACACAAAGGCTACCACCCAAATTAACAAACCTAGCAACCTAGGTTTACACAGGCTCAAATACAATGAAATAAACAATAAAATACAACACTAAATGGAGCAATAAATCAAACACCAAATACTTAGCTCTAGATGAAACTCCCTAGTCCTCTTGATGCCTTGAGAAGATGAATCTTGAAGGTTCAAAGGCAAGATCAAGGTTTTGTCATGGAAACTAGGGTTTGCAAAGAGATGGTTCTAGAAAAGGTTTAGGAATGATCAATGATGGCTCAATGGAGTGTTAGATCCACAAGGAAGGCTTTTCATGGCTGGTATTTATAAGCCATGAGGAGATATGGCCTCAACAGTCATCCCAACGGGAAATTTTTGGCCCATTGGCGTCGTTCAGTTGGTGGCCGGCCGATGGCCGGTCACTGGCCACCGATCGGAGCACACTACCCATTTAGGGTTGTGGCCGGTCGGTGGCCGGCTGATGGCCAGTCCACCGGCCCATCGACCGACACCCGAGAAATGAGGCATTTCACAGATTTTTCTCGCAACGTTCATTTCTAGGTTTCGGGTTTTAAAGTCTTGGGTTCATAAGCATCAATTTGAGGATTTACAATATATGCTAGACACCTAAACCTAAACTCTATCTTCTGACGAAAACCCGAGCATGTCAACCAACATCTTTCCGATTTTTTGATTTCTCCGATATTTTCGATCGCGGATGTTGAGCGCTAACCGATTTGTAACCAAAAAATATTTCTCAATGAAACCATTAGTTCCATGTTTGTTATCATCAAAACCGAGATTAAGACCAAGGTTGAAAATCGTAGGCCAACAATCTCCACCTTTTTGATGATGACAAACATCCTTAAGAATATATATATATATATATATAAAAGCACAAAGGATATCAACCAAGGGATTTCTCCCCCTATCATCATGCATATCTAAGTAAATTTACTCCCCATATATGCATGATTTTCTTATATTTTCTTATATTTTCTTCCATTTACCTATATGTTTCTCCCCCTTTTGACATCAATCAAAAAGGACGAGAAAAATCAACTTATAGTCAAAGTTGAGACTCTAAAAACTATTTTTCATGAATCATGAAAATCTTAACCGAAGGGATGAAAAACAAATATTTAATATGAGACTAAATTATACTTGATAGAAAGGAGTGATAACTAAAACTCAAATCCGAAAATCATGTATAAACTCAAGTATCGATATTTTCAACTATCGGTCAAAATATCAAAACCATTTTAGAAATGATTTTTCTCAAGTGATAGTGAGAACAATACAAAAAATAGAGTTATGATATCTTACTTGAAGTCTTATTTGAAAATTTCAACGAAAATCCAAATTATTCGAAAAAGATGAGTAATTTGAGAAGAGTGATACTTTAGTGGCATTTTCGTAAATAAGTGAATCTTTCATGACATTTATAGATTTCATTCAAACTTTCAAATACCAAGTTATGATCATGTAAAACATGTATATTAAGTTTGGAGTGAAAATACTGTCATTTGATCAAAATATGAACTTAGCACAGTTTTATTCAAAATGGGCATGAAACCATGAAAATAGCTAAGTATCAAATTTTGTTATCTACTCATGTTTTCTCAAACTTAGACACCTGGACATCTAAAATAAGTGAATCTAATTATATCAATCATGTTTGGGCTTAAAAGGAGGTTTCTAAATCACTTTGTTGACTTAGGTCAAAGTATACTTCAAGTTTACATAAATCAAACTTTTAAATCCATGTAAATTCATATTCTTGACGAAATTTTTTGAAACTTTAACATGACAAACTAGATTTTTAAGAAATCTACAGGTTCAAGAATCAGTCAAAAATTAGTTTTCTATAAATTCATAAAATTCTTGAAATCCAAGGGCATTTTCATAAATTTTAGGTATTTTTCTAAAAGTTATCATTTTTTATTCAAACTTTCCAGATATGCTGAATGATCATTTGAGATGCATGTGTCAAGTTTGAACTCAAAATGAATTTTTTAAGTTTATTTTTAAACCTATCTCAATTCCAACCAAAAAACTCATTTTCAATATATCGCACAAGTTATCAAAATCATTTTTGGAAATGATTTCACTCAAAGAATAGTGTGAACGATATCAAAATAATATACTCAAAATTTTATTTGAATTTTTTCGACGAAAAATCAAAGTATTGAAAAGATTGATATTTCAAGAGGATGATACTTCTAAAATGGAAACATGCTCAATATTGAAAAGTATTGAAAAGTATTGATATTTCTAAAATTAATTGAAAATGCTAAAATTTCAATGACATTTCCATAAGTTTTAGTTATTTTTCAAAACATGCTCAATGTGAATTTTTCATTCTAAGTGCATGGGAACACGTCATACCTATTCCTAAACATGTTTATAAAGTTTGAGACTTAAAATGAAGTGTCCACGTCGATTTGTTGACTTGGGTCAAACTTTTTCAAATTTAAGTCCCCTAAAGTGATCTAGTTATCATATTGTTCACCTACACATGAATTTTTAAGTTTAAATACCTAGAATCATATGATATATATGTTTATCTAAACATGTTTACCAACCACTAACTTAAAATGAGGTTTCTAATACGAATTTTAACCTAGAGCAAGTTTCATTTAATCAAAGATATCATGAAATTGCCTAAGTTATCAAAATTTTATTTACTCATGAAATTTCATAGATTTATCTTGCAAAATCAATCATGAGTATAGAGACATCATTAATGCATGAATATTCAAGTATTATAATAATATTTTTGCAAAACCAAAATCATACCTCCAGTGGCGGATCCGAATTTTTGAGTAGTGCAGTCACTTTTTAAAAAATAATAAAAGACACAAAAATTTAAATTTAATACTAACTTTTATAGATGCTATGCAAAATAATATTTTCTAGCATTGGAACTATAATTAAAAAAAATTAAAATTAAAAATAAAAATCACTGTTGCACATTGTAATTTTAAAAAAATAAAAAATAAAAAAATCACTACTCCCCTACAATTAAAAAAATCTAAATAAAAAAACAAAAAAAACACCGCTATACTGCAATTTAAAAAAAAACTCGAGTATATGAAACTATGGAAGAGAAAATGAGAAATTACGTTACTCTTGAAAATAGAGGTTGTCTACCGTGTTTTTTTGTGAGGAGGCTGAGGCGTGAGAAATTGAGAATATGGAAGACATGAAGAAGAGAATAAAATCACCGCGTTTTTTTTTGTCGTGTCAGCATGAGGAGGGCAGAGGTTGAGTTGCTGAGATGTGAGGGAGGGATTTAAGACATTGGGATTTAAAAATAGTGTTTGTGAAAATGATAAAATCGCCCTGAAAAGAAAAAGTTAAGACTAGATTTGACCAAGTAATATTAAATAGTATTTTAAGTAGGGTTTTTTTATCATGATTCAAATGATTTGTTCGAGTAAATAAGTAATTTGACAATATAGGTATCTCTTAGGGAACTTCTGTTAAGGGCAGTTGAATAGGAAGTTGCAACTGCTATTTCAACTGCTACTAAAAGCAAAGTAAGAAACAAAACAAAATCATAAGAAAACACGCAAACACAATGATTTATTTACGCAGTTCAGTGACAACACATGTCACCTAATCTGCGGGGCACTCACTGGACAAATGTCTAATCCACTCTCTATAAGTACAAATTAAGTCCTCTGGATTTCACACCCGAAATACGACTACAGTACTACAGTCAATAGAAATAACAATAACACTATTTGGTATTACAAGTAAAATACCAACTTGCCTCTCTATGACATCTCTACCATAGAGTTCTGTCCTCCACACAACCTTGTATTGTAGTGAGCTTATCCACCAAAAACCAATCTTCACCTGAAGATAAGAAATGTCTGCACTCAGCAATTTGCACTCAATAGTCTCAACTTCTCTTGATAATTGATAATCAGTGTAAGCCCATATAGAAAGTTGTAAATCAGATATTTCCATCAAATTTTATATGAGACAACCGAAAGACCTGAATCAAAGTTGTCCATAACTATTTGTTTAATAAACTCATTAGTTTAACAATCAACAGTCATCGGTTCAAAAATAAATAGACAGCTCATAACTCCTATAGTTCATAAAGATCAAGGAGTAACGTCCCGAACATAAAGAGTATGAAAACTCTTCACTACCCTTAACACCAAAACGGACAGACGACATATATATAAAGATGATTAATGATGCTAGAGATATTAAGAGAATCATCATTAATAAAGTAGACCAAGAGTCATTATCTCTATAGGAGACAAAAAGTTATCTTTCTGCGATACATGATTGACAAGAGAACCATAGATTGTTGAAGCAATCGAAACTGTCTTCACACAATTGAGACTGTCTTCAATATATGCAGAGTTCCTCATAGATGTAGATGAGATCATCACTTTTGCCAAATACAACCAACATACAAAGGCCAACACTAATATTTCTCCTCCTTTGGATTATTTGGTAAAAACTAACCTATGAGAGTAAATTTCAAAAAATGATATCACAAGAGAAGATTCTCAAATAAACACACTGCTCAAGATTTAATAGTTCAGAGAAAGTATGTCAGACATCACAGAACTTTCCTATTCAAGTTCAGCCATCACATAGTCACATCCACCACAGGAGTCACAAACATCAAAGACATAACCATCACAGACGCAGACATGAGAAATACAATCAGACAACCAACCATCAAACCAAACTCGGTCAAACAACATTTATTAGACACCTATTTATTCATTATTCAGACACCCCCATTTATCTTCCTCTTTTTGGCCTAATAAGCCAAATGAGAGAAAGTAGTCATTCAGAGCTATCATGACTGGACGAACCATAGACCTTTCCAGAATGTAGAGATGCAGAACCTACACGACTAGCTGAAAAATATTCAAGAAAATTTTTCTCAATAGATTTTACCTGCAGGTAAAGTTGAGCCAAAGACACTTGAGTTTTGAACATATCATCACGAATAGCTCTTTTGGTTGTAGATGAAGGACCCGGATAGAGTTTCAAGGCTTTGGATGCAAGAGCTGGAGTTATGTCAGCAGCAGTTGGAATAGTGACTGTATCAAGATTTGCATCAGCAGTTTTAACTGCTTCAGAAATGGTTTCATCTGTGACTGTCTTAGTCTTAAGAACTGGAGAAAACAAAATAGGTCCAATCCTTCTTGGAATTTTGTCAAGTTCTTCATCAACAACAACAAAGAAATAGTACCAAAATTTAAAGGGAAAATTGACAAATCTAACTCATACTTTGACGAAATTAACAAATTTAATTCACCTTTTAATTTGCATCAATTATAACCTGTACTTATCAATTTATATCAATTCTAATCTTTCGTCTACTTTCTCTTAATCGCCCCGTTAGTTGCTGACGTGACATCCTAGTCAGTAACTTAATTTATATTTTTTTAATCTGAACTTGCCACATCACCCTATTTTAAAAAGAAAATTGACAAATCTAACCCATACTTTGACAAAATTAACAAATCTAACCCACCTTTTAATTTGCATCAATTATAACCCGTACTTATGAATTTACATTAATTCTAACCTTTCGTCTACTTACTGTTAATCGCTCTGTTAGTTATTGACATGACATCCTAGTTAACAAATAGGGTGACGTGGCAAGTTCAGATTAAAAAAATATAAATTAAGTTGGTGACTAGGATGCCACATCAGCAACTAACAGGGCGACTAACAACAAGTAAACAGAAGGTTAGAATTGATATAAATTCGTAAGTACAAGTTATAATTGATGCAAATTAAAAGGTGGGTTAGATTTGTTAATTTCGTCAAAGTATTGGTTAGATTTGTCAAATTTCCCAAATATAAATCTAAGTTTAAATGGAAGGCTAATTAGAAAGGAAAATAAAAAGTTTGTCTATATTCCCATGAATGAGGTATGATTTTGGTTGTTGCAAATATCTATTCCAATACTAAAATAAATCATGTTTTATTGGTGTCTCTATACTCATGATTGAAATTGCATGTTAAATCCTTGAATTCTCATGAGTAGGTAGAACTTTAGCACTTAAGCAAATTTCATTGAGTGAAATTGCCCTAGGTTAAAATTTCATTTTGAGCCCAAACTTCATAAACATGTTTAGATTTACTCATGTTAGGTATTCATGTGTTTAAACTTGAAAAACCATGAGTAAATGATAAGGTTGATGCTGTAATACCCGGGATCTCGTAACATATAAGATATATGTGGTGCAGCGCACGGGATCGGGGAATAGCCGGGTTGAGTCGCAAGAATCGACACTAATAGCAAGTATAACTTAATTGGTTGACTCATGAAGCATGTTGTATGACTTATGTGTTAGATTGATTTAAGTTGGGATGGAATCGGGTTACGAGTTGAGTCGGGGTTCGATACGGACTCGGGTTGCGTTGAGTAATGATACTTAAGTCTCGAGGGCACTTTGGTCAAAAACCAAAGGAGGGGAAATAAAACCCTTGACCTCAAGCCGCCGTGTGGCTCAAGGAGAGAGAGCCACACGCAGCCCGAGGGAAGGGGAGGGAGATCTTATGGACGGCGCCGATCTCGCGTCATCGTTAGAGAAGCCGAGATTCATCTTGATCGTGTCCACCTTTGCGTCTGATTGAGGTGAGTGGTTGGTTTATTAGAAAGGGGAGGCGGGTGGCCGAACCTTGGAGGTCCTGTAATCGAGTTTTACGCGATGTTTCTTGCCGATTGATGTGGCTTCTCGGGTTTGGACTTCGGATGATGCGCATAGCTGTGATTATGTTTTTTTTATCGTGTTTTATGTGATTTAGGGGTTGGCCGCATAGAGGAAAAAGGGGGAAGGTCATGCCGAAAATTTCCCCAATTTCCTCGTGCGGCTTATAACCCATGGATCATTTTCTTTTTGGTAAATATCAGATCCTTAGATTGATGCATGAGAATTGTTGTTGAAAGCATGCCCTTCCTACCTAGAAGGCTCGGCCGAGCAAGGTGTTACCCTGCTCAAGTTTCGACCAAGCAAGGGTAAGGGTGGAACTGAAAGATTAATTGAATTATTCATGCTTACATGCTTGGTGTTAAATTGTATTTATGTTATGAGATTTCTCGCTCATCATATGAATTGTTAGTAGCGATAGATCTAGATTATCAAGTTTAAGGAAATGTTCTTGTTATTGCATACATGGTTAGGATTATATTCTAATGCCAGTGGCCCATCATACCATGTTATACTACTTGTTTCCTTACTATGAATTTAGCTTTAATCGCTGAAATTAATCTCTTGCTCTAGCATTCATTTAGTTACCATTGTTGGTATTTAATTTTGGTGATTAACGTTGGTAACTATTGCTAGTAATTATTGTTGATAAGAGTAGGCCACATTCTTCGCTATATTTCGTTTACTCAACTAAATCAAGTAGGAAGGATTTCTATACCCATGAATGGTAGTTACCCTGAGAAACAAAATACATACACTAGGTGTCACACCTAGGGATAGACAGCGAACCTTAGTGTTCAACTGGTACGATCCAAGGGAAGTCTCGGATAAGGGCACTGCCCGAATAAACCTAGGTGGAATTATTACTGAAACATTGATTGTGTACTGTGATTGAGATGGTCTATTGAGGCATGTCATCAGTCGAACGGCTACCACATGTCTCAGCGGTGATAGGGTCTTGAGATTGCACCAGCGGGCCCGCTAGGTGTTAAACTCAGGTGGTGGAGGGTCTTGAGATTCCGTCAGTGGGCCACGCTGACGATAGACCCAAGTCGGGTGGGACTAGCTATCCCTAACCCGGAGGGTTCTAGAGACTAACCCGGGATTGATTGTTTTGTACATTGTATGCCTTGTTAGGTTGGTTGAGAAGGCCGGTTCGGCCTGGTTTGATAGGGTTGGGAAGCCTAGTATGGCCGACCCCCCCCCCCCCCCCCCCCACACACACACATGAATAGGCCCATAGTGGCCGAAATGGTATGAGTTGGTAAGGGCCAAGGAGGCCGGTTCAATCACTTTGGTGACTTGACATGTTTGTTTAGCTTAAATTCCTTGACTGTACTATACTATTGTCTATGTTATCTTAACCGAGATTTATGTGGATGTTCGAGAGAATTGCTCACTGAGTTCCTCGTGGACTCACGGTTTGTTTATTATTGTTTTGCAGAGCCCGACCCGTGAGGTACGGCCTGGTGGCATGGCGCAGCTGGAGTGCACGTGGAGGCACAGATCTCGTAGCAGGCGTCCTTAGAGTCGTAGTCGTGTTAGTTAGGGTTGATGGTCATGCATTGAGTGGTCGTTCGTAAAAACATTTACGGTTTTAAGCTTGATCTGTTATTTGAAAAACTAAGTTGTTTCTTTAGACTTAAAACTGTTTAAAATTAATAAAGTTTGGTCGCCATTTATTTCATGGTTTTTCGATGGTTCGGTGTTGTTCTTTTATGATTGGTTAAGTGCATGTGGTAGGCTTTGGGGTATTGACACTTACCCTGGCCGGTCATGCGACCCCGAGTTGGGGAGTGACAGATGCTTAGCTAGATTCATGTTAAATGCATGTTTTTGAATAAAATCTTGCTAAGGTGATATTTTGACAGAGACTTGAATGTATGCATGATTCCCGAACTTGGATTTTATTTATTATTTCTTGCAATCATGTATGTTTTAGTCTCATATTAGATATTTGGTTTTCATCCCTTTGGTTGAGATCTTTATGCTTCATGAAAAATGTTTTAGAGTCTCAACTTTAATTAGATTGACTTTTCTTGCCCTTTTTGATTGATGTCAAAAGGGGAAGAAAAATATAGGTTAAAGGGGAAGAAAATATAGGAAAACCATGCATATAGATAGGGGGAGTTTATTTTCATAGATATGAATGTTGATAGGGGGAGAAGTCCCATGATTGACTTCCTTTATGCTTAATAGAAAATATTTTCTTAAAGTTGTTTATCGTCATCAAAAATGGGGAGATTATTGGCCTAAGGTTTTCAACCTTGGTCTTAATCTCGGTTTTCATGATAACAAACTTGGAACTAATGTTTGAGCAAGAAATATATATTTTCAGGTTCCATATCATTTTGCATGCGACGTCTCCGATCGGAAAAATCATGAAAAATGAAGAATCGGAGGCTTCGGAGTCGAGAATGTCAAAATTAGTTTAGGACTTAATTTATTTTATTGTAAATATTCCTAAGCCTTACTTTTGATGTCCTCATTGAGTTCACAATCCAAAAAATGAAACCTGAAAACTTAAAAAACTAGAAAAATCAGAAAATGATCCTGGGGGCTCCTTGGAGGGCTACAAAATTTAGATATTTTCTTGCCATTAAAAATCCCAATAATTGTTCCTTAGGTATAAACAAATGTAATACCCAGGATTTCCTAATATAAAATTTCTTTGGTGCAACCCATCAGATCGGGAACTAACTGGGCTAACTCGCGAGATCGCCGCGAGTAGGAGGTATGAGTTAAATTTTAGACTCATGGTTAATGCTTTTGAAATCTATATGTTGGGTTGACTCAAGTCGGGTTGAAATCGGGTTTGCCGATCGAGTCGGGGTCCAATCCGAGCTTAGGTGGAGTCAAGTGAGGGGGTTAAGTGAAGAAGGGCATAATTGACAAAAAAAAAGGAGAAGAGAGAATTAGTCCCTCACCCCAAGCCGCCGTGCG
Organism: Canna indica; assembly: GCA_034359265.1. Classification (NCBI taxonomy): domain Eukaryota; kingdom Viridiplantae; phylum Streptophyta; class Magnoliopsida; order Zingiberales; family Cannaceae; genus Canna; species Canna indica. The sequence goes on along the minus strand of CP136892.1, from coordinate 39,002,901 downwards.
GCTCAAGATAAGTTTAGCCGCATGCAACCCGAGGTGAGGAGGAGAGGAGAAGAGGAGCTCTTGGGCAGCGCCGGATCTGCATCGTCGCCGGAGAAATCAGGATCATCTTCATCTTGTCCAACTTCTTCTCTAGTCGAGGTGAGTGGTCTAATCGAGATCCATAGGGTAGGCGGGTAGCCGACCCAAGGTATTGGGGATTTTATCGATTTCTCGTTATATTTCCATCGTTTCATAAAATTTTTTATTGAGATCTAATCATCTTGTGTATATGTTGTTTAACGACGAAGTTTCACGGAGTTTTCCTCGAATTTAGAGGTCGGCTGCATGAAGGAAAAAGGGAAAAGGTCATGCCGAAAATTTCCCCAATTTCCTAGAGTGGTCGTAATCTCTTGGATTGAGTTCTTTTCATGATTGGTGGCTCGATTATTCTTGATCATGGCCAAAAGCCCTCTTCTTCCACCCTGATCAATCTCGGCCGAGCATGAGTAACCTAGGTTAGGTTCGGCCTGGCATGAGTAACAGGAGGGGAAAGCGGCTCGACTTGGTTCATGTTTACATGTAGAGTTTTATTTCATCGTTTATACTATAGATTTCTCACTTGATGTATGATCTGTTAGTAGTGGTAGATTGAGTTTATCATGCTATAAGGAAATATTCTTGAGCGCACATATATGCTTAGGATGTAGAATGGCATGTGAATCATGGAAATATTTCATTTATTTTCTAATGTAAATGCCCAATCCTTGCCAAGTTATATTCCTTGTTTCCTGATCGAAATTTAGATATTTATTGCTGAATTTAATCTCCTTATTTTTGGAAATCATGTGATTATTCATGTGGATGTAGAACGAATTTCCTATGTTATATATGCTGTGATGAATCCGAAAGTTGACATTTTCATGCTTATGAAATGTGGTTACACTTAAGGAACATAATGTATAGACTAGGTTTCACACCTAGGGAAGGATAGCGGACATTAGTACTCGACTAGTGCGATCCGAGGAAGGGGTCGGGTCCGCGTTGATGCCCGGGGATTTACATGGAAGTTTTTCTTTGAGAAACTCTCATTGTGTATTGTGATTGAGATGGTCTACTGAGGAGTACCGATAGCCAGAATGACTACTACTCGACTCAGCGGTTATTAGGGTCTTGAGATTGCATCAGCGGGCCCGCTAGGTGTTAGACCCGAGTGGCGGAGGGTCTTGAGATTTCATCAGTGGGCCACGCTGACGGTAGGCCTTAGTCGGGTGGAACTAGCTATCCCTAACCCGATGGGATCCTAAGACTAATTGACCATCCTAGTCGACGGGCCCGGTGATTCTTATTGACATTCCTTGTATGTTGTATAGGCTGGTGCGGCCGAGTACTGTATTGTGGTGAAGGCTGGATAGAGCCGAACCACTCAGGCAGGATGGGGCCATAGTGGCTGAATGATACTCAGTCTAAAGGAGCCGATATGGCAAGACCTACTAATTTGCATAGTATGGCCAATTGACCTATTACCATGATATGACTAGCATAGACTTCTAATATATGTGCTTGTATATATATTTATATGTTATCATATCGGGGATTTAAGTGGAGGTTCGGAAGGACCTCTCACTGAGTTCCTCATGAACTCATGGTTTTGTTTGTTGTTGTTTTGCAGAGCCTGACCAGTGAGGTACGGTTTGGTGGCATAGTGCGACTGGAGGGTAGGCGTTAGCACAGGTCTCGTGGCAACCAGTCATGTAGTCGTAGTCGTATCGAGTAGGGTTATTGGACATGCACTGAGTAGTTTTGTTCTTAAAAACTTGTAACTGTTTTAGACTTTGAAACTCGACTCGTTTCCTTCGAATTTGAAACCCTTTAAAATTGTTTTGATTTTGAATAAAGATTTGCGTCGCTCTTCCTTATTTCGTGTTGCCTTGATGTACATTATTTTCATGTATATTATTGTGTAGTGCATGTGGTAGGCTTCGGGGTACCGACACATACCCTAGCTGGTCACGCGACCCTGAGTTGGGGTGTGACAACAAATTAAAGATATATTTCTAAGGAATTTTTAGAAACCGTTAACCTAAAAAAATAAGGCTTGAAAGGCTAGAAACCTCCAAACTATCTATAATTCCCAAAATACCCCAAACCAGTTTCTAAAAACCTGCCCAGAATTCCCAGAATGCCCCCAAATGGCTCTTTTTCAAATTAGAAAAGGTTTGAACAGCTCTTTTCTTCCATACCCCAATACCAACTCTATAAATACATTTAAAACTCCCTTCCTAAGGCTCCCAACTATTCCATTGAGCTATCAAACATTCTCTTGAGCCTTAAAGAGTGATTCTAAAGTGCAAATCCTAGTTTTCATCTCTCATTGTCTTCCTTCACTCTTGTAATATCCTAGATATTAATTTTAGTTTTCCATCTTTGTTTGTATTTGTCAGCCTACCGAGCTAGTCCGAGGTCGAGCCAAGGAGACTCATGGTCTGGTGTGAGCTTGCAAGCTCGGGTGAGTTGAATTATGATTTATAATAATGTAGCATGTGGATGTGCATGTGTTTGTTGCTTATAATTATTTTTGCGTTTAGATTGGATTAATTAAGCTTAGTCGGGTTAGCCGGTTTGGTTTTGGCTAGAGGCGGATGCGGGTTTGCTAAGAGGATTAGTGGATTTAAGTTTAAGGAGGGTACAAAAACCCCTCCCTTCGGTGTACGGTCCCCATTGGAGCCGCACGTAATTCTTGAAGGGAGGAGCCATGCCGCCAGCCGCGGCCTGAGCCGAGCCCCTCTCCCTCTGCTTCCCCTCTTCTTTCGCCTCTCTTGGAAGCCAAGCCTTCTTGAAGCCGGCGCCTCTTCTACCTCTTCTTGGGGCCGGCGACTTGAGGAGGAGCCGCCGCCCTCTCTTTCTCTTGGTGGAGCCGAGCCGCCACCCTTTGGAGCCAGATTCGGGGGCCGTCGGTCGGGATTTCTCCTCTAAATTTCCTTCCTATTTAGGTGAGTGGTTTTACCCCTCATTCTCGGGTTTTCTATGAATTCTTGAAGCCTTTCTTGAAGGCAAAGATGTTTGATTTGTTTACCGTCGATCTATCAAGTTTTCACCATTCTTTTTGATTGTCGTGTTGGATGAGGCCCTAAACTCTCCCCTATGGGGTTCGGTAGCCCTAGGATGACCCTAGGGGTGCTCGGCCAAGGCAGAGACGAGGGTGCCCTCAAGGTGCTCGGTGAAATGCCTAAGTGAAAGTTTTTGGTGTTCTTGAGATCTGTGCCTTAAATTGCTTAATAAATTGAATTCCTACATGTTCAAGCATGCCTTGTAATTAATCTGAGATTTATTTTTGGATATAAATCATTTTTATAAAATTGAGATCTTGATATTGATGCCATGAGGGTTCTTGAAGAAGGGTTCTTGATCATGATGCTTGTTTCTTGATTAAGGTGTTGTTGATGCTTGTTAGTCTTGTTTAATAAGCATGAAATTTGAGAAATTTATCTCAAGATTAGTATTCTGTTTAAATGATAATTAAGGATCTAATTTCTATAAATTTTGGATTTACTTTCATGCTAAGTTGAACAACTTAATGTTGCTGAAATTTAAGGCTGAGATTATGAATCTGTGTTGTTTTTAGAATACTTGCTGTAGTGTGTGTATTTCTCTGAACATAGTTGTGTAACCTATCGTTTCAACTAGAAAACTTAGTTTGGAAATATAGGACACACTCTAGAGACCATATTTTGGTTAGATACATCAGTTTTGGGCATAACAGTAAGCTAAAATAAAACCCTAATCTTGGTGATGTAAATTTTAATTTCATAATTAAAATTGAGCAATGGGTCAGCATAATCTATTATGAACCAACAAATGATGTTATGCATAAAATATAAACCTCACGGGTTTACGACATTACGGGTCTAGGAGTTGTGGTCGGGTATTGGAGTGTTGAGACGCTTCCCAATAAGGTTGACACCCCTAAGATACCGTAGGAAATACTTGACTTAGGTCATGTTGTGCCATATCTTTATGAATGGAGAAGAGGCTCGTTGAGGAGCCATATTTTGGGCTATGCCGGAAGGTTGGATGGCTAATTCCCAACCTGTGGAACAAGTTCGGATGAGCAAATCCCGATTGTTCCAGTTTGTCCTCGTGGAATGAGTTCGGGGGGCCTGTCCGATTATCCCCGAGGTATTTTTTTTAAGGAATAAGTTTGGAGGACCTACCCGATTATTCCTGTGATATCTTAAAGGGGTAAGTTCGAAGGGCGTACCCGATTACTCCTGTGATATCTTAAAGGGGCAAGTTCGGATGGGTTATTCCCGATTGTCCCTTCGCGTCTCGTAGAGCAAGTTCGGAGGGCCTTCCCTATTATCCTAGTATGTTTTGTTGCCATAGGGCATGGTAGGCTTAGTCCTATTGATCTTCACCGTTGGGTGTTGGATGGCTTCGGACAAGTAGTGTCCAGATGGCCTGTTAGCTGGACACTATATTGTGACCTCTCCTGCTTGAGTCAAGAGTTTTAATTTATTCATCATAGCTATGTTTGGTTTTTCGTGGGGGTTGGTAGAATTGCTCACTTCGAACTCACCCATTGTCGTTTGTTTTTATTTTACAGAGCTTGACCGGTGAGATGAGCTGGAGCACTTGGCGCGACTGGAGAGCAGAGGAGCTACATTGATCTCATAGCGGTCCTAGTTAGGGGTCGTAGTCGAGTCTGTAGTAGTTTATCATGCACTGTGTTTTGGCATTTCGGAGTTGTAGTCCCTTGGGGACGTTTATGTCATTAATTTCGGATTTCATTATTGGTGGTCTATTGGACTTGATTTATTATTTCCGCACTTTGTATTTGTGTTAAACCTACTTATAATAAATTTTGTATGGTTTTTCTTTCGAAATAAAACTTGTTTATTTCTTTCCGATATGTTTTACTGTTGAGTTGGCATGTGCATGGTTTAGGCTGCGGGGTATAGGTGCGTATAGATTGGCCAGTCACGTGACCCTGAATTGGGGCGTGACAATGTGGTATCAAAGCATGTGGTTCGGTCTAACTAAGACCTAGAGTTATTACTGTATAGGGCATTGCTAGCGTGTCTGTAATATCCTAGATATTTAAATTATTATTTCTTTTCTGTTGCGTGTGTTTGCCAGCCTAGCGGGCTAGTTCGTGGTCGAGCCGAGTCGACTCATGGTCCGAAGCAAGCTTGCGAGCTCGGGTAAGAAAAATATAAATTTATGAATTTATGAAATTAGGTTTGACTGATTGGAATTATTTTTAATTATTGTGGTGTTTGGATAATTATGAATTATGCCTATGTAGGTGCATTTAATTAGATGCTTATGATTTAATTAAGTTATCAGGTTAGCGGGTTGGTCTTGGCTTAAGTGGATGCGGGTTGGGCTTAGGTTAGAAGGGTTAGGGTTGAGGAGGAATTATAAAACCCCCTCCCTTAGGTTGTGGCTCCAACTTTTGGAGCCACACAATTGTGAGAGGAGCCAGCCGACAGCCCAAGACGCCAGCCGCCGCTCCTTTCTTCATCTTCCTTGGAGCCACCGCCCTCAAGCCTAGCCGCCAAGCCATCCTCCCCTCTTCCCCTCTCTCTTTCCCCATCTTGGAGCAGTCGGCTTGAGGAGGAGCCGCCGCCCCTCCTTCCTTCCTCTTCTTGGAGCCGTCGGCTTGAGTGGAGCCGCCACCCCTCTTTCTCCCTTGTTGAGTCGAGTTTCCCCCTTTGAGGCCGGATTTGGATATCGCCGCTTGGAAGTTCTTCTCTAAATCATTTTACGAATCAAGGTGAGTGGTTTTATCCCTCCTATTCGGGTTTTCTTCGATTTTTCTTGAAGCCGCCTTGAAGATTATTGATTTCGATAATGTTATTTTGTGTTCTTGAGATTTTCTGGGTTTCTATGCCATAGTTAGATCTTAAATTTTGATCTCATATCATGGAATTTATGTTTAAGGGAAGATCTGTGATTTTACAATTAAATCTTGTGAATCTTGGGTGTAAACCTCATCTTGGAATTCTAGGTATTCTTGATGCTAAAGAATTCATTTAATCTCCTTGATTTTTGGTTAGAGATTCTTGATATATATGCTAGCTTTTATTGAATAAAAATTATGAGATTGTATGCATGATTGGCTTGATGACATGAATCTGTGATGTTAGAAATTTAGGAGTTTTATTTTGCATGTTGTGCTGGAAATTTCAGCTTTTTGAAATTTATGTGCTGTTTATTGAATCTGGGCTGATTTTTTATTTCTCTGTTATTATGTGATTAGATCTCTGATTATAGTCATGTAACCTATCGTTTTGACCAGAAACATAGTTTTGAAACATAAGACACACTTTCAACAGTAGATTCGGGGTATATACAACACTTCTGGGTAGAACAAAAGCCTAGAACAAAACTCTAAAATAAAACCCTAATTGAGATGATCTAGATTTTAATTCTTTAATTAAAATTGGGTCTAAGGGTGAGCAGAATCTATTGTGAACCAACTTACAATGTATGCATGAAATAAAACCACACGGGTTCAAGATGTTGCGGGTCTAAGGGGTAAGAGTCGGGTTTGAAGTGTTGAGACGCTTCATAGTGAGGACACTCTTAGGGACACCGTAGAAGAATCTTTACTTAGGTCTTGATGTGCCATATTCTTGGGAATGACGGAGCGGCTCATTTAGGAGCCGGGTTACGGGCTACGCCCGGGTGGTTGGATGTCAATTCCCAACCTGCAGGATAAGTTCGGTGGGCCTTTCCCGATTATCCTGATATGTGCGGTTACCCTTAGGCATGGTAGGGATTCGACCCGATGCACCTCTTGATGGTGATGTTGCCTTTGGGCATGGTAGGGATTTGACTCGATGCACCTCTTGATGGTGATGTTGCCTTTAGGTGTGGTAGGGATTCGACCCGATGCACCTCATTGATGGTGATGTTGCCTTTGGGCATAGTAGGGCTTCGGCCCGATGCACCTCTGTGATGGTGATGTTGTCTTTGGGCATGGTAGGGCTTCGACTTGATGCACATTTTTTTTTAGGTGACGTTGCCTTCGGGCATGGTAGGGCTTCGGCCTGATGCACTTCTTTGAAGAGATAGATGCTGTGGGCATGGATGGCCTTCGGGCCTGGTAGCTAGTCACATTTTTGCGACGTGGCCTTTTTAGAGATTGAATTTATTTATGTTATGTCTGTGTTTATTTGTGACGGTGGATAAAGACGCTCGCTGAGTTTTTTGAACTCACCCGTTGTCGTGTGATTTCTATTTTGTACAACTTGACCGGTGAGGTGGGTTGGATGCACTTGGCGTCGGTGGAGGGTAGAGGAGCCGTTGGATCTCATAGCAGTCCTAATTAGGGTCGTAGTCGAGCTTTTCTTTTGGTAGTGTCATACACTTGTATTAGCTTGTTTTGGTGTTAGCCTGAGGGCATTTAAGTTATTATTTCGGGGTTTTTTTTTACTGAACTTTTGAACTGTTGAACCTAATCGTATTTCCGTTTTTCTTTACTTCTGAGTTATTAATCTAAACTTGTTATTGATTCACTTTTCCTTTAAAATAAAAGTTGTCGTTTTCTTTCCACTACACTATTTGTTTTGGCATGTGCATGGGTTAGGCTTCGGAGTATAGGCACGTATACCCTGGTCGGTCACGGGACCCTGAGTTGGGGCGTGACAAAGTTGGTATCAGAGCATGTGGTTCGGTCCGACTATGACCTAGAGTTGTCTCCGTATAGGGCATTGCTAGCATGTCAGTATACGGTAGGGGTATGCTATTAGATCAATGGGCTAAGTCTGCACCTCAGCGCGACTTGTGGTTTGGTTTGCAAACAGTGGGTGAATTCAGTTGCTTAATCTTGTATTATTTCTTTTCTGGTGTTTCTAGATGAATGGAGGCCTTTGATGCCGCAAGGAGCGGTAGTGATAGCAAATCCACTGAGCGCTGAGGCTGAGGTCGAGGCCGGGGCCGGGGTCGAGGGAGACCACCGCAGGCCCAGGAGGAGGTGGGACAAGATCCCATAGTTGTCCTGCTGCAGGCCCGTGTGGCTAAGCTGACTAAAGCACTCCGCAGGGAGGAGGAGTTGGGACAGTCCCAGGGTAGCACAGCTTGAGGCCATGAATGACCCTGTGCTAGAGAGTGTACCATTTTTGGGGGGGCACCTTTGTATGGGTGCCTGGATTAGAGATCCTTGCAATGATTGTTTAGTATCTTGAACGATTCATTGGGTCTCGTCATATAGTTAAATATTTATGGTGCAGTATGGTTAGGGTGGCCCTAGGGATCCTAGGGGGGGCGATTGATAGATTTTTGCAAAAGGGATCTACAGGGGTTGGCTGAGAGTAAATTTCCCCTATAGATGAAATTTTGGATTGATTGGAGGATCTTTCTCTTAGATTTCAGGAAATATAAATTATGGGTGTAGAGAGACCTTATGCTTAAGGGCTATGGTTATGTGCGACCAAAGAGCGGTTTCGTTCTGAGGCATATTTTGGGTGCGGACAAGTTGGGCACTTCAGGAGGGATTGTCTTGGACCAGAGGAAAGGCACCGATGTCAGTGGGTTCCATAGCTCAGAGGGGTTAGACTCAGGGAGGAGGCCAGCGAGCTTGTGGTTCAGAGAGGCCCGTTGCACGAGTGTTCGCTATGAACCAAGAGGGTGCTGAGGCGTTCAGTGCAGTAGTATTTGGTAACCTTGTTGTAGCTTCAGCTATTGCATATGTCTTGTTCGGTCCAGGTGCTATGCACTCTTTTGTGTCTGCCTTGGTTGCTGCTAAGTTGTCAGGGATATCTTCAGTGCTTGAATTGCCCCTTGTGGTGTCTACGCCTACAGGCGTTTCTGTGATAGCAGAGACAATCTTTCGAGGTTGCAAGGTAGTCATTGTGGGCATGTGCCGATGGCCGATTTGACACTCCTGCCAATGTTAGAGCTTGATGTGATATTGGGCATGGATTGGTTGGCGGACCATTTCGCCTCAGTTGATTGCAGGGCTAAGACTGTGACCTTCAGTAAGCCCGGGATGCCCCAGTTTACCTTCCAGGGTGAGGGAAGGGGTGAGCCGTTGATGGCGATATTAGCTCTTAAGGCCTGAAAGTTACTTTTTGGCAGGTGTCAATCATTTTTGGCGTTTGTGTCAGTGGCAAAGGAAGGTGGAGGTGCGGCCAGAGACATCGGGAGGACAATTATAGTATGCAGGTTCTTGGATGTATTTCCTGAGGAGTTGCCAGGATTACCCCCAGAGAGAGAGATCGAATTCTGTATCGATTTATAGCCAGGGGTGAAGCCAATCTCCATTCCTCCGTATCGGATGGCACCAGCTGAGTTGAGGGAGTTGAAGTCCCAGCTGCAGGAGCTACTTGATCTGGGTTTCATTCGCCCCAGTGTTTCACCTTGGGGTGCTCCAGTGCTCTTTGTATAGAAGAAGGATGGGTCCAAGCGGATGTGCATTGATTACCGGCAGCTTAACAAGGTAACAGTGAAGAATCGGTACCCGTTGCCCAGGATTGATGATTTGTTTGATCAACTTCAGGGAGCGCAGTGGTTTTCTAAGATTGACCTGCGGTCAGGGTATCATCAGTTGAGGATTCGGGATAGTGACATTCCTAAGATTGCTTTCAGGTCAAGGTATGGGCACTTTGAGTTTCTGGTGATGTCATTCGGGCTGACTAATGCACCTGCATCATTTATGGACCTGATGAACCAAGTGTTCAAGGAATACCTGGATAAGTTTGTGATTGTGTTCATTGATGACATTTTGATTTATTCCAGAAGCAGGGAGGATCATGTTGAGCACTTGAGGGTAGTTTTGGAAACTCTCAGGGAGCACAGGTTGTATGCCAAATTCTCCAAGTGTGAGTTCTGGCTGGAGAGTGTAGGAATAAAGGTGGACCCTGTAAAGATAGAGGCAGTTCAGAACTAGAAGAGGCCGACCAATGTCTCGGAGATTCGTAGTTTTCTGGGGTTGGCTAGGTACTACAAAAAGTTTGTGGAGAATTTCTCCAGGATTGTAGCGCCATTGACCCGCTTGATCCAGAAGACGGTCAAGTTCGAATGTGACAGTAGGTGCGAGGAGAGCTTTCTGAAGCTCAAAGACCGCTTGACGTTGACGCCACTTCTGGCAGTACCCTCGGGTTAGGAGGTTTTGTTGTTTATTGTGATGCCTCCCGAGTCGGCTTGGGTTGTGTGCTGATGCAGAATGACAGAGAAGATGGCTTGAGCTGTTGAAGGACTATGATTGCACAATCATGTACCATCCGGGGAAGGCTAACGTGGTGGCAGATGCATTGAGCAGAAAATCTATGGGCAGCATAGCACATTTGGCGATTAGGAGGAGGTCGTTGGCTCAGGAGTTGGCCTTATGCTTGGATGGAGGAGCAATCTTGGCAGTGTCAGAATCAGGTCCGCTAGTGGCCCACTTGAGAGTGCAGTCGGCATTGGTTGACATGTTGCGGGCAGCGCAGGAGGAGGATGCCTTTTGTGCACTCACTAAGGATCTGGGCAGGAGAGGAGATGTAGATAATGGGTTCAATGTGGACTCGGAGGGTGTCCTAAGGTTTAAGAACCGGATTGTGGTACCAGATATGGCCGAGGTTTGCAGGCAGGTGCTGGAGATGGCTCATCAATCCACCTACACTATGCATCCGGGAGCCGCAAAGATGTACCGAGATCTCAGACAATACTATTGGTGGAAAGGCATGAAAAGAGAAGTGGTCGAGTTTGTGTCAAAGTGCTTAGTGTGTCAGCAGGTGAAGGCTGAGCATTTGAAGCTGGCAGGGTTGCTCCAGAACTTAGGGGTACCGAGTGGAAATGGGAGAAGATAACCATGGATTTCGTGACTGGGTTGCCAAAGTCCGAAAAAGGCAGTGACTCCATCTGGGTAGTGGTGGATCGCCTAACTAAGTCATCGCACTTCATACCAGTCAGGATGACCTTTTCAACTGAGCAGTATGCGAGGTTGTTTTTGGATCGGATCATTGCTTATCATGGAGTTCCAATTATGATTATCTCAGATCGGAGCACTCAGTTCACGGCTCGATTTTGGGAGTCCTTCCAAGAGGCGTTGGGCACTCAGGTTCGGTTCAGTACCGCATTTCACCCTCAAACGGATGGTCAGTCAGAGCGGACTATTCAGACGCTAGTGGATATGTTGAGGGCATGTGTCTTAGACCTGGAGGGTAGTTGGGGGAGACACCTACCTTTGATTGAGTTTGCTTATAATAACAGCTACCACAGTAGCATTGGGATGGCCCCATTTGATGAGTTGTACGGGCGGAGATGCAGGTCGCATGTAGGCTGGTTTGAGGCAGGAGATTCCCTTATCATGAGACCTGATCTGGTGGAGGTCGCTATGGAAAAAGTGAAGCAAATCAGAGTGAGACGTGTTCGTAGCTCAGAGTCGCCAAAAGATGTATGCGGAAGGAAAGGCCAAGGAGATAGAGTTTGCTGAGGGGGACATGGTGTTCCTCAAGGTGTCCCCTATGAAATGGGTAGTGAGGTTTGGTAAGAAAGGAAAGCTAAGCCCTAGGTTCATTGGGTCGTTTCCTATTCTCAGGCGTGGCCTATGAGTTGGCCCTACCTCCCAGTATGCACCAAGTACATCCAGTATTCCATGTGTCTATGCTGAAGAGGTATATTCGGGATGAGTCCCATGTGATCGAGCCTACCGCAATAGAGGTGGATTCAACAGTCTCATATGAGGGAGCGTTATCCTTCATTATTTGATGATGCGGTGAGTTCTTATTATTTTCTGAAATTCGAGGACAAATTTTCTTTAAGGAGGGAGGATTGTAATATCCTAGATATTTAAATTATTATTATTTTCTGTTGCGTGTGTTTGCCGGCCTAGCGAACTAGTTCGTGGTCGAGCCGAGTCGACTCATGGTCCGGAGCAAGCTTGCGAGCTCGGGTAAGAAAAATATAAATTTATGAATTTATGAAATTAGGTTTGAGTGATTGGAATTATTTTTAATTATTGTAGTATTTGGATATTTACGAATTATGCCTATGTGGGTGCATTTAATTAGATGCTTATGATTTAATTAAGTTATCGGGTTAGCCAGTTGGTCTTGGCTTAAGTGGATGCCGGTTGGGCTTAGGTTAGAAGGGTTAGGGTTGAGGAGGAATTATAAAACATCCTCCCTTAGGTTGTGGCTCCAACTTTTGGAGCCACACAATTGTGAGTGGAGGAGCCAGCCAACAGCCCAAGCCGCCAGCCACCCCTCCTTTCTTCCTCTTCCTTGGTGCCGCCGCCCTCAAGCCTAGCCGCCGAGCCATCCTCCCCTCTTCCCCTCTCTCTTTCCCCATCTTGGAGCAGCCGGCTTGAGGAGGAGCTGCCGCCCCTCCTTCCTTCCTCTTCTTGGAGCCGTCGGCTTGAGTGGAGCCGCCGCCCCTCTTTCTCCCTTGTTTAGTCAAGCCGCCCCCTTTGAGGCCGGATTTGGATATACCCGCTTGGATGTTCTTCTCTAAATCATTTTCCTAATCAAGGTGAGTGGTTTTATCCCTCCTATTCGGGTTTTCTTCGAATTTTCTTGAAGCCGCCTTGAAGATTCTTTAGATTTTCTGGGTTTCTATACCATGCTTAGATCTCAAATTTTGATCTCATATCATGGAATTTATGTTTAAGGGAAGATATGTGATTTTACAATTAAATCTTGTGAATCTTGGGTGTAAACCTTATCTTGGAATTCTAGGTATTCTTGATGCTAAAGAATTCATTTAATCTCCTTGATTCTTGGTTAGGGATTCTTGATATATATGCTAGCTTTTATTGAATAAAAATTATGAGATTTTATGCATGATTGGCTTGATGACATGAATATATGATGTTAGAAATTTAGGAGTTTAATTATGCAAAATTTAGATTTTATTTCATGTTGTGCTGGAAATTTTAGCTTTCTGAAATTTATGTACCGTTTATTGAATCTGGGCTGATTTTTGATTTCTCTGTTATTATGTGATTAGATCACTGATTATAGTCATGTAACCTATCGTTTTGACCAGAAAACATAGTTTGGAAACATAAGACACACTTTGAAGAGTAGATTCGCGGTATAGACAGCACTTCTAGATAGAACAAAACCCTAGAACAAAAATCTAAAACAAAACCCTAATTGAGATGATCTAGATTTTAATTCTATTATTAAAATTGGGTCTAAGGGTGAGCATAATCTATCATGAACCAACTTACAATGTATGCATGAAATAAAACCACACGGGTTCATGACGTTGCGGTCTAAGGGGTAAGGGGCGGGTTTGAAGTGTTGAGACTCTTCATAGTGAAGACACCCTTAGGACACTGTAGAAGAATCTTGACCTATGTCTTGTTGCGCCATATCCTTGGGAATGGCGGAGCAGCTCATTTAGGAGCCGAGTTACGGGCTACGCCCCGGTGGTTGGATGTCAATTCCCAACCTGCAAGATAAGTTCGGAGGGCCTTTCCCGATTATCCTGATATGTGCGGTTACCCTTAGGCATGGTAGGGATTCGACCCGATGCACCTCTTGACGGTGATGTTGCCTTTAAGTATGGTAGGGATTTGACCCGATGCACCTCATTGATGGTGATGTTACCTTTGGGCATGGTAGGGCTTCGGCCCGATGCACCTCTGTGATGGTGATGTTGCATTTGGGCATGGTAGGACTTCGACCTGATTCACATTTTTTTTTAGCTGACGTTGCCTTCGGGAATGTTAGGGCTTCGGCCTGATGCACCTCTTTGAAGAGATAGATGCCGTGGGCATGGATGGTCTTCGGGCCTGGTAGCTAGTCACGTTTTTACGACGTGTCCTTTTTAGAGATTGAATTTATTTATGTTATGTCTGTGTTTATTTGTGACGGCGGATAAAGTTGCTCGCTGATTTCTTTGAATTCACCCGTTGTCGTGTGATTTCTATTTTGCAAAGCCTGACCGGTGAGGTGGGTTGGATGCACTTGGCATCGCTGGAGGGCAGAGGAGTCGTTGGATCTCATAGCAGTCCTAGTTAGGGTCGTAGTCGAGCTTTTCTTTTGGTAGTGTCATGCACTTGTATTAGCTTGTTTTGGCGTTATAGCCTGAGGGCATTTATGTTATTATTTCAGGGGTTTTTTTACTGAACTTTTGAACTGTTGAACCTAATCATATTTCTGCATTTTCTTTACTTTTGAGTTATTAATCTAAACTTGTTATTGATTCACTTTTCCATTAAAATAAAACTTGTTGTTTTCTTTCCGCTACACTATTTGTTTTGGCATGTGCATGGGTTAGGCTTCGGGGTATATACACGTATACCGTGGCCGGTCACGGAACCTTGAGTTGGGGCATGACAGTGTCGGTATACGATATGGGTATGTTATGAAATCAATGGGCTAAGTCTGCACCTCGGCACGACTTGTGGTTAAGTTTGCAAAATGCTAGGATGAATTAAATTGACTAATTATGATATTTTTCTTTCTGGTGATTCCAGATTGATGGAGGCCTTTTAGTGCCGCATAGAGCGGCAGTGGTAATAACTCCACGCGGGGCTAAGGCCGAGGCCAGAGTAGAGGCTGGCGGTAGGGCTGGGGTCGTAAAAGTAGGCGACCTGTTGAGGAGGAATTGGGACAGTCCCTAGGTAGCACAGCTTGAGGCCGTGAATGGCCCTGTGCTATAGTGCACAATTTTTGGGGGCTACCTTTGTATGGGAGCTTGGATTAGAAATCCTTGCAATATTTGCTTAGTATCTTGAATTCATTGGGTCTCATCATATAGTTTAAATATATATGGCGTAGTTTGGTTAGGGCGGCCCTAGGGATCGTAGGGGGTCAGTTGATAGAGTTCTGCAGAAGGGATCTGTAGGAGTTGGCTGATGGTAAATTTTCCCTATAGCCAAAATTTTTGATTGATTGGAGAATCTTTCCCCTAGGTTTCAGGAAATATAAATTATGGGTGTAGACTGACCATATGCTTAAGGGCCATGATTATGTGCGACCAGAGTTGAGCGGGACCCAGAGTGTTTTCGCTTTGAGGCATGTTTTGGGTGCGGACAGGTTGGGCACTTCAGGAAGGATTATCCTAGCAGAGGTAGTCAGTAGCCTGGTCAAACCAATGGGAAGGCACCGATGTCAGTAGGTTCTGTAGCTCAAAGGGGTCAGACTAAGAGCGGGGGCCAGCGAGCCGCTTGTTTAGGGAGGCTTGCTACACGGGTGTTTGCTTTGAACCAAGAGGGCGCTGAGGTGTCCAGGGCAGTAGTGTCAAGTAACCTTGTTATGTCTTATTTGATCCGGGTGCTACGCACTCTTTTGTATCTGCATTGTTTGATGTTAATTTGTCAGGGAAACCCTCTATTCTTGATTTGCTCTTGTGGTGTCTACGCCTGTGGGCGATTCTGTGCTGGCAAAGATAGTCTTTCGGGGCTGCGAGGTGGTCATTCGTGCGCACGTGCTGATGACCGAATTGACTCTCCTGCGATTCTGTGCTAGATCTTGATGTGATGTTGTATGGACTGATTGGCGAACCATTTCACCTCAGTGGACTACAAAGCTAAGACTATGACCTTCAGTAAGCCCAGATTGCCCCAGTTTACCTTCCAGGGTGAGGGAAGAAGAGATTCGTTGGTGACAATTTTAGCTCTTAAGGCTTGTAAGCTACTTCTAGGCAATTACCAATCCTTCTTGGCCTTTGTATCAGGGGCAGAGGGGAGCGGAGCCGTGGCTAGGGGCGTTGGGGAACGCCAGTGGTGTATGGATTCTCGGATGTGTTTTCGGAGGAGTTGCCAGGGTTGCCCCCAGAGAGGGAGATCGAATTCTGTATTGATTTGCAGCCAAGGGTGAAGTCGATCTGCATTCCGCCGTATGGGATGTCACCAACTGAGTTGAGGGAATTAAAGTCCTAGTTGTAGGAGCTGCTTGAGTTGGGCTTCATTCGCCCAAGTGTGTCGCCTTGGGGTGCTCCAATGCTCTTTGTGAAAAATAAAGATGGGTCCGTGCGGATGTGCATTGATTACCGGCAGCTTAACAAGGTAATGGTGACGAATAGGTACTCGCTGCCCAGGATTGATGATTTATTTGATTAACTTTAGGGGGCTCAGTGGTTTTCTAAGATTGACCTGCGGTCAGGGTATCATAAGTTGAGGATCCGGGACAGTGACGTACCTAAGACTGCTTTCTGGTCGAGGTATGGGCACTTTGAGTTCCTGGTGATGTCCTTCGGGATGACTAATGCACCTGCAGCATTTATGGATCTGATGAACCAAGTGTTCACGGAATATTTGGATAAATTTGTGATAGTCTTCATTGATGATATCTTGATTTATTCCAGGAGAAGGTAGGAGCATGCTAAGCACTTGCAGATGGTTCAAGAAAATCTCAGGGAGCGCAGATTGTATGCTAAATTCTCCAAATGCGAGTTTTGGTTGGAAAGTGTGAGATTCCTTGGCCATGTGGTGTCCAGGAAAGGGGTAACGGTGGACCCTACGAAGATAGAAGCTATTCAGATCTGGAAGAGGCCGACTAATGTCACTGAGATCCGTAGTTTCCTGGGGTTGGCAGGTTATTACAAAATGTTTGTGGAGAATTTCTCCAGGATTACAGCGCCATTGACCCGCCTGACTCAGAAGAAGTTCAAGATTGAATGGGACAGTGTGTGCGAGGAGAGCTTCCTGAAGCTCAAGGACCGCTTGACGTCGGCACCAGTTCTAGTAGTACCCTCGGGCTCGGGAGGGTTTGTTGTTTATTGTGGTGCCTCCCGGGTCGGCTTGGGTTCTGTGTTAATGCAGAATGGCAGGATGATAGCTTATGCCTCCAGGCAGTTGAAAGTTCACGAGAAGAATTACCCAACTCATGTTCTTGAGCTGGCAGCAGTGGTGTTCGCATTGAAGTTGTGGCGTCACTACCTTTATGGTGAGGCTTGTCAGATATACACTGATCATAAGAGCCTCCAGTATTTGCTCACCCAGAAGGAGTTGAACCTGAGGCAGAGAAGATGGCTTGAGCTATTGAAGGACTATGACTGTACGATCATGTACCATCCGGGGAAGGCTAATGTGGTAGCTGATGCTTTAAGCAGGAAGTCTATGGGCAGTCTGGCGCAGTTGGTAGTCCAGAGGAGGCCGTTATCTCAGTATTTGGCAATGTGTTTGGATGGCGGGACAGTCTTGTCAGTGTCAACTTATGGCCCGCTGGTGGCTCACCTAAGGGTGCAGTCCACATTGGTTGACATGTTGCAGGCAGCGCATGAGGAGGATCTTTTTTGTGCTCTCACTAAGGATCTAGCCAGGAGAGGCGATGCCGATAATGGGTTCGGTATTGACTCGGAGGGCATCTTCAGGTTTAAGAACAAGATAGTGGTGCCAGATATGGCCGAGGTTCACAGACAGGTGCTAGAGAGAGCTCATCGGTCCTCATACACTATGCACTCGGGAGCCACGAAGATGTACCGTGATCTAAGGCAGAATTATTGGTGGAAAGGCATGAAAAGAGAGGTGGCTGAATTCGTATCTAAGTACCTGATGTGTTAGTAGGTTAAGGCTAAGCATTTGAAGCCGGCAGGGTTGCTCCAGAACCTAGAAATACCACAGTGGAAATGGGAGAAGATACCCATGTATTTTGTGACAGGGTTGCCAAAGTCTGGGAAGGACAATGATTCTATCTGGGTACTGGAGGATCGCCTAACCAAGACTTCGCATTTTATACCAGTCAGGATGACCTTTTCAACCGAGCAGTATGTGAGGTTATTCTTGGATTGGATCGTCACTTATCATGGTGTTCCGATCATGATCATCTCAGATAGGGGTACTGAGTTCACAGCTCGATTCTGGCAGTCTTTCCAGGAGATGTTGGGGACTCAAGTTTGGTTCAGCACAACTTTTCATCCTCAGATAGATGGTCAGTCAGAGCAGACTATTCAGACGTTGGAGGATATGCTGAGAGCATGTGTCCTGGATTTGGAGGGCAGTTGGGAGAGGCACTTACCTCTGATTGAGTTTGCCTACAGTAACATCTATCACAGTAGCATCGGGATGGCCCCATTTGAGGCATTGTATAGGTGGAGATGCAGGTCGCCTGTAGGTTCGTTTGCGGCTAGAGATTCCTTATGATGGGACCTGACCTGGTGGAGGAGGCAGTAGAAAAGGTGAAACTAATCAGAGAAAGGTTGTCGGCAACTCAGAGTCGCCAGAAGATGTATGCTGATGGAAAGGCCAGGGAGGTAGAGTTTGATGAGGGGGACATGGTGTTCCTGAAGGTATTCCCTATGAAAGGGGTGGTGAGATTTGGTAAGAAAGGAAAGCTAACTCGTAAGTTCATTGGGTCATTTCCTATTCTCATGCGCAAGGGAGCTGTGGCCTATGAGTTGGCCTTACCTCCTAGTATGGACCGAGTACATCTAGTGTTCCTGAAGGTATCTATACTAAACAAATACATTCGGGATGTGTCCCATGTGATTGAGCCTACCGCAGTGGAGGTGGATTCGGTAGTTTCTTGTGAGGAACGACCAGTGGAGGTTATAGATCGACAGATTAGAAAATTGTGGTTCAAGGAAATTCCCTTGGTTAAGTCAAGTAGGAGCACCATTCCGGGCAGGAGGCCACTTGGGAGGTAGAGCAGGATATGAGGGAGCGATATCCTTCATTGTTCGATGATTTGGTGAGTCCTTAATCTTCTTTTCCGAAATTCGAGTACGAATTTTCTTTAAGAAGAGAGGATTGTAATATCCTAGATATTAATTTTACTTTTCCATTTATGTTTGTATTTGTCAACCTAGCGGGCATGTCTGAGGTCGAGCTGAGTCGACTCATGGTCCGGTGTGAGCTTGCAATCTTGGGTGAGTTGAATTATGATTTATAATTATATAGCTAATTGATTTAATTATGTAGCCTGTGGATGTGCATGTGTTTATTACTTATAATTATTTTTAGGTTTAGATTGGATAAATTAAGCTTAGTCAGGTTAGCGGATTTAGTTTTGGCTCGAGGCATATGCGGGTTTGCTAAAAGGGTTAGTGGATTTAGGTTTAAGGAGGAGGGTATAAAAACCCCTCCCTTTGGTGTGCGACTCCCCATTGGAGCCGCACAGAATTCTTGAAGGGAGGAACCAAGCCGCCAGTCGCCAGCCGCCCCTGCCCTTCCTCTCTTGGAGCCACCAAGCCCAGCCGCCACCTGAGCCGAGTCCCTTTCCCTCTCCTTCCCCTCTTCTTTCCCCTGTCTTGGAAGCCAAGCCTTCTTGAAGTCGTCGAATCTTCTTCCTCTTCTTGGAGGCGGCGGCATGAGGAAGAGCCGCCGCCCTCTCTTTCACTTGGTGGAGCCGAGCAGCCACGCCTTGGAGCCGGATTCGGAGGCTGTTGATCGGGATTTCTCCTCTAAATTTCCTTCCTATTTAGGTTAGTGGTTATACCCCTCATTCGAACTTTCAACGAATTCTTGAAGCCTTTCTTGAAGGCAAAGATGTTTGATTTATTTTTCGTCGATCCCTCGAGTTTTCACTGTTCTTTTTGATTGCCGTGTTGGCGGAGGCCCTAAACACTCCCCTACGGGGTTCGGTAGCCCTTGGATGACCCTACGGGTGCTCGGCCAATGCAGAGACGAGGGTGCCCTCAAGGTGTTCGGTGAAATACCTAAGTGAAAGTTTTTGGTGTTTTGAGATCCATGCCTTAAATTGCTTAATAAATTGAGTTCCGACATGTTCAAGCATGCCTTGTAATTAATCTGAGATTTTTTTTGGATATAAATCATGTTTATAAAATTGAGATCTTGATATTGATGCCATGAGGGTTCTTGATGAAGGGTACTTGATCATGATGCTTGTTTCTTGATTAAGGTATTGTTGATGTTTGTTAGTCTTGTTTAATAATCATGAAATTTGAGGAATTTATCTCAAGATTAGTATTCTGTTTAAATGATAATTAAGAATCTAATTTCTACTAATTTCGGATTTATTTTCATGCTATGTTGAACAACTTAATGTTGCTGAAATTTCATGCTGAGACGATGACTGTGCTATTTTTAAAATACTTGCTGTCGTGTGTGTATTTCTCTGAACATAATCATGTAACCTATTATTTCGACCAGAAAACCTAGTTTGGAAACATAGGACACACTCTGGAGACCAGATTCGGGTTAGATACATCAATTTCTGGCATAACAGTAAGCTAAAATAAAGCCCTAATCTTGGTGATCTAAATTTTAATTTCATAATTAAAATTGAGCAAGGGGTCAACATAATCTGTTATGAACCAATAAATGAAGTTATGCATGAAATAAAACCTCACGGGTTTACTACATTACGGGTCTAGGAGTTGGGGTCGGGTATTGGAGTGTTGAGACGCTTTCCAATAAGGTTGACACCCCTAAGACACCCTAGGACAGACTTGACTTAGGTCATGTTGCGCCATATCTTTATGAATGGCGGAGAGGCTCGTTGAGGAGCTGGATTTCTAGCTAGGCCCAGGAGGTTGGATGGTTAATTCCCAACATGTGGAACAAGTTCGGATGAATAAATCCTGATTGTTCCGGTTTGGCCTCGTGGGATGAGTTCGGAGGTCCTACCCGATTACTCCTGTGATATCTTAAAGGGGCAAGTTCGGATGGGCGATTCCCGATTGTCCATTCGCGTCTCGTGGAGCAAGTTCGGAGGGCCTTCCCGATTGCTCCCGATTTTCTTTATATTAGGATAACTTCGGAGGGCCTTCCCGATTATCCTAGTATGTTTTGTTGCCTTAGGGCAAGGTAGGTTTAGGCCTATTAATCTTCACCGTTTGGTGTTGGATGCCTTCGGGCAGGTAGTGGCCAGATTGCCTTTTAGTTGGACACTCCATTGTGACCTCTCCTGCTTGAGTCAGGAGTTTTGCTTTATGCATCGTAGCTATATTTGGTTTTTCGTGGGGGTTGGTAGAACCGCTCACTGAGTTCTTCGAACTCACCCGTTGTCGTTTGTTTTTATTTTGCAGAGCCTGACCGGTGAGGTGGTTTGGAGCATATGGCACGGCTGGAGGGCAGAGGAGCTACATTGATCTCATAGCAGTCCTAGTTAGGGGCCGCAGTCGATTCTGAAGTAGTTTGTCATGCACTGTGTTTTGGCATTTCAGAGTTGTAGTCCCTTGGGAACGTTTATGTCATTTATTTTTTATTTCATTATTGGTGGTCTATTGGACTTGATTTATTATTTCTGCACTTTGTATTTTTGTTAAACCTACTTATAATGAATTTTGTATGGTTTTTCTTTTGAAATAAAACTTGTTTATTTATTTGCACTATGTTTTATTGTTGAGTTAGCATGTGCATGGTTTAGGCTGCGGGGTATAGGCGCGTATGCGCTGGCCGGTCATGTGACCCTGAGTTGGGGCGTGACAACTCTCAATCCCTCAAACTTGGTGTGGACATCATCCTAAGGCTTGGAGTTGTAGGATATATCAAGGAAAACCTTCAACTAGTGTTTGTGATTTACTTAAGCTTTTCTCCTTGAATTTTCTACTTGTTGTTTTGTTATTTTCATTTCAACTCAAAATCGGTTTGTAACAAGGTGTGGGTGACACACCTTGGGTTTGACTTGAGTGTAACTTTTAGAGTTCCATAGGTTTGAGGTAGAGGCACTCTCATTGTTGTAAAATAAGCTCTTGGTTGACCCACATTTGTAGGAAGAGAAAAGTTAATACAAGTGGTTGTGAAATCCTTGGTGGTGAACCAAGGTAGTGGAGTAGGGAAGGTTCCCGAACCACTCTAAATATCTTGTTAGCGTTGTTTCATTAATATTTTTAGTTGGTTTGCTCATCACTTGTTCTCATTCTCATTATCAAGCATAATCATATCAAACATTCATCATAACTTATAAACCTAGAGTGAAACTTGAATTAGTTGTGATCAAACTAGAATTGAAGTCACACTATTCACCCCCCCCCTCCCCCCTCTAGTGTGCTTTAACACCTTTCATTTGGTATCAGAGCAGATTGTAGGTTAGATCTAACAAATCTACCTATATACATGGCCAACTATTTTTGATTGCCCACTAGTAGTCCACCTATGCTTGATGTTGAAAATTTTGCTTGTTGGAAACTTAGAATGAAGGCATTGATGAACACAATTGATTATGGACCTTTGTATTTGATTGAAAACATTTATGAGCCACCAAAGTCTCCTATGCCTAGTTGGACTAGGGAAGAAAGGAAGTGCACGTTTTGAATGCTAATGTACTAAATTGTTTATTTTGTGCTCTTAATAATGTACTCATAAAATTAGTATCTTGTTCTTCCGGTTATGAAATGTGGCAAAAATTAAATGAACTATATGATTCTTCTCCTATTATTGAGTTTAGACAAAGTAGTGAAGGTGGCGATGACAATCGCCATTGTGCCACATCTAACCATGTTGAAACTAGTCAAGCTAGCACTTCAAGAAGAAGTTCATCAGGAAAGAATAGAAGTCATGTGACATGCTTTAATTGTCAAGAGCTTGGACATATAAAGAAGGATGAAAGTGAACCTTCACCAAGTGAGGAAGATTCCGATAAAGAAAAGACAAATCCTTGCCTTATGGCCTTAAACAATGAGGTAATCCCGACCATTACTTTTGAATATTTGATAATGTTTATACACAAGATGAACTTGAAAATGAGCTTGATATGTTGCATGATGAATTTAGGGTTGTTAGAAAATCCATTAAAGAACTTTTTAAAAAAATGCTCAATTAGAAAATGAAAATGCCTCCTTGCTTTTATCATATGATTCTCTTGAAAAGGAATTTGACAATTTGAAAACCAGTTCTATTGACCCTTGCCATGATGCATTAAGTCTTGAAATTAAAATTTTGAGACTTGAAAATGATGATTTGAAAAGAAAGTTCAAGCTAAAGAATAATGATATGAAAAATGATTCAAATATTGAGATTGAAACTTTGAGATAGGAAATTTCACAAATTAAAAATGAGAATTGCATGTTGAAATCTCAAATTCATGCTTTGCATAACTTTATGGATGTTATGAAAAATGAGGTTTAATTTGAATTTAAACAAGAAAGTAAATGATTTCAAAAATATTTCTTCTTTTAAGAACACTAGGAAGAAAAATGTTTCATTCAAGAATGCTCACTCTCATCATGCCTCTCATGTTAAGCATTCTTGTTTTAAACCTCATGTTTATAAAAAGAATGAAAACAAGTAATTTAATGGGCATTGCTTTTGTTGTGTTGTCTAAGGGCATACCATCTATGATTGTGCTTTTAAAATGAATCCAAGTGTTGTGAAGATACTTCGGGTACCTAAGCCCACTAATCACCTAGGACCCAAAGACATTTGGGTATCAAAAGTTTTATGCTTCTATGTAGGGGGAGCTACCACACAAAGTTAAAAGATTGATGGTGTGTTGAAGTTGATCAAGGACCCCAATGAAGAATCCTCACTTGGTTAAAACTTATACTTTGATGCTTTAAGTAAAGTTGGCATCAAAATTATTTCGGTATCATCTCCTTTCTTGATTAGTTTCACCAATAATTGGAGTGATTGATATATGGTTAATCGGAGTTGTTTTTACCGCTCTTGATAAGAGATTTTGAAAAATCGATTTTGATTTTTGATTTCCCGGTCTCTTCGGAGACCTTCGTGACCTATAATGGGTCTATGCAACCTATCGATTTTGAAACCAAGGCTAATTGTGGCCATTTTGGTTTTTAACCAATAGGAAGTGTTGAAGATCTTATTCTTTCAAAATTTCATATTTTTGAGATCTCTTTAATTCATTTTGGTATCATATCGTACTTCTTAAAATGAATATTTAACTATTTAGCAAAGTTGGATTTTGAATCAAAACTTTGATGCTTACTTTGCTATTTATATTGATTAACTTGTTTGAAATGATTTTGTCATTGTGTTACCAATGATTTCTTCTTGCAAGTTAAATCAAAGTTTAAATGGAAGGCTAATTAGAAAAGAAAATGAAGATGACTATATTCCCATATCTGAGGTATGATTTTGGTTGTTGCAAATATCTACTCCAATACCTCAATATTTATGTTTTATTGGTGTGTCTATACTCATGATTGAAATTGCATAATCTTTGAATTCTCATGAGTAGGTAGAATTTTAGAACTTAAGCAAATTTCATTGAGTGAAAATTGCCCTAGGTTAAAATTTCTTTCTAAGCCCAAACTTCACAAACATGTTTAGATTTACTCATGTTAGGTAGTCATGTGTTTAAACTTGAAAAACCATGAGTAAATGGTAAGGTTGATGCTTAGCTAGATTCATGTTAAATGCCTGTTTATGAATGAAATCATGCTAATGTGATATTTTGACCGAGACTTGAATTAATGCATGCTGCCCGAACTTGGATTTTATTTATCATTTCTTGCAATAATGTATGTTTTAGTCTCATATTAGATAGAGTAAATACCCAAAAAAACACGAACTTCGGACATTTTCCCATTTTTAGCATAAACTTTTTCCGTTAGCAAGGAAATACACTAATTTTCATTCTGTTACCTCGTTTAGCACGCATTGTCATCTTTACGATTTTGGCTGATGTGTCACTTAACGACGATGACATGGCAAATTTATCATACGTGGATTATTATTTTATTATTTTAATCAGTTTTTTTTTTTTTTTATTAAAATAGTTTATTATTATTATTTTAATTAGAAGGACCACAAGAGTGTGCTGCAAGAGGGAGCAGGTGGGGGCATCGACGTCGTCAATGATGAAGACCAGAGGCAGTTGCACATCATCACCTCTAATATCGTAGATGGACATGGCGTAAGGGTCGGAGTTGTAGAGAGTGGCATGGAAGACTTCGAGCTCCTCGGCAACTGGAGCAGTCCAACCGAGGAACATGTCTGCAATGACGAATAGGAGGGAGAGGGACTCATCTGCGATCAATTCGGAGAGGAGGTGACAGGAGTGAGGGGGGAGGAAATTCATCACTGCATGGTTGAATAGGGTGGCAAGGTGAGAAGGAAGGGCGAAGGTGGTGTTGGCGTCAGGAGGGAGGCCATGGTTGGAGGGATTAAATGGGAGGGTGGCGAAGAGGAGGGCGAGAGGGAGGCGGAGGCAGTGGAAGAAAGGAAGGTTGCCAGAGGTGGTGACGAGGGTGAGATGAGGGTAGCGGGCGGAGACAAAGCGGACAAGGTCGAGGCAAGGGGTCAGGTGGTCATGTGCCAAGAATGAGAATAGTACCACGTTGTCCTCCCACATCTCTCTCTCTCTTTCTCTCTCTGATCTCTCTCATGATCGAGTGCAAGCTGCAGAGCTGATTAATTATGTAATATCCTAGATTTTTTATTTCTTTATTTTTCTTTATGTTTGTGATTGTCAGCCTAGCGGGCTAGTCTGAGATCGAGCCGAGTCGACTCATGGTCCGGTGCGAGCTTGCAAGCTCGAGTAAGTAGGAATATTAATTATGTAATTTCTTACTTGCGTAAATGAATTTATTTAATTATGTTGTTGCATGTGTTTGAATTATTAAGATATGTCGCATAATGGTTGATGCATGTGTTTAGCATGGGGTTAGATTAAGCTAAGGTGGGTTTGTGGTTTTGATCCGGATTGAGGCGGATGCTAGTTAAAGGAAGTTAGGGTTGAAGAGGTGGGAAGGGATTATAAAATCCCGCCCTAGGGCTTGCAGCTCCCTATTGGAGCCGCATAAGCCAATTGAGAGAAGAGAGGAGCCGCCAGTCGCCGCCCCTCCCTTGCCTCTTATGGAGCCGCAGAGTCAAGCCTTTCCCCTTCTTCTTCCTTCTCTCCCTCTCTTCCTCTCCATTGGAAGACAAGTCGTTGGCTTGAGGAGGAGCCGCCGCCCCTCCTGTTCATCTTCTTGGAGCCGTCGGCTTGACGAGGAGCCATCGCCCCCTCTTCCCCCTTGGTGGAGCCGAGCCGCCACCTCTTGGAGCCGGATTTGGAGGCCGTCGATCGGGATTTCTCCTCTAATTTTCCTTCCTATTTTTAGTGAGTGGGTTTACCCCTCCTTCTTCTTGGGTTTCTTCGAATTCTTGAAGCCATTCTTAAAGACAAAGATGTTCTTGATTTGTTTTGGTGAGTGGTTTTACCCCTCCTTTTCCTCGGGTTTCTTCGAATTCTTGAAGCCGCTCTTAAACACAAAGATGTTCTTGATTTGTTTTTCGATGATCTCTCGAATTCTCATCGTACTTTTATTGCCGTGCTTGAGGAGGTCCTCAGCCCTCCCCTATGGGGCTCGGCAGCCCTAGGATGATCCTAGGGGTGCTCGGCCAAGGTGGGGATGAGGGGAGGGTGCCCTCTAGGTGTTTGATAAAATGCTTAAGAGAGGGTTTTTGTGTGTTCTTTAGATCTATGCCTTAAATCACTTATTAATTTAGGTTCTTATATGCCAAAGTATGCCTTGCAATAAATCTGTGATTTTTGGATAGAACTCATGTGTTACAAGTTAAGATCTTGATGATGATGCCATGTGTGATCTTGAGATGAGTTCTTGAAAATGATTCTTGTTTAAAGATGATGATTGATGCTTGTTTGCCTTGTGTAATGCATAGAATAATAGTTAGATTATCTCAAGATTAGTATTCTGTTTTGGTGATAATTAGATATCTAATTTTTGTAAATTTTGGATTTATTTCCATGTCATGCTGAAAAATCAATCTTGCTGGAAATTTCTTGTTGAGATGATGAATCTGTGTTATTTTTGAAATACTTGTTGTGGCATGGGGAGTTTTCTGAACATAGTCATGTAACTTATCGTTTTGACCAGAAGATATAATTTGGAAACGCAGGACATACTCCGGAAAACTAGATTCGGATTAGATACAACAGTTTCGGGCATAACAGTAAGCTAAAACAAAATCCTAATTTCGGTGATGAAATTGCATAATTAAAATGCAAGGGGCAGCATAATCTGTTGTGAACCATCAAATAAATGTTATGCATGAAATAAAACCTCACGAGTTTATGACATTACAGGTCTAGGAGTGGGATCAGGCATTGGGCATTGTGGAGTTTTCCCAATATAGACATCCCTAAGACACCGTAGGAGACACTTGACTTAGGTCATGTTGTGTCATATCTTATTGAATGGCGGAGAGGCTCGGTTAGGAGCTGGATTGTTGGCTAGGCCCAAAAGGTTGGATGGCTAATTCCCAACCTGTGGAACAAGTTCGGATGGGCAAATCCCGATTGTTCCTGCGTATCTTGTTAAACAAGTTCGGACGGGTAAATCCCGATTCTTCCCAAGATTCTATATTTAAAGGAATAAGTTCGGATGGGCGAATCTCGATTATTCCTACGTTATCTTTTTGGAATAAGTTCGGATGGCCAAATCCCGATTGTTCCTGTGTGGCCTCATGGAATAGGTTGGGACGGGCAAATCCCGATTATTCTCGAGTTGCTTTTAAGGAATAGGTTCAGACGGACAAATCCTGATTATTCTTGTGATATCTTAAAGGGGCAAGTTCGGATGGGCGAATCTCGATTGTTCCTTCGCGTCTCGTGGAGCAAGTGATCTTTGAGCTTGTTCGATGCGACTTTGGTGCACTCATCGATCTTCGAGAAGTTTCCGCGACGAACCTATGCGCGACGATCAATGTCCTTCAGATTTCTGATTTCTCCAATTTTTTTGATCGAGGACATCGAATGCTAATTGAAAACCTGAAAGAAATTCTCAATGAAATCATTAGTCCCATGTTTGTTATCATCAAAACCATCAAAACTGAGATTAAGGCTAAGGTTGAAAACCTAAAGCCAACAATCTCCCCCTTTTTGATGATGACAAACATCCTTAAGAAAATATATAATCATTAAAGCACAAGGATATCAACTAAGGGACTTCTCCCCCTATCAACATGCATATTTATATAATTAAACTCCCCCTATCTATATGCATGGATTTCCTATATTTTCCTCCCCTTTACCTATAATTTACTCCCCAATTTTCTTATACATTTCTCCATAGTTTTCTCCCCCTTTATACCTATACTCTTCTCCCCCTTTTGACATCAATCAAAAAGGGCAAGAAAGGGCAATCTAGACAAAGGGATGAAGAACAAATTATTATTATTTTGAAGTTGAGACTCTAAAGAGTATTTTTCATGAAACATGAAAATCTCAACCAAGGGAAGGAAAACAAATAATTTGATATGAAACAAAATCATACATGATAAGAAAAATATAGAGACAACTCAAAGCTAAATCATGCTTGCTCTCAAAATGAATGTGCTCGTATCTTTTTCACGACATTTTTAGATTTCATTCAAACTTTCAACATATCAAGATATGGTCATTTAACTCATGTATCAAGTTTGAAGTGAAACTAATGTCATTTAATCCAAATATGAACTTAGTATGTTTTCATTTGAAATAAGCATGAAGGACATGAAAATGCTAAGTTTCAAATTTTTGCTATCTACTCAAGTTTTCTCAAACTTAGGCATCTAGACATTAAACATGAGATAATGTAAGTCTATGAATTAAGTTTGGGCTTAAGATGATTTTTTTTTAAGTTTCTTTGTTGACTTAGGTCAACCTATACCTTAAGTTTTCTTAAATCAAACTTTTAGATCTAAACAAAATCATATCTTAAATGAAAAACTTTGGTACCAATTTTTTTTGGATGAAAATTTTTTGATACCAAATATTGAATGGTCATTTGAAATACATGAATAAAGTTTGAACTCAAAAGAATTTTCAAAGACCATTTTTCATCCTATATTGATTTTAATCAAAACACTGGAAATTTCTAGCTATCATTCAAAAATTCAAAATCATTCCTAGAAATGATTTTACTCATGAAATTGAGTGAATGATATTAGAAATGGAATCCAAATGGTGTACATGAGTTTTTATTGAAATTTTTGAAGAAAAATCAAAGTATCGGAAAGATTAGCGTTTCAAGAATGATGATACTTTGTGTTTTGAAATCCAACTTCAAAAATTCACTTTAAATCCGATTCTTGGTGCAAACTTTTTGAAATTTTTACTGATAAAACTAGATTTTTCAGTGAATGTGCAGTTTCAAGAATTATTTTTAAAAAAAATTCTATAATTTCCTAGAAATAACTGAAATTACTACCAAATGTAGGCTGAAATGGTATTTTTGTAATTTTCAGTTATTCTTAAAACTTGTTCAATTTTCATTCAAACTTTCATGACACCACATGATGGTCATGTAAAGAGTATATGTCAAGTTTGGAATGAAAATTATATCCTTAAGTAAAGATATCAACCTAGCATGGGTTCATTCAAAACTAAACTAGTTTTTTATAAAACTTGCTAAGTTTCAATCTTAACATTTACTCATGATTTTTCAAATTTAAACCTATGGATACCTAACATGAGTAAAGCTAAACATGTTCCTCAAATATGGATTGAAAATGAGACCTTTAAGTCAACTTGTTGACTTGGGTCAACTAGGTTCAAAAGAGGTAATCATGAATTAACCTCTATTGTCATTTTTTCCATATCCATATGAATTTTTCATTCTAAATGCATGGAAACATGTCATACCTATTCCTAAACATGTTTATGAAGTTTGGACTTAAAATCAAGTGTCCAAGTCAATTTGTTGACTTGGGTCAAACTTATCAAGCTTAAGTCCTCTAATGTGATCTAGTTATCTCATTTTTCATCTACACATGAATTTTCAAGATTGAACACCTAGAACACCTAGTGAAGTATCTAAAGAAGAATTTTAACCTAGTTCAATTTCATAAATATCATGATATCATGAAATGAGCTAAGTTATCAAGATTTTTCCTACTCATGAAAATTCAAACATTTACCATGCAATTATCAATCATGAGTATGGAGACATCATTAAACTTGAAAATTCAATTATTATACTAAGGTTTTTGCAAAATCGAATCCATACCTTTTTTTTTTTTAGAAATTTGCCCAAGCTTTTCATTTCCTTTTTTATTTTTCTTTTAGATAGCATAGCCTTCCCAATTTTTATCACTTCCAAGTAGACATCATTAGTATCATAATGAAATAATATATCAACTTAGCAAGCTAACATACTAAATAGCAAGGTTCAATGCAAAGTTTCATTTAAAACCTTAACCTATGCTATATAGTAAAGATTCATTTTCTATAATTTACATGTTATCCAAATGAATCAAAGAGATCTTAGAATATGACATATTTGAAGAGTAAGATCTCTAAGCATGTTACACTAGTTTGGACTTACAAGAAGGTCTCTAATAATAGATATTTACCTAGAGCAAGTTTCATTTAATGAAATTTGTCTAAGTGCTAAGATTCTACCTACTCATGAGAATTCAAAGGTTTAATATGAAATTCTAATCATGAGTATAGAGACATAGTTTAAGCTTAAACATTGAGGTATAACACTAAGATTTTGAATTTATCAAAGTTATACCCTATTCATGATAATTTAGCCAAACTAATTTTTTTCTTCCTAATTAGCCTTCCTAAAATACTTATGACTTGCAAGTAAACTACACTAATATTTTTAGAGAAAATATAGCTACTTAGCAAGCTAACCAAACCAAAAAGCAAAGAGAAGCATCAAGTATCATTATCAAATAGCTCACTTAGCTAAATGATTTGAAATCCGTTTTAAATAAGGTCAAGTTATACCAAAATGAATTTTGAGAGATCACAAAAATAATAAATGAAAAATATGATCTCCAACCCTTCCTATTGGTTGAAAACCGAAAGGCCACAATGTGCCTACATTTTAGAACCGCAAGGTCGCTTAGGCCCATTACAGGCCATGTGGGTCTCTGAAGAGACCGGGAAATCAAAATCAAAAATATTTTCAACAAAACTCTTTTGCAAGAGCAGGGAAAATAACTCAATCTAAATATAGTATCAAAATCTTCAACTATGATTAAACAATGCAAGTTAGAAGATGATACCGGAATAGTTTTGATGCCAACTTTACCATAGGCATCTAGATGACTCGAAGTTGCAACTTTGAAATGGTTCACTCTTTGAATCCTCAAGCAACTTCAATCAACCACCTTCATCTCACCCTTGTGTGGTAGCTCCCCCTATAATAGAAGACGAGAACTTTGGTACCCAAATAGCTTTGGGTCCTTGGGGGTTAATGGGCTTAGGTACCCAAAGTGTCTTAACAACACTAGGGTTCACTTTGAAAGCACAATCATATATGGCATGCCCATAAATACCAAAACAAAAATAATGTCCATTAAATTTCTGTTTTTGCTATGGACATGAGGTTTAAAGTTAGAATGCTTAACATGTAAAATATTATGAGCATGAGCATTCTTGTTTGGAGATTTCCTAAATGAGACATTTTGATTTTTAGGACTCCTAAGAGATGAAGCATTTGATAAGTTACTAGTTTTCTTACTCAAAAAACAACCTCATTTTTTAAGTCATTGATGGATTTGTGTAAAGCTTGAATTTGAGATTTCAACAAGCAATTTTCATTTTTCAAGATATCATGCTCAAATTTGAAATCACTTATACAATCCTTACCATTGAGATTCACATTATTTTTTGTGTTTTCATTCTCATTTCTAATTTTTGAAATCTTAGTTAACAACTCATCATTCTCAATTTCTAATTCTTCATTTTTTATGTTTCAAATCCTTAATCTCAAGTTTCATATTATCATGGCAAGAATTAAAAGAACTAGATTTCATTTTCTCATTTCTAATTTGCATTCATGCAATTGAGAACTAAGTTTTAAGTTTTCTTTCTTCAATTTCTTAGTTTCCTTGTTCTTTTTTACAAGGATGGCATACATTTTCTTGCTTTCTTCTAGTAGTTCTTCATAA
Organism: Canna indica; assembly: GCA_034359265.1. NCBI lineage: Eukaryota > Viridiplantae > Streptophyta > Magnoliopsida > Zingiberales > Cannaceae > Canna > Canna indica. The sequence goes on along the minus strand of CP136892.1, from coordinate 38,971,283 downwards.
GACATGTCAATGGATTTAGAGCTACTAGAATCACTATCATTAATATTTTGAACATGACTAGAAGATGGAGAATATACCTCATCTCGAAGACCAATGAGGCAAACGTTTGATGTAGCTTCATCGTCATGTCTAGAAGAGGCTTCACTTGTTTGAGATGTGGATGAGGAAGCACACTTCTTTTTCTATTTCTTCTTCAAGAGTGGACAATTCTTCTTCTTGTGTCCCTTCTCTTGGCAAAGGAAGCGCCTAAGTTTTCTTTTCCGATTCTTGCATGTGCTTCTTTGGCTAGAAGTGCTTTGGGCATCAAAAACTTCATTAGAACGAGAGGTATGACAATTGTCATCACCTCCTTCATTGAAAGTAGTAAGCTCCTCAGTTTTTGCATAATCGTAAAGCATGTTTAAACAAGCCCAAATATCGAATGCGGATGAACAATGCATGACCTTTCCATTTGAAAATGAGCAATATAGTAGATGTGTTGTTTTAGCACTCAATTCAAATAACCTAATTTGTTTTGAGTCCAATCATTTAAGTCAATGGTGGGCTCAACATACTCATTCTTTAGCATGCACAATAAATCTAAACTTTGTGTTTTAAGAAAGATATACATCCTACTCTTCCAAACACCAAAGTTTTCTTTATCAAACCTAGGTAGTGCACATGCTATACTCTCTAGTGCCATTTTTTAGGATCGAGGCTAGATGTAGAGGAGACGGTGAAATCTCAATCTACGACCCGCTCTGATACCAAATGTAGACGAAATGGCGACACTAGAGGGGGGTGAATAGTGTGTCTACTAAATTATTCGCCTAAGTTACAATTTTAATCGTTTACTTAGATTGGTTTAGGCAATTTGCAATTCAATAATTATATGCGGAAGCGATAAATAGTAAAGCAATAAATGCACACAACAAATCAATGCAAACACAGCATTTATAGTGGTTCGGCCCCAATGCCTACTCCACTACCTAAGCACCCCGCTTAGGATTTCTAAACTAGTTTCACTAGATTAAATCGGTTTCCCTTACACAGAGGACTATGCACCAGAAAGTCTCTGCTCTCCAATCGAAGGCACTTCCACACCTGGAAGTATCCTGCCTTCCTACCGAGAGCACTTTCGCACCTCAACCTAAGGACAACTCAACTTAATCCTAGTAAAACTATGTTTAATTACACCGATGGATTTAAACCTCAAACACAGGCTACCACCCAATTTCAAGACCTAACAATCCTAGATCTTAACACGCACAAATCCAAACAAAGCGTTTCAAATAAACAATAAAAGATACAATAAAAAGAGCTAAGAATGAAAAGATGAACCACAGCTCTTTTCAAGCCTTCGGCGCTTTCAACTCGTCAAGGAATGAGCTTGATCAAAACCCGAGTTGAGACCAGCTTGTGCGCTTGAAGAAATTGTCCGCGGAAAGAAACAGAGCGCAAGCGTTGATCGTTTGGAAGGCTCTAAATCTCCCTTAGAATGCTCAATGATCACTGCAAGATTGGGAGAAGAAGGTTAAATGAAGTATATGAGGGTATATTTATACCCTACTGAAGAAACGGTAGATCAACGGATAGTTTTCGGCAATGTTCGGTCGACCGACCGGTCGACCTAAATGGCTAGTGCCATTTTTCTTACCCTATTCGGTCGACCGCCCAGTCGACCGAACATAGGCTGAGATTTGTTTTTCAGCCTATTTTCTTATGTGCTTCGTTTCCGAGTTTCGGCTTTCAACGAGCATCATCTCGGAAGCTTTCCATGTGATCTTTGAGCTCGTCCGATGCGACTTTGGTGCACTCGTCGATCTTCGAGAAGTTTTCGCGATGAACCCGAGCGCGATAATCAATGTCCTTCCGATTTCCGATTTCGCTGATTTTTTCGATCAAGGACGTCGAACGCTAATTGATATGGAACCTGAAAGAAATTCTCAATGAAATCATTAGCCCCATATTTGTTATCATCAAAACCATCAAAACCGAGATTAAGGCTAAGGTTGAAAACCTAAAGCCAACAGCTTCGTCACTTTTGCTTTGTATTTTTCCAAGATATTCCCTATCATTTAGAGCATAGCACATGTTGCTGAAAACATGAAAATATGTAAGGTTAGGCTTTCTACCTTTCCATAATTTCTAAGGAGTTTTAGTAGTTTTAGATCTGAGATAAGCTCGATTTATGATGTAGAATTCTGCTTACAATTGAGCATAACCCAAGCCATCTTCTGAATAGTACGGTTCTTCCTTTCAACTACACCATTCTATTGAGGAGTCTTTGGAGCAGAAAACTCATGCAGTATACCATTATCATCACATAATTCAGAGAAAGAAATGTTCTCAAATTCTCTTTCATGATGACTCCTTATTCTGGTCACCCTTAGAATAAGGAGTTCTTGTTCATTCTGAAGTCTTAAACATAGAGACTTAAATGTGTTAAATGCATTCGATATTTCTTTTAGAAATTCTGTCCAAGTAAAACATGAGAAATCATCTACACAGACATGGACATATCTTTTACCACCAATACTTTCAACCTGCCTGGGACCTACCAGATCCAAGTGAAGAAGCTCAAGAGGTTTTGAAGTAGCTACCAGTTGTAACTACTGATGAGACTGCCTAGTATGTTCCCTTTTGACAAGCACTGCAGACAGCTTCTGGTTCTCACGAAAGTTTAGGAATACCCCTGACAACTTCGGCATTTACAAGCTTCTTCAAATCTCTATAATTAACATGACCTAATCGTCGATGCCATAAATTAATCTCATAAGAGACAGCTAAAGACAAATAGATGAATAGGCAATTTTGTAGTTGTTGTCTCTAGATCTATTTCCTTCAAGGATACAGTCACCATATTTATCAAGAACCTTGCAACTGTTTCTTGTAAATTGAACATTTAAATTTTGATCACACAATTGACTTATACTCAAAAGATTAGCCTTGAGTCCTTTCACAACAGATTAGGAATTCTTGGAACATTTAGAGTTCCAACTCCTATGACGTTTCCATTTCCTCCATCTCCAAAAGTGACAGTTGCACCCCCATGTTCCTGAATATCTCTCAGATATTCAAGACTTCTTGTCATGTGCTGAGAACAACCACTGTCGAAATACCAAGATCCAAGAGAAAAAATAGACTTTGACATAAATGCAACATTGCAGTTAAAATCAGTCTTTCTTAATTACCCAAATTTGCTTAATCTTTTACCTTGGGTAAATTATGTAATTCTTTTTCCTCATTTTATTGAAGAGTTTGAAGCAATTGCAATAATGTGTCCTCTACACTTGTAATAGTAGCATTTGGGCAACTTATCCCCCTTTCTTGAAGTATGCTTTTGATGAGTTGAAGAGCCTATATGAAAGTTCCTCGATTGAGTAGGCAGTTGAGACTAAGATTTCAACTGGCAAGAACTAGTGTATCCAAGTCTCTTGTGATTAGAAGGACTTTTTCTTGCATTCAAGATTTTGTTAAGAGTACTTGTAGAATTCATCATTCTAACTTCCTTCTTTACTTTTTCAAGTTAAGAAATTAATTTAGACTCTTTGTCTTCTTTTTGAACAATCTGTCTTTGAAGAGTCTGAACTTCTGCCTTATGGGTCTTCTTTTCTTCAATTAAAAGCTTGTTCTGATCACTGAGAGATTTGTTGAGTTTAGTAACTTCAACCCATTTTTCAAACATTTCTTGGTAGGCTTCCTCAAGACTATCTCCCCACTTAACCTTGCTGTGACCATTATATGCATCAGAGATGTTGGCAGTCTTAACCATTATATCCATTCTAAGTCAATTTCTTCATCATTGTCACTCTAGGTAGCAGTGAATGACTTCTTGATTTTCTTCTAAAAATTTGGGCATTCTGATCTTACATGTCCAAATACTTCACATTCAAAGCATTGAACGTCTTTAGACTTTTGTTTGGAATCGTCTTTTTGTCCAGACGATTGACTTCTTCTATTTACTCTAGCAGTGAAGTTTGATCTAGAACTAGCAGTCTCAGGTAGTTGAAATTGTTGTTTTGACTCCAGATTAGACTGAGAGTTTTGATTTTCATTACTCTTCGCTCTCAAAAATCTCTTGAAATTTTTTGTCATAAGAGCTAGAACAGTATCCATCTCTTCTTCAAAACAGTCTTCTGTATTGATTTCATCCTCAATAGCTCTGAAAGCAAAGTTTTTCTTCTTTTCTTTGTGAGAATATTTTTCAAATAATTCCAACTCATAAGTTTCGAGTTTACCCATTAGATTGTCAAGTGTAATAGCAGATGGATCATGAATTTCACTTATGATAGCAGCTTTCATATCAAACTTGGTAGGCATGGATCTGAGAACTTTCTTTAATTACTACATTGTCTTCAAAGAATGACTCTCCAAGGTTAGTAGCACTATTCATGAGGTCTTTGATACGCCCATGAAAATCTTGTATACGTTCATCTTCTCCCATCTTTAGATTCTCAAATCTGGTGTTGAGAATTTTGACTACCAAAATGTTAGAGATCCTTCATGATTTGTTTCTAAAATTTCTCACGCCTGCTTTGCCAAGGTACAAGCCGGGATAAGTTTAAATTGAGAAGGATCAACTTCACTAAAGATAGCATTAAGAGCTTTATTATCATAGTTTGCAGCAACAATCTATGCTTCAGTATACTAGCTTTTAGGTTTGTGCTCAATCCCACCCGGAGTTGTGGGTGGAGTGTAGCCAATCTCAATTGCGTCCCAGGAATGATCATCAATGGACTTGATTAAAGCCCTCATCCTAGCCTTCCAATATGCAGAATTTGTTCCGACCAGTAAAGGAGAAATATTGACAAAACTTCCCATAGGCATTCCTTCCATCTTGATCGAGCCTAAAAAAAAGGAGACACAGCAAGGATCTTGTGCAGGTATAGCTTAGCATAACTGCTCTGAAACCAAATGACAATATAGGTGTCTCTTAGGGAACTTCTGTTAAGGGCAGTTGAATAGGAAGTTGCAACTGTGACTAGAAGCAAAATAAGAACCAAAACAAAATCACAAGGAAGCACGCAAACACAATGATTTGTTTACACACTTCAGTGACAACACATGTCACCTAATTTGCGGAGCACTCATGTCACACCCCAACTAAGGGTAGTGTGACCGGCCAGGGCCTACATTCTGCCCTGTAGCCTACTATCTGCACTGACATTAAGAAAACCAAGACATATCGAATGAAAGAAATCTCAACATACTTTATAAAAAGTTTTCAAGTCACAATCTATAAGTTTTCCAAAACAAGTAGAAACATCAACATCAAATAACCGAATGTTCAAGTAACAAGTTTTACAATTCTTTTCAATTACGACTATCAGTGCATAAACAAAACCAACATAACTAAGCACTAGTCTAAGACTCAAGGATGCCACTACGAGATACGGCACTGCCTCCCACCCACCAGCTGCACCATGTCGACATACTAAGCTACTGCTCATGCTCTGCAAAATAGAAAGAAACTGTGAGTCCACTTGGGACTCAGTGAGTGGCTCAAATGAACCTTCACACAAGCCTCAGTCATATATATATATATATCATACAGGGCAATAAAGGAAATGTACTAGGAGGTAAAATTTATTTCTAATGCGATTACCGACCCCCAACGGGTTCGTCCGCATCAACTGAACATTCTAACCTGCCATCTCGGCTTATCTAGCCTTCGGCATTCGGCCCTTGGGCCTACTCATATAATGATGTCCCGGCTACAGCCATCCCTACCATATCCGATAGTATCACACTGGCTCTACGCCATAACATCTCAAGATGTAAACAAACAATCTCGGGCCGTCGACTAGGATGGTCCACTAGACTTCGGACACCGTTTGGGGTAAGGATAGCTAGTCCCACCCAACTAGGGTCTGGCACCTAGCGGGCCCGCTGGTGCACCCCTAGACCCAACTGGCCGAGCTGGGCATTGGTCATCTCCGACCTCCTCGCCCCTCGGCGGACCATCTCACGCACATTACACAATCAATATCCTAGGGTTTCCATATATACACACATCGGGCCTTTGCCCGTATCTGGCCTATGTCCGGCAACCGGGTCAACAGTTTTATGCCACCCTTTCAATATATATGCACGTACGAGCTCTAAGTTTCCAAAAGTATACAAGCAAACATATAAGTGTTATCATCTCATAACTAAGTTCCCATAAATGTGCTATGATCATCTAGTGACGCCTTACATGTTACCTATCCTCCTACACTGTCTTAGGTGAGAATTTCCATGATTCGACGTTGGAATACCATCCGAGAACATTTATGGCAGCATGTATAATCCAAAGAAAAATGTGCAAATATTGTAACATTCATCATATATGACCATAATGTTTATACATAACAAATCTTATACTACCTTAGGAATATTAGCACAATAAGGAGCAGCTATCTAGCATGGCATGGTAGGTAATGAATTTAAATAACATGTATGAAATACAAAACATGGTAACAATTTCAACATCCAAAGTTTAAGGATCTAATGCTAAGTATGGTTACAAAACTAGTATTTCTACAATTCAAAATCAATTAAGCTACTTGCTAAGTTTGGTGTTCTTCCTAAGTATTGTCATATCTTTATGTGTGATCCTTAAAATCATGAAATTTCCATCTAAAGCAAAATCTCTCCTCCTCCCCTAACCTTGGCCGAACCATGAGCAAGGAGGACCTTGCTCGGCCGAGGTCCTTGGGGTAGGAAAAGAGGGAGGAGACTCTAGCTATACCTTTACCTCTTCAATTCCGCATACAATTTGAATACCAATTAACTACTTAATCTTCCCCTCACTCTTGGCCGAACCCTCTTCATGAGTTGTAGGGTTTATTCGGCCACTTCAAGAGACTTTAGAGAGGGCACACTTCATAACACGCGAGATGTTCAAAGGAACTACATCAAAACAGTGATATAAGGTCATCTAAGGACATTCTTGCCATCAAGGGAATCGGGAAAAAATTCGGCATGACCTTTCCCCTTTTCCCATGACTCGGCAGCCCCAAGAACACTCAAATCGATGATTAAAATAGTGAGACCCGACAAGAAACTTCATAAAATAGTGAACACATGTCGTTGAAATCATGGATCGTCGGAAAAATCGCGAGAACTCAACCTATCATCTAGGGTTCGGCCACCCGCCTCCCCCAAACCTTTTAAACATTAACCACTCACCTAGATCGCCAAGAAACAAGGATCGGGTGACGATGACTTGAGATTTTCCGGAGACGACGCGAGTTTCGGATCGATCCAAGCCCCCAATCCTCCTCCTTGCTCCTTCTCCTCTTCTCCCTTGCGGCCTTGTGTGACTCAATGGGTGAGTCGCACGGCTGCCATAAGGGGGATTTTATCCCCTCAACCATCTTTCCAAAGATGGCCTCAAGGCTAACTTAAGTCATACCCGGAACTCAACCTAAACCCAAACTCGACTTGGGTTCCGACTCAACCCATAACATGACTCAAGTTAACTTAATTTAAGGTGTGATTTCATAAAAGGAAAGTAAATTATCCAAATAGACTTCATGATCCATTTATCGAGTCATACCTTTTCACTCGAGGAGATCCTGAGGCTCGACTCGACTACCCTCGGGTTCGACGCACTGTACCAAAATAGATATGTTTCATTGAGAAATATTTTTAGGTTCCATATCGATTAGCACTCGATGTCCTCAATCAGAAATATCGAAGAAATTGGAAAATCAGAAGGACATTGATCGACGCATTCGGGTTCGTCACGGAAATCTCTAGAAGTTCAACGTGTGCACCAAATATGTCTTGGACGAGTCTAAAGAACACATGGAAAGCTCTCCAAGTTGTCGCACGTTGAAGGCCGGCACCCAAAAATGAAGCGCGCTAGAAGAAGGCTGAAAAAATCAAGCTTCGCCCAAGTTCAGTCGATCGGTCGATCGATTGAATGTGGTGAAGAATTGGTAGTAGCCAATTTAGTCGACCAATCGGTCGATCGAAGTATGTCAGAAAGTGGCAGAGAGCCTTCGGACGCTCAGTCGGTCGATCGACGATCGATCGGACCTGCGATCGGCGGTTAATAATAGGCAAAAATCTGCCCATTGAGAAGAGAGGTGTTTCTCTTCTCTTCATGGACCATGAGAGCCTTCGTCCCTAATCTTGATCACTTCTACGGCCTTTGAGATATCCTTTTGATCAATCCTAAGCCCACATTGAGCCAATCTTGTGAAAACTCTAGCTTGAACCTTTCATCTCTTTGATTGAGCCTTACCTTCATTGTTTCATCATCAAAGGCATCAAGAGGAAGCTAGGAATCTTGTTATGGAGCTAAGTTCTTTATTATTTGATTTATTGCTCCATTTATTGTTGTACTTTGTTGTTTATTTCATTGTATTTCAAAGGTTGAAGACATAGGTTGTTAGGTCTTGTATGGTTGGTGGTTGCCTTGATGTTAAGGCTTAAATCCACCATTGTAAACTTAGTTTACTAGTATTAGTTGAGTTATCCCTTAGGTTGAGGTGGGAGAGTGCTCTTAGTAGGAAGGAGGGATACTTCCGGGTGTGGAAGTGCCTTCAGTTTGAGAGCGGAGACTTTCCGGTGTAAAGTCCTCTTTGTAAGGGAAACGATATCATCTAGTAAAGCTAAGTTTGGAAATCCTAAGCGTGATACTTAGGTAGTGGAGTAGGCATTGGGGCCGAATCACTATAAATCTGATTGTGTTAGTATTGCTATCTTTGTTTGTGTTTAATTATTTTATTATTGCTTGCGCATTTAGTCGATAAATTATAATTTGCATAAGTAGTTCAAGAAACAATTAAAACAGAATTTAGGCAAATGGATTAGATAACACACTATTCAACCCCCCCCCCCCCCTCTAGTGTGGCAATTTCACCAACATTTGGTATCATAGCGGGTCCGTAGCTTGAGATTTCACCATCTCTTCTACACTTTGCTTCGATCCAGAAAATGGCACTAGAGTGTGTAGCATCTGTACCACCTAGGTTTGATGAGTCAAATTTTGGTCTTTGGAAGGGAAGGATGTATACATTCTTAAAGACTCAAGGTATAGGTGTGTTTAATATGGTAAAGTCAAAATACATTGAACCTAAGGAAAATATGGATGCATGGACCCAAGAATAAATTAATAGGTTTGAATTAAATGCTAAGGCAACAAATTGCATATATTATTCTTTGGAAAATAACATTTTTGAAAAAGTGTCAAAATATCTTCGGGATCTACTATCGGAGTCTCGATGCGCTCATCTCACTCGCATAGGGCAAACCCCCTCCTCTCTCGGGTGATCGGCCGTCGCCTGCGCCGCCTGATCCCCCATCTTCTTCTCCCACTCCTCACCATACTATGTCTACCTCTGCGGCTATGAATGCGCTTTCTTCCTCGGTGGATGGTTCTACAGTCCAAGATCAGGATATATCCTCAGTCTGCGAAACATGGCGAAAATTTCTTCGATCTTTCGTCGACATATTTCTCTTGGTCACAAGTTCTTCGAGGTATGAACAGCCCTCTTTCTGATACTCCCCCATTCTTTCAAAAGATTAGATCGAACCCTACTGGTAGGGTTTTGTTTCATAAAGATCAATTGAATCAATGGTGCGAGCCTTGGCATTCTAGCCTAATTGGAAAATTTCTCGATCGTATTCCTCTGATTCTTGTTGTTCGTACTTGGGCGGAAAAATTATTGTCTTCTTTTGGTTTGAAATCGGTCTTAGATCCCAACGATGGTTTCTTCATTTTCTGATTTCAATCTATTACTCATGCTACTGAAGCCCTTGCGGTTGGTCCTTGGTCGTTCTGAGGTAATTTGCTCCGACTGATGCCATGGAAACCAATGTTTAGACCTTGGATGGAGCAAATCACCACGGCCGTTGTTTGGGTTCGGATTCACGGTCTTTCGCTTGAACTTTGGAATGAACACCCAATTTCTCTGATTGCTGCTTCTCTTGGGCGTGTTCTTAAAATCGATGATAGATCTTTTTACTTTGAACGTGGTAAGTATGTTCGTGTTTGTTTGGATTTGGATCTTACAATTCTTGTGCGTCATGGTGTGTGGGTGGATTTTGATGGCACTGAAATTTTCCAACCGGTTTCCTACGAAAATTTGCCTTCGATTTGCTTTGATTGTGGCTTAATGGGTCACTCCTAGGCTTCCTGTACATTTGTTTCCCCTTCACAAGATTTGATTCCTCTTGTTTCCAATGATACTAGTTTTGTTGAGTTAAATCCTACTGCTCCCAAACCTCCTATGGTTTCTTCTGTCCCGTCGGAAATAGCCTATAGCCCATGGATGCAAGTCCGCCGTCGTTGTCCTCATCGTCCGCCGGCATCTAGCTCTCACCCGATGCCGAACGACCGGGTTAACGATAAGGATCTTGGCCCTTGTGGCCTGGGCATGGAGGCTGCGATCGGATTGATCCATAGGGATCACGGTTCGGGTCAAGATAGACATTCTGAGTCTGGTCAATGTGGCTTGCGGTCAAGTTTGCATTTGAATTCGGGTCCTTCCTCTTCGAAGATAGATTTGGATCCTCCATTGGAACTCGTAGATCTGAATGCGGATGTATATGAAGAGATTGATTAGGGTAACCCTAATCCAGCTCCTACCCCAGCTAAGATGGATGGCCCTAATCTCGTATCTACCCTAGCAAAGTTGGATCTTCCCTCCCCCCTTCTGTTCCGAGGACTGTGGAAGATGCCTCTCTCGTTCTGGTGCCGATCTCTCGCTCTTTTGAGCACCATGCTCGTGAGCTAGAGGTTGTCTTCTCCGATGCACCTCTAATGCAGCCTCTGAAGCAACCGCGCCCCCATTCCAAAAAGAACACGAAGCAGTCCCAATCTTGCTCCTTGATGGTTACTGATGGCCCTGTGGTCACCAAAAGGCGACGCTCTGAGCTATTACCTACCTCTATGGAGGCGCTTACTTCAGGTGCTTCTGGTTTGTTACAAGGAAGTTCTCCTTCTCCTGTCTAATTTATTTAATTATTTCCTATGATTATATTAAACTGGAATATTCGTGGGGCACACAAACAATCCATTATAGATAGGGCTAGATCTATCATTAAAAGTTTTCATGTTCATGTTCTCTCGATTCAAGAATCTCACTTGATTCTGATTGATGCTCAGTCTTTCATTCGCTCACTGAGGAGAAATTGGACCGGCAATACTGCCCCTTCTGAAGGGGCTTCTGGCGGCATCATCCTTGCTTGGGATACTTCGGTAATTTAGTGCCAGCTGGTTTCTCTCTAGAAGCAAATTTTACATTCTGTTATCACTATGGACAATCATGAACCTTTTTTATTCTCCTCCATCTATACTAGTACAAATCCGGTAATTGGATCTGAGTTGTGGGATTCTTTGTTGGATTTTGATTTTACTTGTTATCCCTTGTTTCTGGTTGGTGATTTTAATGCTATCTTGGACTCTGCTGATAAATTTGGGGGCTTGTCTTTTATGGTTAATAGATATGTTAAATATTTCCGCAATTTTATTTCAAATTCTAGTTTAATTGATTTAAAATTCTTTGGTCCTAAATTTACCTGGGGTAATAGTAGAAAGGGTCCTAGGAAAATTTTAATTAGGCTTGACAGAGCTTTTGCCAACCCTACGTGGCTCCATTTTTTTGGCTAAGCTTTTGTTAAGCACCTTTATAGGGTTGGCTCTGATCACTGTCCCTTAATTATTAACGTGGACCCCTCATCCTATGGGAATTTACCTAGGAACTTTAGATTCCAAAATTTTTGGCCTGAATATCCTGCTTCACATCAAATTATTAAGGATATTTGGTCTAGGAAACTCCCTAGCATTGATCTCAATTCTTTTACAAAATTTTCCCTCAATATTAGGCAAGCTAGATTTGCCCTTTCTGATTGGAATAAGAAGATTCTAGGTAATTTGGAGGCTCATTTATCTGCTACCCAAACTGAAATATCCAAGCTTGAGCTTCTAGATTAAAACAACCTTCTTTCTCCTGATCAAGAACTTTCCCTTAGGGCTCTCTATAACAAAGTTAGTGCCCTTGATAGGCAGATAGCTTTGTAATGGTGGTCTAAGGCTAAGGTCAAATAGTTAGAGGATGGGGATATAAATACTGCTTATTTCCACAAAATTATCACTTATCGCAGGAGAAGTAATAGATTTTATCCCTTCTAGACTCCTCTGGCTCTACTATGACTGATGAAGATGGGATCATAAAAATTTTCCAAACACATTATGCTAGCTTATGGCCTCAATTTGTTGCTTCTTCAGCCAGTGCTAGATGGTCTAGCTTTGTTAGTCTTCCTTCCTCTTTGACTTCTGAGCTTATCTCTCCTTTCAATGCCCATGAGGTTTGGAATGTCGTGAAGAATCTTCCAAATGGCAAAAGCCCAGGGATAGATGGTTTTACTGAAGAATTCTTCAAATCTTACTGGTCTTCTATTTCCACTTCCTTCATGGAATGTCTGCAAACTTTCTTTAACTCCTCCTATCTTCCCTTAGACTAGAACAAAACACTTATTACCTTCATCCCTAAAGTTAAGAATCCTAAAGCTGTTAAGGATTTTAGACCAATTTCCCTTTGCAACCTTTCGTATAGGATTTTAGCTAAGGTTTTGGCCAACAGAATAAAGCCTACTCTCCCTATCATTATCTCCCCAGAACAAACATCTTTCATTAAGGGTAGAAATATTCATGATAATATTATGATTGTGCAGGAAATTGTTCATTCAATTTTTGATTCTTGAAGTAAATGTCCTTATATTATGGTGAAACTTGATCTTGATAAACTTTCTTGGGATGTTGTGTTTACTGATCTTAATGCTTCTAATTTTCCTCCTGCCTTCATTAATTGGATTAAAGCATGTATAACATCCCCCACTTTTGCTTGTATCATCAATGGAAAGACCTCTCCTTTCTTTCCCTCCAACAAGGAGGTTAGACAAGGAGATCCCCTTTCACCTTGTCTCTATATTTTGGTTGCACACACTCTTACTAATTTGTTGAATAAGGCTATTCATGATAAACATATTATTCCATTCAAACTGAAGAATTCTTTTCAATTATCACACTTGATGTTTGCTGATGATGTTCTGTTGGTTTTTAAAGCTAACAAGAAAGGGCTTGCTGCTATTAAAAATATCTTGTCCACTTATGAAAGTTTAACTGGTCAAGTTGTGAACCTTAATAAGTCCAATATATTTTTTCCCAAGCATGCTCCTGCTCACTTTAAACATTATGTATGTTTTGTTCTTAACATGAAATATGGGTTGTTTCTTTTTAAATATCTAGGTGCTGTGATTTCACCTAGAAGAGCTCATAGGCAAGCCTATAACCATGTTTTAGAAAACATTCAAACAAAAATTGGCAGCTAGCAGAATAATTTTCTTTCCCGGGCTGGAAAAATTACCTTAGTGAATTCTGTCCTCAACTCTATTCCTATTCACACTTTGACTGTTTCCTAGATTTCTAGCAAAATAATTGAGGAAATCCATTTTAAGATTAGGAATTTTATTTGGGCTTCCAAAGTGGACTCTAGGGGTTTCCACTTGATCTCCTGGGATACTCTTACATTACCTAAAAACCTAGGTGGACTTGGAATTCAAGACTTGCATTTAAAATTTGTTTCCTTACAACTTAGACACATATATGCTTACTTGGATAATCATGCTTCCTTGTGGGTCAGCTTGGTTAAAGCCAAGTATCCTATTCTTTCTCAATCCTTAATTATTATGCCTACGAAATGTGCAAGGAGTTGGAAGCTTTTTCTTAATGCACTCTCTGTTTTAAGATTTGGCTTTCAAAAGAACATTGGTTCTGATGTTTCTACAAGTTTGATTCATGGATCTTGGTGTGATGAGCTTCCTCTCATATGGAAACCTACTTTTATTAATGCTCAATCTGATTTAAGCTATGCTAATGTTAATTCTTTAATTTGCAATAATACTTAGAATGATGAACTTGGTTTGCAATATTTCCATCCATATCTTTGGGAATCCATTGCTAAAATTCGGTTGCCCCTCAATCCCGAGGATGACAATTGGGTGTGGAACCATAAGGCAAATGGGCTAGTTACCACTGGTTCTACCTATTCATATCTCAGAAGTCGTAGCCTTTTGGTTGACAGCAGTAACCTCCCTTAGACCATTTTGTGGAACCTTAATCTCCTCCAAAAATTTTAATTTTCCTTTGGAAACTTCTTCATGGCAAGCTTCCAACTCGATCCTACCTTAATAGGATTGGTATCAATTCCAGTACTGAGTGCCCCTTTTGTCAGGACCCTGCCAAGACTGAAACCATTAATCATCTTTTCTTTGAGTGTACTTTCATCTCTTGTGTTTGGTCTCTCCTAGAATCTAAAACTAGGTTATATTTCTCTGATAGGTCTTCCTGGATCAATGGGGGTTGGTTGTTGATTCCTAATCCTAAAAATTGTTCCTTTTACTTACGAATTGTTATTGTTGTCACCTTATGGCTCTCCTGGCACGTTAGAAATGAATGGGTTCACCTTGTCCGGCAGCTTTCTCCTTTTGCCTTAATGACCAAAATTCTCGCCTTCATTGCGCAGATAAAAAACCCTACACTATCTGAGGGAACAAACCACTCAAACCCTGGGGGGCAACTTAACTTTTCTTGGATTCCCCCTGACATGGACTTCATTAAGATAAATTATGATGGCTCTTGGTCTGGTTTTCAGACAAGAATTGGGGCTGTTGCCCAAGATCATATGGGTCACTGCTTATTCTCCTTTAGCATTGACTTGGTGGATCTCTGTTCCCCTACGATGGCTGAAGCTTAAGCTATATAGCACTCCCTTAATGTTGCTTTGTATGATCAGTTCCAAAAATCATTGTGGAATCAGATTCCAAATTAGTTGTTGAAGTAATCAATGGTCTTTGACAAATTCCTTCAAAGTTGAAGGCTATGGTGAAACATATCAAGATTTAGGAAATGAATTTTTCAAGTTGTGAACTTCAGTTTTGCACATGCACTTGTAATAAAGCAGCCCACTGGGCTGCAAATAAAGCTAGGCAACTTAGGGAGTCCAATGTATGGACTTCTAGTAGGCC
This sequence comes from Canna indica, assembly GCA_034359265.1. Taxonomy (NCBI): domain Eukaryota; kingdom Viridiplantae; phylum Streptophyta; class Magnoliopsida; order Zingiberales; family Cannaceae; genus Canna; species Canna indica. The sequence continues at coordinate 38,956,280 of CP136892.1, read as the reverse complement.
GCCTGAACTTGATGTAATTCTATTCCAGGACAATCTTGTTTCTTTGCAATAAATTTTAGTTCTTTTTGGTAAAAAAAAAAAGTCATGCATTGTACATTTCGGCTTTTGATATTTTGGCAACTTTAAACATGTTATATGATTATGCCAAGAGAGATTGGCACTTCTAATGAAGGTAGTGATGACAATGATCATTCACCTACCACTAACTTGGTTTTAATACTCATAGCTCTTCTATTCAAAGGAGTAGCTCCAAGAGTCGAAAAAGGAAGGTAGTGTGTCATGCATGCAAGGAAAAGGGACATGTGAAGAAAAATTGCCCTTCCATGAAGAACAAGGCAAAAAAGAGGTCAAACGCTTCCACATCATCATCTTATTCAAGTGAAGAATCCTCTTACCATGGCTATGAAGCTAGTTCAAAAGATTGCCGCATGAATGCTAATGATGAGGTACACTCTTCTTCTTCTAGTCATGATAACAAAAAGGGTAGTATTAATTCATCTAGTTCTCATGACATGCTTTATGATGAATTAATGGATGAATATAAAATCATGTATGCCTTGATGGTTAAAAAGGATAAAGAAAATAAAAAATTAAAGAAGGAAAACTTGACTCTTACCTCTCATTTACATGATGCTAAACTAGAAATTGAGAAGCTAAAAATTAGTGTCTCTAATCCATGCCTTGATGTTTTAAGTATTGACACTAAGGATTTGAAAAAAAAAATGACATATTAAAGAATTAAAATAACATGTTGAAAACTCAATTGTATGCTTTGTATAAATCTATGAATGATTTGAAAAATGAGATGTTGATTTTGAGTAGAAAAGTTAATACTTCTCTAAATTCTAAAAATCAAAATGTCTCATTTAGGAAACCTCAAAAGAAAAATGTTTCCTTTAAGAAAGCTCATGCTCATCATGTTTTTCATGCTAAGCATTCTAACATTAGACCTCAAGTCCATAAGAATAATGAAAAGAAGAGATTTAATGGACATTAATTGCTTTTGTTGTGGTGTTTACGGACATGCCATTTATGATTGCGCTTTTAAGATGAATCCAAGTGTGGCAAAAACACTGGGTTCCTAAGCCCTCTAACCCCCAAGGATCCAAAGCCATTTGGGTACGTACCAAAGATCTCATGCTCTTTTGTAGTAGGAGCTACCACACAAGGATGAATGAGAAATGAAATATTGGAGTTGACCTTGGATCCAAATGAGAAATCTCGAAGAGGTTGCAACTTCAAGCTATCATGACGCAAGGTATGGAAATTGGCATCAAAGACTTTGGTATCATCTCCTATACCCTCTAGCTTAAATTACAGTTGGAGTTTTGATATATGCTTAATATTAGTAGATTTTCCGCTCTGGATAAGTTTCAAAAAAAAATTGATTTTTGATTTTCGATCTCTTCGAAGACCTATGTAGCCTATAACGGGCTCATGCGACCTTGCAGTTCTAAACCGTAGGCTCATTGTGGCCTTTCGGTTTTCAACAAATAGGAAGGGTTGACGATCTTAATTTTTAAATATTTCATATTTTGAGATCTCTTGATTTATTTTGTTTTCATGAATGATTTATTTGAAAATGAATCTATGATATTTAGTGTAGTTGAATTTAGAAAATGTTTCTTAGTTTGTTTGTTTTTTTCACTTCGCTATTTAGTTTGATAGCTTGCATGTAGATTTGGTTTTATTTTCTATTTATGAAGTATACTTGCAAGTTATGGGCAATTAAGAAAGGAAGGCTATGTCAATGAAAAATGAAAAGTTTGGCTATTGCATATTTCTAGTATAATACCTCACTTTTCATGTTTGATTGATATCTCTATGCTCATGATCGAAATAACATGAAAAATATATGACATTTTATGAGTAGGTAAAATTTTGATAACTTAGGCAATTTCATGATATCTTGATTGAATGAAACTTGCCCTAGGTTAGAACTTGTCATTAGAGACTTCCTTTTAAAGTCCAAACTCATGAAACATGTTTAGATATACACATGACATGCTTCTAGGTGTTTAAACTTGAAAAACCATGTGTAAATAGACAAAGTGATAACTAGATTACTTTAGGGGACTCATTCTTGAAAAGTTTGACCTAAGTCAACAAATTGATTTAGAAATTTCATTTTGAGCCCAAATTTCACAAACATGTTTAGATTAACTCATGTTAGGTGTATATGTGTCTAAGTTTGAAAAACTATGAGTAAATGATCAAATTTGATACTTAGCAATTTCATGTTATCTTGTTTATGTTTGAATGAAATAGTGCTAGGTTGATATTTTGACCAAATGATATTATTTTCATCTCAAACTTAATATGGATGCTTTAAATGATCATACTTTGATATCTTGAAAGTTCGAATGAAATCTAAAAATATCATGAAAACTAACTAATATTCACGAAGATATCTATACTTGAGTGGATACATGATTCTTAATTTTGGATTCTATCTATCATTCCTTGATATCATGTATTGATTAGTCTCAAAATTGATATAATGTTTTCATCCTCTAGCCCTTTTTGATTGATGTCAAAAGGGGGAGAAAAATATAGGTAAAAGGAAAGAAAATATAGGAAAACCATGCATATAGATAGGGGGAGTTTATTTTCATAGATACGCATGTTGATAGGAGGAGAAATCCCATTGTTGATACCCTTTGTGCTTTATGAATATATTTTCTTAAGGTTGTTTGTCATCATCAAAAACGGAGAGATTATTGGCCTAAGGTTTTCTACCTTGGCCTTAATCTCGGTTTTTGATGATAACAAACATGGAACTAATGTTTCATTAAGAAATATTTTCAGGTTCCATATCGATTAGCACTCGATGTCCTCAATCGGAAATATCAAAGAAATTAGAAATTTGGAAGGACATTGATCGACGCATTCGGGTTCGTCATGAAAATCTCTAGAAGTTCAACGTGTGCACCAAAGATATCTTGGACGAGTCAAAAGTGTTAGACGAAATGGCACACTAGAGGGGGGGTAATAGTGTGTTTACTAATTCTTATTGCCTAATTTCGGTTTTAATCATTTCTTAAATTATTTAGGCAAATCGCTATTTATCAACTAGATGCGGAAGCAAAAAATAAGACAATTAAGCACAAACAACATATCAATGCTAACACACTGATTTATAGTGATTCAGCCCCAATGCCTACTCCACTACCTAAGCACCCCGCTTAGGATTTCCAAACTAAGTTTACTAGATTATATCTTGTTTCCCTTACAATAGGGACTTTACACAGAAAAGTCTCCGCTCTCCAACCGAAGGCACTTCCACACACGGAAGTATCTCGCCTTCCTACCGAGAGCACTCTCCTACCTCAACCTAAGGGACGACTAGAACTAATCCTACTAAACTACGTTTACAACGATGGAATTAAGCCTTAAAACCAAGGCAACCACCAACCAAATCAAACCTAGCAACCTAGGTTTACACAAGTTTTAATACAATGAAAGAAATAGGAAAATATAGTAATGGAGCAAAAAATACAACAATACAAATACTTAGCTCAACACAATGAATCCTAGCTCCTCTTGATGCCTTGATGATGAATCAAATCAAACTTGAAGGCAAATTCTAGGAATGAAAGCTCAGACTAGGATTTCTCTAAAAAATGGCTCAATGAAAGCTTAGAGTTGATCAATGATGGCTCAATGAAGGTTAAGAGTGATCAAAAGTTGTTTAAGGAAGGCTTAGGTTTGGGTATTTATAGAGCCAAGAAGAAATGGAATGAAACAGGTGGCTCAACGGGCGAAAAACTAGTTGTTACAGTCATTCGGTCGCTTGTCAGTCGATCATCGGCCGACCGACCGATCGACCGCCTGCGACCGCTACCCTTTATGTGAACTAATCGTGTCGTTCAGTCGACCGACGGGTCGACCGAATGAATCACGACTTCAGTGATCTGCAATCCGGTCGATCGATCGGTCGATCGACGCACTCACTGCCATTTTTTCGCCTCTGACGATCAATCGATCGGTCGACCAAAAACTGGACAAACTGGGCAGTTTTCTATTTTGCTTGGGTTTTTCTACTCGTTTGGGTTCCGTCTTCACTAAGTCTACTTATATATTACATTTATTAACTTTAAAATATAAATGTTATATAAGGATTACCCTCCATTTGGATTCAATAAAAATATCTAAAAAATCAAAATCCTTAAGAATCAAAATCTAGTTTTTGGGGTCTAGTACAAATTTTCCAAAAACGGAAATTTTCTAATTTTTCGGGTCAAATAAGGGTAGGCTAAAGGCTTCCAAAAATTCCTAAAAAATACCTCATTATCTAATTTTAACCCAAGGAACAATTACCGCCATTTTTTATGTCAAGAAACTATCTTGGTCATATAACCCTCCAAGGAGCTCCCTAGGCTTAGTGAATTCAGGGCGGTTTCTGGGTTTTCATGTTTTGGCATTCAGGGATGGTTTTTGGGTCCTTATGCATCATAAAGAGGGTTTACAGTATAAACTAGACACCCGAAACCTAGACTCTAACTTCCCAAAGATTTCGAGCATCGACGAGCGTCATTGCCGATTTCTCTGAATTCTTCGATCGCGGACGTCGTGCACTAACCGACTTGGAACTTGAAAGATTTCTCCATGAAACATTAGTTCCATGTTTGTTATCATCAAAACTAAGATTAAGACCAAGGTTGAAAACCTTAAGCCAACATAAAGAACACATGAAAAGCTCTCCAATTTAACGCACGTTGAAGACCGAAACCCGGAAACGAAGCGCACAAGAAGAAGGCCAAAAAAATCAAGCTCAGCCCAGGTTCGGTCAACCGATAGGTCAACCAAATGTGGTGAAGAATTTCCAGTAGCCAATTCGGTCGACCACATGTGGCAAAAAATTGGCAGTAGCCAATTCGGTCGACTGAAGTATGCCAGAAAGTGGTAGAGAGCCTTTGGTCTCTCGGCGGTCACTCGGCAGTTGCTCTGTCAGTCGACAGATAATCGATCGAACCTGCAACCGGCGGTCGGGAACGGGTAAAAATCCGCCCGTAGAGAAGAGAGGTGTTACTCTTCTCTTCATGGCCTATAAATATAAGACCATGAGAGCCTTCCTCCCTAATCTTGATCACTTCTACTATTGGATTTAGGTTTTCAACCTTGGTCTTAATCTATTAATATCAGTTTTGATGATAACAAACATGGAACTAATATTTCGTCGAGAAATCTTTCAGGTTCCATATCAATTAGCGTTCGATGTCCTTGATCGAAAAAATTGAAAGAAATCGGAAAATCGGAAGGACATATCATCGCGCTCGGGTTCGTCGTGAAACATCTCAAAGATAAACGTATGCACCAAAGACATATTGGATGAGCTCAAAGATCACATGGAAAGCTCTCCAAGTTGATGCTCGTTGAAAGCCGAAACCCGCAAACGAAGCGCAGAAGAAAAAGGCTGAAGAAATCAATATCAGCCTATGTTCGATAGACCGGTCGGTCGACTGAATAGGGTTACAAAAATGGTAGTAGCCATCACGGTCGACCGTTCGGTCGATCGATGGATGGAAAAAAGCAGCAATAGCTACTTCAGTCGACCAGGCGGTCGACCGACTAAGGCTAGAAAATGGCAGTAGCTTCGTCGGTCGACCGAACTATGTTCGCTGAGCAACAAACTTGCATCGATCGATCGACGGGTCGACCGAATTGAGGATCACAAGTTTTGCGTCTAGCGGTTGACCCGTCGGTCGACCGCACACAGAGAGGAAGGCAGCGGTCGTTCGAGCGGTCAATCAATCGGTAGACTGGCCAATCGACCGGGCGTCTGCAACGGGTAGTTTTCTATCCGTTGAGCTAACGTTTCTTTGTGAGGGTATAAATATACTTCATCTAACTCCTTTTAACCCTCTTCCTTGAAAAATATAGATTTTATTGAGCAATTAAAAGAGAGTTTTGAGCCTTCCAAATATCGATTGCAGCGCACACTGCTCTTCTGTCGAGTTCTCCTTCAAGCGCCGTCTACTCCTCAACTCTGCTTGGACTCAAGATTCATCTTCTGGCGAGTTAGAGGTTCCAAGGCTTGAAAAAGAGCTTTTAATATTGGTTTAATCTTTTAGCTCTTTTGATTGTATTTTAATAGTTATTTGAACATCTTTAATTTGGATTTGTGCATGTGAAGACCTAGGATTGTTAGGTCTTGAAATTAAGTGGTATTCTCGGTGTAGAAGGACTAAAGCCACTTGTGTAAACGTAGTTTTACTAGGATTAAGTAAGTTGTCCCGGTAAGAAGGCGGAGACTTCCGAGTGTGGAAGTGCCTTAGGTTGATAGTGAGACTCTTCGAGTCAAAGTCCTCTGTGTAAGGGAAACTAATTAATCTAGTAAAACTTAGTTTGGAAATCCTAAGCGGGGTGCTTTGGTAGTGGAGTAGGCATTGGGGCCGAACCACTATAAATTTGTGTGTTTGCATTGATACTTTATTTGTGCTTAATTGCTTTATCTTACTTCCGCATTTAATAACATAATTGCAACTTGCCTAAACGATTTGACAAATGAATAAAATTGGATTTAGACCAATTAATTAGATAACACACTATTCACCATCCCTTCTACAATTTCTCTCGATCCTAGAGTGGCACTAGAGTCGGTAGCATCTTCACCTCCTAGGTTCGATGAATTGAACTTTGGTCTTTGGAAGTCTAGGATGTACACTTACTTAAAGACTAGAGGCCTTGATGTTTATAACATGATTAAACTAGAATACATTAAACCTAAGGTTGACATGCATGATTGGAGTGAACATGATAAGAAAATGTTTCAATTTAATGGAGATGCTATGTATAGCATTTTTTATACCTTACCTAATAGCATCCTTGAAAAAGTCATGCATTGCACTTCGGCTTTTGATATTTGGGCAACATTAAATATGTTATATGATTATGCTAAAACCGAAGAGCTTAATACTTTTATTGAGGGTGGTGATGACAATGGTCATCCCCCTAGTACTAATATTGGTTTTGATGCACAAAACACTTCTAGCCAAAGAAGCACAAGCAAGAATCGGAAAGGAAAACCTAGGTGCTTCTTTTGCCAAGAGATGGGACACAAGAAGATGAATTGTCCTCTCTTGAAGAAGAAATCCAAAAAGAAGAAGTGTGCTTCTCCATCCACATCCAAATCAAGTGAAGCCTCTTCTAGACATGACGATGAAGCTACATCAAACATTTGCCTCATGGGTCTTCAAGATGAGGTATATTCTCCATCTTCTAGTCATGTTCAAAATGTTAATGATAATGATTCTAGTAGCTCAAAATCTCTTGATATGTCATATGAAGAACTACTAGAAGAATGTAAAAAGATGTATGAATTGCTTATGAAAAAGAATAAGGAAAATAGGAAATTAAAGAAGGAAAATTTAAGGCTTAGCTCTCATGTGCATGAATTAGAAAATAAAAAATTGAATACTAACACTTTTGATTCTTGCCATGATGATATGAAATTTGAGATTAAGAACTTGAAATATAAAAATGATAATTTAATGAATGAAAATAGCATGTTAAAAACTCAATTGCATGTTATTCAAAAATCCATGATTGATTTGAAAAACGAGATTCTAAACCTAAACAAGAAAGTGAATGAAATGAAAAATATTTCCTCATTTAAGAATTTTAGTAGAAATAATTTTTCAAAAAAGAATGTTCATGCTAATGTTAAATCTCATGTTAAACATTCAACTTTTCGATCTCATGATCATAAGAAGAAGAATGATGTTTTAAGAATGCTTAATGAAAATAGCATGTTAAAAACTCAATTGCATGCTATTCAAAAATCCATGATTGATTTGAAAAACAAGATTCTAAACCTAAACAAGAAAGTGAATGAAATGAAAAATATTTCCTCATTCAAGAATTTTAGTAGAAATAATTTTTCAAAAAAGAATGTTCATGCTAATGTTAAATCTCATGTTAAACATTCAACTTTTCGATCTCATGATCATAAGAAGAAGAATGATGTTTTAAGAATGCTTATACTTATCATGTTTCACATGTCAAGCATTCTAATAATAAAGCTCATGTCCATAGCAAAAACAAAAAGAAATTTAATGGACATTGCTTTTGTTGTGGTGTGTATGGGCATGCCATCTATGATTGTGCTTTTAAAATGAACCCAAGTATTATGAAGACACTTTGGGTACCTAAGCCCACTAACCCCCTAGGACCCAAAAGCATTTGGGTACCAAAGGTCTCTTGTTCTCTTGTAGGGGGAGCCACCACACAAGGGTGAGATGAAGTTGATTGATTGAAGTTGCTTGGGGATTCAAAGATTTTACCATTTCAAAGTTGCAACTTCAAGTCATCTTGATGCCTTGGGTAATGAAATTGTTGGCATCAAACTCTGTGGTATCATCTCCTATACTCTCTTGCTTAAATTAGAGTTGGAGTTTTTGATACATGCTTATGTTAAAGTCCCGCATTGGTTCAAATATGGTCAATATAGTCTTTAATAGTTTGGGCAATCCTCTCCTCTTGAGCTAGCTTTTGGGGTGAGTTAGGTCTGCTAATTTCTTAACATGGTATCAGAGCCTATCCTGTGGTTAATATTATGCCACCCACAGATGTCTAGTCCTGCAAAACTCCACGCTCCAGATGTGAATCCTGGGCGTGAGAAGGGTATGTTAAAGTCCCACATTGGTTAAAAATATGGCCAATGTAGTCATTAAATAGATTGGGCAATCCTCCCCCTTAGAGCTAGCTTTTGGGGAGAGTTAGGCCTACTAATTTCTTAACATGGTATCAGAGCCTATCCTGTGGTTGATATTGTGCCACCCGCAGATGTCTAGTCCTGCAAAACTCCACGCTCCAGATGTCCAATCCTGGGCGTGAGGGGGGGGTGTTAAAGTCCCATATTGGTTAAAATATTGCCAAGATAGTCTTTAATAGTTTGGGCAATCCTCTCCTCTTGAGCTAGCTTTTGGGGTAAGTTAGGTCTACTAATTTCTTAACAGCTTAACATTAGTAGATTTTCCACTCTCGATATGAATTTCAAAAATGTTTTTGATTTTGATTTCCCGGTCTCTTCGGAGACCTATGTAGCCTGTAAAGGGCTCATGCGACCTTGCGGTTTTAAATTGTAGGCTAATTGTGGCTTTCGGTTTTCAACCAATAGGAAGGGTTGGAGATCTTATTTTTCAAATTTTCATATTTTGAGATCTCTTGATTCATTTTGTTATTATGAATGATTTATATGAAAATGAATACATGCTATTTAGTGAAGTTGAATTTTAAAAATTGCTTACTCATGATAACTAGGCAATTTCATGATATTAATATTGAATGAAATTGGACTAGTTTGAAATTTCTTATTAGAGACCTCATTTTGAGTAAACATCAAACAAACATATTTAGATACACATATCACATAAGTCTAGGTATTTAAAATTGAAAATTCATGTCTAGATGAACAATGTGATAACTATATCACTTAAGGGGACTTAAACTTGAAAAAGTTTGACCCAAGTCAACAAATCGACTTGGACACTTCATTTTAAGTCCAAATTTTATAAACATGTTTAGGAATAGGTATGAGATGTTTCCAAAGCACTTAAAGTGAGAATTCATATGGATATGGATAAAATGACATAGATGTCAATTCCTGCTTACCTCTTTTGAACCAAGTTAACCCAAGTCAACAAGTTGACTTAAAGGTCTCATTTTCAATCCATATTTAAGAAACATGTTTAAATTTACTCATGTTATGTATCCATAGGTTTAAGTTTGAAAAATCATGAGTAAATGATAAGATTGAAACTTAGCAAGTTTCATGAAAACTAGTTTAGTGTTGAATGAAACCATGCTAGGTTGATATCTTGACTTAAGGATATAATTTTCTTTTCAAACTTGACATACACTCTTTACATGATCACTTTATGGTGTCATAAAAGTTTGAATGAAAATTGAACATATTTTGAAAATAACTGAAAATTACAAAAAAGAAATTTCAATCAACAATTAGTATGCATTTTCAGTTATTTCTAGAGAAATATAGAAAAATCCTTTTAATTGATTCTTGAAACTGCACCCTCACTGAAAAATTTAGGTACTTCAGTAAAAATTTTGAAAAGTTTCATCAAGAATATGATTTATAATGAAATTTTGAAGTTAGATTTCGAAAACACAAAGTATCATCTTTCTTGAAATATCAATCTTTCTGATACTTTGATTTTTCTTCAAAAACTTCAAATGAAAACTCAAGTATACCATTCAGATTCCATTTCTAATATCATTCACACAACTTCTTGAGTAAAATCATTTCTAGGAATGATTTTGATATCTTGGATGATAGCTAAAAATGTTCAGTTGTTTATTAAAATCAATATAGAATGAAACATGAACTTTGAAAATTCATTTTGAGCTCAAACTTGATACATGCATTTCGAATGACCATTCATCAATTGGTATCAAAAAATTTCGTCCAACAATTGGTTTCAAAAATATTTGTCAAAAATATGATTTTGAATGGACTTAAAAGTTTGATTTTTGAAAACTTGAAATATAGTTTGACCTAAGTCAACAAAGTGACTTAGAAATTTCATCTTAAGCCCAAACTTTATTCATAGACTTACATTCTCTCATGTTTGATGTCTAGATGCCTAAACATGAGTAGATAGCAAAATTTGAAACTTAGCATTTTCATGTTTTCATACTTAATTCAAATGAAACCATGCTAAGTTAAAAGTTTGATTAAATGACATTAGTTTCACTTCAAACTTGATATACACGATTTAAATGACCATATCTTGACATTTTGAAAGTTTGAATGAAATCTAAAAATGTCATGAAAAAGATATGAGTACATTCATACTTGACTACAAACATGATTTAGTTTTGAATTCTATCTATTTTTTTCTATCATGTATGATTTAAGTTTCATATTAAATATTTGTTTTCCATCCCTTTGGTTGAGATTTTTATGTTTCATGAAAAATAATCTTTAGAGTCTCAATTTCATGAAAAAAGAAATATTTGTTTTTTTTCATCCCTTTGACTAGATTAACCTTTCTTGCCCTTTTTGATTGATGTCAAAAGGGGGAGAAAAGTATAGGATAAAGGGGGAGATCGAAAATAATAGGTAAAGGGGAGGAAAATATAGGAGATCCATGCATATAGATAGGGGGAGTTTATTTTCATAGATATGCATGTTGATAGGGGGAGAAATTCCTTAGATGATAATCTCTTAATCTCGGTTTTGATGATAACAAATATGGAACTAATATTTCGTCGAGAAATCTTCCAGGTTCCATATAATTAGCATTCGATGTCCTCGAT